>REGO01000357.1:1381071-1533353 GCA_010120015.1 Rhombomys opimus
ACAAGAACACATCAAAGATATCATCCACCATGACCAAGTAGGCTTTATCCCAGGTATGCAGGGGTGGTTCAATATAATCCACCACATAAACAAACTGAAAGAAAAAGACCACGTGATAATCTCCTTAGATGCCGAAAAAGCATTCGACAAAATCCAACATTCCTTTATGTTTAAAGTCTTGGAGGGATCAGGGATACAAGGCACTTACCTAAACATAGTAAAGGCAATATACAGCAAGCCTATAGCCAACATCAAACTCAATGGAGAGAAACTTAAGTCAATCCCACTGAAACCAGGGACAAGGCAAGGCTGCCCACTCTCTCCATACCTCTTCAACATGGTACTTGAAGTCCTTGCTAGAGCAATAAGACAATTAAAGGAGATCAAGGGGATTAAGTTTGGAAAGGAAAAAGTCAAAGTATATCACTATTTGCAGGTGAAATGATAGTATACACGAGTGACCCCAAAAATTATACCAGGGAACTCCTACAGCTGATAAATACCTTCAGTCAAGTGGCTGGATACAAAATCAACTAAAAAAAAAAAAAATCAGTAGCCTTCCTGTATATAAAAGACAAAAGGGCTGAGAAAGAAATTAGGGAAACACACCCTTCACAATAGCCACAAAGGACATAAAGTACCTTGGAGTAACCCCAACCAAGCAAGTCAAAGACTTGTATGAAAAAAAACTTCCAGTCTCTGAAGAAAGAAATAGAAGAAGATATCAGAAGATGGAAAGATCTTTCATGCTCACAGCCTTGAACTCACTGGCACAGGAAAAGACTTCTGAACAGAACACCAACAGCACAGGCTCTAATATCAACAATTAATAAACGGGACCTCATGAAACTGAAAGCCTCTTCATAGCCAAGGAAATAACGATTTGAACAACGTGGCATCCTACAGAATGAGAAAAGAGTTTTACCAACTATATGTTCAATAAAGGGCTAATATGCAAAATACATAAAGAATTCAAGACACTAACACCCAGACTATAGGTATCCCAGAGATCCAGGGTAAAAACAAACCCTGTTCTTAAGAAAAAGCAGTAAAATGACTTCTGCTACAGTGACATTCTGCTGTACTCATAGACCAGTGCCTGGCTCGGCTATCATCAGAGAAGCTTCCTCCTGCAGCAGAGACCACAGGCCGACACGCAGAAAGTGAGAGACTTTGGAACACTCGGACCTAAAAGGGATGTCTTCATCAAACCCCTCCCCTCAGAGCTCAGGGGACCCTGCAGAAGAGGAGACAGAAAGAGTGTAAGAGCCAGAGGAAATGGAGGACACCAAGAAAGCCAGACCCTCTAACTCACCGGACTGATACACATACACACTTCCAGAGCTGGAGGTGGCAGGCACCGTGTCTTCAAGGGTCTGCACCAGATGAGGGCCTGGAGCTCAGAGAAGGAAGCACATGCCCCATCTCTAACCCAGAAGCTAGCTCCAACAGAGAAGTATTGAGAATGAAAATTGAGTTTTCTCCAAGTGAGTCTTACTAGGAAGCAGACTACTCTGAAGGGCAGAGTGCCCAGCAGCAGAGGGCCGACGGGAAGCAAACTCACAGGCCTCTAAGGAGGCTCCCTGTCTCACAAGGTCACGCTAGGCTGCTTCTTTCACAGTATTTTATATTCATATTCCCTCTCTCAACCTCTCTCTCCCCTCCTGTTTTTACCCTACAGGTCTTTCGTGTATATATTATGGCTTCCAGGGAAGTGTTTTTATGTGATTCCTAAGTGTGCAAGTGAGTGGATATCTGTGTCTCTGTTTCTTCTGCTTCTTCTGAGGCTCTTTCTTCTGTTAATTTGTTTTGTCTTCTGATGTGCTAGTTCTTGTTTTAGCTTATTTTATATTCATATACCTAAAAGCCTGTCTGTTTTCTATCTAATGAGAGACAGAGAGGGGCTGGATTTGGATGGGAGGAGGATAGGGGGAACTGGGAGAAGAAAAACTATAATCAAAATATATTATGAAAAAAAATCAATTTTCAGCTGGGCATGTTGATGCACACCTGTAATCCCAGCACTCAGGTAGGCAGAGGCAGCTGGATCTCTGAGTTTTAGGCCAGCCTAGTCTAAGTTAGTCCAGGATAGCCAGAGTTACATAGAGAAACTCTGCCTCAAAAAAAACCTTTTTTTTCAATAAAAGAAAAAAAATAAGTTTAAAGAAAATAATTATATTAATTCCCAAACAAATTTAATATTACCTTCTTTGTAAAATTAAATATATTTAATCCAATAGTGTCATTGTTTGACGAATAATCAATGATGAATGTGAATACTAGTCAGAGTGGTCAGCACTCGGAATGGAAAGAGATTCTATTCTAGAAAATGATTTCACTCAATACTCTTCCTTCCCACAGGAACTCAATGATGATACCTGATAAAACAGGATCAGATGAATGGGGGGAGGTCCCCCCCTATCAGTGGACTTGGAAAGGGGCACAGTAGTGATGAGTGAGGGAGGGAGGGACTGGGAGGGAATGAGGGTTCGGGGCACGGCTGGGATACAGAATAAATAAAATGTAACTGATAAAAATAAAAATAAAAAAAAAATACTCTTCCTTCCCTAGTGTGGAAATTGAGACTCTAAGTCATGTTTCTGATTATGTGGTAGGTGGCATGCTTTACAAGTACCTACCAGTTTACCTCCATGTCACCAGTTAACCCAGGGACTGTTCTACAGCTCAATGGGAACACTCACAACACAGAGCTCATCAGTTAGTGAGGCCAGGACTAGAGCTCAGGTCCCAGGCTAACTCATCCCCATGCCTCAGTCAAGCAGGAGTACGGGCAGAGAGGGGGTGGGGAGAAGCATGGGCTGAATCACACTGGTGCTGCCAAGGCATTCACATCTCTTTCTCATTCTGTGCGCGCACTGGCCTAGGCAGTTCAAAGACGGGTCAGATTACTGGGAGATGGAATCAGAGGTAGTTTTGAGCTGCCTGATGCGGGTGCTGGGAATCAAAATCAGGTCCTCTGTAAGAACAATGCACATTCTTAATACTGAGCCATCGCTCTAATCCAGACTGGAGATTTTTCTAAAGAAATACTTATATACTGAAAACATTAGGAAAGAGAAATGCTTGCTCCATGCAAAACTGACAGCATGGTCCCAGGGTCTTTCCCCAACAATATGGGGGAACCTCCTCTCAGCTTTGGCATGCCACTTACCAGAACTATCAGGGAAAGTCAATCTCTCCTTTGAGGGCTGGCATAGCCTTTTGGCCTCTCTTTGTCTAGCTCGCTCCGCCCTCCCCCCCCCAAAGCTCAGTACTAAGGCCATGCCTCTCACACCATAATGCTTGCTCTTGCTTCTACTTCTGTCTTGTAGGGTCTCAGGCACCTCCTCTCTGCCCCCACAGCGCCCGTGCAAGCCTCTCCACCACCTTGAACCCCAAACATAACAACAAAATAAGATCCCAGAGAAGGGAACCAGTCTGAACATCCTGGGAAGACTGAGCAGAACTGAAAGAAAGAGGAACAGAACTTAGCAAGGCTCTGACTCTATCTATCTATCTATCTATCTATCTATCTATCTATCTATCTATCTATCTATCTACCTCCATCCTCTATCTATCTGTCTCATCGAGAGCTAGAGATAGGTGGATATTTAACACATACCTTTATACCTTTATACACCTATGACTACATAATAAACATGTTACAGATTAATCCTCCTGTGACATGCATCCATCCACTTCGGCCAAGAACAGTGGTGAAATAAAAGCAAGTTCTGTTCCCGAGGCAACAATGAGTGAGCCCCACTCCAGACTGTAGAGGGATTTTAATCCAGCAACACGCTGCTCTGATCACATCCAAAGACGCTGTAGGTCTGTGTGATCTCGATGGAATACAGACACACCCTTAGTACACACCTTTAATCCCTACAACAAAGGTAAATTAGTTTGTAGAAGGAAGCACCCACGTTTGAAAGTGACACCTAATTGAGGGGCAGACAAGGTGAAGAATTAGAAAAAGATTTGACAGAATGAGTCATAAATAAGATACACCCAACTCTCAGGAGAGCAGACAGGAAAGAGAAGCTATTTAAGAGCAGCACAGTAGAGTTGAAACAGTAGAGTAGGGTACAGCAGAGAGAGTAGAGAAGACAATACAGTAGAGTATGAGAGAGAAAAACAGTACAGTACAGTACAGTACAGTAGAGAGTTCAATAGAGAAGACAGTATAGTAGTGACAGGAGTTAAGCTGAGGTGAGTTGTCAGCTGAGTGCAGTTCCAGCAATTCAGTGAGAAGCTGAGAAAAGCCAGATTGAATCAGTCAGCTTGGAGAGGAGTTTGAGCCAGAACAGCTGAGATGAACCAGCTAGCCAGAGTTCAGAAAGAGCTAGAAAAGGTGATCTTTTTCAGCAGTAAGCCTCCAAAACAACAATTACATTTGGTGAATAAAAGTTACTTTTTACACAGACAGGGTCGGGAGTGGTTGAAAACAGATCAACAGGGATAGCAAGAATTCAGAGGGCAACTGATGAAGAATGAGCCAACCCTGACTGAACTCTTCTGTTGGGTTAGGGACAGTCTAGTGTTTAGTTCTGAAACACAAGAAGGGCTACTGCCAAGGCTAGGGAAGGCTGTCCCCTGGGAAGGGCAAAGCAGCAGAAAGAATCGAAGACCACAAATAGTTCCACCAAGAGACTAGGGAAATGAAGGAGGAGAAGCACATAAATTATATGAAATAGGTCAAGTTAGTAAGTAGGGTCAACAGACCTCCACCTTGATACACAGGCAGTGGAAAGACAACGTGCCACAACTTCTGTGCCAAAGAGTCAGAAAGCAGGACCGTGTGCGGGTAGCTGTCAGGTACTCACACTAGGCCCTTAAATTTCATCCACAAAAAGTTTAAAAAAGATGTCAAACCACTCAGCATTCATTATTCATACTGCCAATGTCTGGGGCTACAATCGCTGATCAAGCCTCCTCTTCCTGGAGTTTACTGTGGACACAGAAGATGAGATCTGCCTCATGGCTCCCTCCAACAGCACATGGGTCCCAGTAGCAATGAGTTCAGTATTCAAGACTACTTTTCAGAGGCTGGCCCTAGCAGCCTCAGCAAGAGGCAACCCTGAGAGCTTGTGAGAAATGCAGTCTTGGTCCCAACCCTCCAGGCCTGCTAAATCATAAATCCAGGGTAGATCCAGCAAACCAGGCTTACACAACTGGGAACTCTGCTTCTCATATATGTTTGAAAGCCCTGGGTCTGAGCATTTAACATACTGGCTGCAGCTAAAATTTCCATGCAGTTGCCTTAACTGGTGGGGTCATACTATGTGGCACTGTAACATGAGACCACAGACATGTCTTGTATTTATTTTACTTTTTGCCGTGCTGCGGATCTTCACGAGGGTTTCGTGACTATGCAGCAACCATTCCACCACTGGGCTAACCCCTTAGCCCCAGGGGTACCTTCAAATAAATTTCAAATTAAACAATGACTCTACCCATCATGTGCACCCTGACCATTAAATAAAAGTACAAAAATACATCTGATTTTCAAGTACTGGACAAATCACATTATCTTAGTCAAAGGCAATTGTTTGAACTAAAATGAATACCATTTTCTTAAGAAATGCATTTAGAAAGGGGCTCCTCCCTGTTGATCCAAATCCACCACCCACACAAATCGAGCAATAATAAATTTCCTTCCAAAAAACTCCAGATCTGAACATAAATAGTCAGGGACAGAGACCAGTGACTCACTCAGTACAACAGAAAAATATACTACAAAAAGCTAAGGGCATGATTTCCCAACCCATGTTATTTAGCCAAGTTCAGTGAAGCAGCTTGTTTGGTGCGGAGCTTCCAGCACCCGCCCATCCCCCGCACCCCCTACTGCTGTGCACCTCTTCCCACCTCTTCTCTGCAAACCAGGACGTTCCTGGCCATCACACTCTGCCAGAAAAGGTGGAGTCAGATCAGGGTCTCTTTCCTGCTCAGAGTCTACTGAGGCGTGGTGAAGAGAACCACGGAGAAGACCTCCACCTCCTCAATCACCCGCAAGCTTCGCCCAGTCATGGCGCAGGTGTGACCATGGCACGGGTGTAATGGGAGCTAAAAGGAGACCTGGAAAGACCCAAGAGATTATGTTATGGAGAGGGAGAGAGTGAGGATGCTTTCACACAAGCCCATGGGCCCATGGGCTGGGGAGCAGAGCTGTTTCTGGTTGAGCTTCTACAGCTGTACCTAATTTCCTATGCAATAAGGCGCCAGGGCTTCAGCATATGGATCTGGGGAGGGAGCAACACTCAATCCACTGTAGGGCGAGTACCATTCCAAATTCACACTCACAAATAGACGTGGCAATGCTACAGGAACCCTGTACACATGATAGCTCCATCGCATTATCCCAGGGACAGAGACCATGTCTTATACATTTTAGACATTGATTAACAATTTCATTAAGGACATGGCAAAGATTATTACAAGGTCTGGAAGGGGCAGCCCGATGGTGAACCAGGAAGCATTTTTTTATAAAGACTATCTCACACACACGCACCCCCAAAGAAAACAGAAGAAGAGCTATTGTGCTGTGGGATCGGAGGTGCAAAGGATGGAGCCGAAGGCTGAGCGGACATCAAGGACACGAAAGTTGGAGGAGTGGTGTGCCATGCAAGAAGAGACCAAGGGGGAGGGGCAAAGGACCGCAACCAGACAGTGCAAAGGGCAGCTCTCAGGAAGTCCAATTTTCCCCTTTCTGGTCCAGAGAAACTGTGGGTACTATCTACGTATTTATGTATTTTTACACATTGATGAAAATATGTACTTTTAGGGCAAGTTTCCTACAGTCCTAAACCCCGAGAGTAAGCTCTCCTAATATTTCCTTCTCTTCTCCCCTGGCTTTTGTTGAACTTTTGCTGCATTTTGCTAGTCCTGCGCTGTGAGTCGCTCCTTGGCCTTTTTAATTACTTCTTTAAATCGCCATAAGGGGGTGTAGGTTTTGAAGCACCTGAACGTATGCATGTTGGGCCCAGGCTCTGAAGTAGGGGTCATAAAGGGCAAGGTGGGGTGGACAGCGGGGACCCGCCACAGCCCTGCGGTGTGGGCAGGAAAGCAGGGACGGGAGCAGGTGACGGTATGAGGGTCCCAGGAAGAGGGCGGCATGAGGCGTGTAGGGAAGAACGGTGTGACCCGGGAAGATTCAGGGAAGGCACGTCTAGGTACAGCAACCAGGATCCCACGGGGAGAGGTCTTTGGCTAAGCTGTTGCTGGACAGCAGGCCCGAAGTAGAACACCACGTCTGAGTGGCCAAAAGCTGCAGCCACGACCTCTGCTGCCCTCCTCCCCTGCCTGCCTTGCAGGCATCTGTCACTGAAACTCTAGCCCCACCCGCCTATTACACAATGCTTATCTGAGTGTGATCTAAGGTTGGACTCCATGAAAGGAAGCCCAAGGCCTGAGAGTCAGGAAATGCTTTTGTGCTTTGCTGGGGAGAGGGGACAGGAAGTCCACGCAATGAAACAACAAGTTTAAAATAGTGGACGGTGTTCTTCCCCACCCCTTACAATGTGCTGTTAAATGTGAAATTGTGGCCTTTCTCCCTGGAAAACTCAGCACGAATGCTTTCTGCAAACATACTGCATTCATCAGCTTGGGAGGCAACCTCCTCCTCAGATATCAGACTCTGAGGCAGCCGGCAAACCGAGGCAACTGTGCAAAATGACCAGCATATTGTCCAGGGGCAAGAGAGCTCCTTTTTGACACTAAGACTATTCTCCAAATATGGCAGTCTCTGTGATGTTGAGCTGAACATAGTAGGATGGTATAAGCTTATATCCAGACACTCAGGAAAACTCTGAGTTCAAGGATGGCCTAGGCTGCTCTGTAAAAGTCTGCATCAAAGACCAAAACCAGACCATGTGGCTACCATTTGTGGGGGAGGTAGCTATTTTTATTTTCTGAACACCCTAAGAGGATGAGGCTACCTGCATTCTAAATAATAACAGCTTCCACTGACCAGACCACACTCCCACTACCATGAGGTAGATGCTATCACAACACCATGCTTACAAATACACATACTATGGATAAGGTCACAAATTCACTGTTAGCCAAACAGGTCACAGAGAAGCCACTGGGGCAATCCCAGCACACCCACTGGAATGACCACTCTCAAATTAACCAGAAAATAGCAAAGATTGTGATGCCTGCGCATGAATAAACAGGAAGTCTAAGGCACTGGGAAAGCACAGCCACTGTGAAAAGAATGTGAAGTGTTAAAAATGCAAGGGCCACATGATCAGGCATCCCACTTCTAGTATTTGCACCCCAGGTTCATAGCAGCAGTAGTCCCAACAGCTGATAGATGGGCACAAAAAGGTCTGGTCAGTACAAGCAAAACCACACGTGGCACACATGTATACAGAATATAATTCGGTCTTGACATTGGAAACCTGCCATAAGCTAGCTGGAGGAGATGATGCTGACTTAAGTAAACTTCTAACAAGAAGACAAATGCTGCATGAATTCATTTACAGGAAGCACCTAAAGCAGCTGTATTCATAGAAACAGAAAGTAGAACAGCGGTTAATGAGGTCTGGGGACAAGGAAGGGGGGTTAATGGTTTTACAAGAGGAAAACCCATGACCAAAATTTACCATCTTAACCACTTTGAGGTGTAAGTATGTGTTTTACACAGCAAAAATCATTTTGGAAAAATTTTAAATCAATATCCTTAACCAGGATACTACTCTGACAACCAGGACGATACCCTAGCCAAGTATTTCCAAGGTCACACATTTTCTCTCAGTGGCCAGCAGCCAAGAGCAGAATTATTTATCATGATGGGAATTATTAACTGGCATTATGGAGTTTCACTTTTTTTTTTTTTTTCTTCTTTTGAAACAAGTCTTGCAGTGTGTTCCAGAATGGTCTTGAACTCTCTGATCCTCCTGCCTCAGCCTCCTGAGATTATGCGAGCGCCTTCCCATGCCTGGCTCTGAGCTTTGTTTTGCCACATGACATACCAAAAAACAAAGGGCTGTGGGCTGGAATGAGGCAGTGGAAAAGAGCCCACGGACGCTCCAGAGAGACAGCTTGTAAGAGGGGGTGTGAGGAGAGAGCCTTGGTGTTGGGAAGGTGGTGTAGCCAATATCCATCACGTACTCTGGTATTTTGGGGAGAAGTGTGGGCAATCTTGACTCTGTCTACAGATTACCACATCCATCAGTGGTTCTAAGTGGCAGGCAGTGCAAAGGGAATCTCCTAGGTCTTTCTTGGTCAGCAAAGCTAGCAGCTTTGCAGTTGTGGTACCTGTATTCTAGAACTGGGTGGGGTGGGAGGCATATTCT
This sequence comes from Rhombomys opimus, assembly GCA_010120015.1. Classification (NCBI taxonomy): domain Eukaryota; kingdom Metazoa; phylum Chordata; class Mammalia; order Rodentia; family Muridae; genus Rhombomys; species Rhombomys opimus. The sequence goes on from REGO01000357.1 coordinate 1,390,374, forward strand.
AGAACTTTGTTCTTGAATAGTGTGAGCTCACTTGTGCCTCTCAGCACCTAAAATTGAGGTGCTGAGCTAAATTTTTGTTGCTTTCAAGTGTGGTTAGTTTATCCTTACATTTGAATGGCTGCCTGTGGCCAGTGTCATAGGTGTGGAGGTTAGCACACATAACCAGACGTGAGAAGGCTGTTCATGCACAGGGACATTCAGAAGCCAGCTAGGAGCACTGCGATTGCAGAGGCCAACCGTGTCCCGCAAGGAAAGGGAGAAATGTTGTCACTGAGGTGGCCTGAAAGGATGCAGGGAAATGTGCCAGTGTGAAAGTGTGGTGAATTGCCTGAAAAGGAAAGAAAATAAGCAGGAAGCACTTCATTGGGAAGAGAAATCATTCATGTAAATTCATGGCTGCCTGAGCACACAGAACAACAGGGAGCAATGGAGCTTCAGAGGCTACGGGCCTCTGCCCTGCTACACGCTTTCTTCCCAAAAAGCAGACACGGCAGCAATGCACTCAGCCAAAAGTCAAGGTCTCCCAGCTTCCCTGGTCACTACAGTGGTTAGGCGACAAGGTTTCATACAATGAGGCACATAAGGGAACCTGCTAGGCATTGTAGGAGAATTTTACTCTCTGGATATACAGGCTTACACCTGGGAATCACAACTTTCCTTCTTGGTGCATCCTTCATTGTTTGGTTTGGAAATGGAGGAAAATAGAGGAAGGAGGCATGAGTCATGAGAAGGGTAAAAGAGACAAGGCTAGGTACACCGGTGACAGCACAGGGTCAATGGAGGGAGCTTTGCTCCTGTTAGCCACACTTTTTACAGGAGACAAATGTGGCCCTCTGTGCATTCGCTCAGTGTGCATTCACTCAGTGTGCATTCACTCAGATACAGCTCTACACAATACAGCTCTACACGATCTCAGTTTTGATGGCCGGAAATGAGAGAACAGCAGGACAGTGAAAACTGAGCCTCGGGAGCTGAGGACGGACTCCATAGGATAAGGGGAATCCAGTGAGCTGGGAGAACACAGGGCCAGGTGTATGCAGCCTGCTGTCCGTGGGGACAGACGACAGGTGTGACAGAGACTCGGGTTAGGGAGGGGCGCTGAGTGTGTTGTTGCATGCCGGTTTCACTGGGAATGGGGAGCGCCAGCATTTCTTTCTTTGCAAGCACTGATAAGAATGAACAAGACTCTGCGAGTGGAGGAATGTCCCCTGTGTCTTCCAATCTAAGTCCCACGAAGGGGTTTTCAGCCGAAGGCCCCACTGAAGCCTCACAGGACCAAGGAAGGCCCATGCTTCCACTACACCCCATCACACCCCTAAACTCAAGCCTTGGCAAAAGAAAAGCTGGCACCCACAAGGGAGAAAAACAAAAACCAAAACCTTTCTCTTGGTAACTGGGGAACATCCAAGCTCAGAATGAGGACTGAGGTAAAACAGTAAAACTGGCTGGGACCAGACACGACTGATCATCCTGCTAAAACAGGACCTACCAAAAACATCCTTCACACAAAGCCCTCCAGCTAAAGCACCCTAAAAAGAAATGAACCTGTCCTCAGCATTATATGGAAAATTCAGTCTTCTCTCGAGTAGAAAATTGCTGTTTTCCACTACCAGTCATATTCAGGATTATGCAAGACCATAACTACAGTGTTCCTGCTTTGGTAAACAATGTTTAAAATCTTTTAGGACTTAGGCTGCAAATATTTTCATTTATATGAAAGTCTTAAAACAAATTTACTTGGAAAAGTCTGTTCAGACAACAGCATAATGTATCCCTTGGCTTTGCCTCAGGAGTTTTACAAAAGCAAGAGCTTGCTGACTATGCCAAGGGCTGTGCCCTTGGAGCCGCTGGCCCACGCACAGGGGGCACACAGCATCGCCTTCTCCAGGAGACAAACGTCCCTGCCTTTAAATGTAAAGGACAGAAGTCATCTGACTAGGCAGACACTAATCCCCCAACCCGCAGTTCTGGGGTTCCTGGTAATGCCTAAGATGTGTGCTTATTAGCAAATCATCAGATAAGGCTGCAAAACTTCCAACCTCAGGCATGCTCTTTTTATTGCAGCATAGCTTCTCTCTGAACAGGGACTAGCTGAAGTGAGCAGACCAGTTAAAACTCTCAGTAATTTATTCCTAACAGCATGAACAGTTCATCTGTGCAACTAGGGATTAAATTTAATCTTAATCAGAACTGATTAATCAGAATTTAGCTGCATTAACTAATCAGAACAGAGGGAGCCTTAGTGCCTTACTCAATCTGTCTGTCATCTCTTTAAAATAAATAGTTAAAAGCAAAGACACTAAACACTTTAGACACACTGAGAATAATTACAACAGCTACTGCTACTATTTAATGAATATTTATGCAAAAAAAGTGTGTAATGGCACACTGATCTGCTATAGGATACACCTGTTCTTCATTCTGATGTCTGTCTTACTGATCACTCAAGAGCTTTCTGGGATGTGCTACGCTTGAGGACAGCTGGCAGAGATGTGGCACTTTGCAAACGCCACCCACCCATGACCCTCTGGCTGTCTCCTGGGAGTGAAGGCAAGCTGTGGGAGTTCAGAGAGGCTCTCTGGAGACCACGCTTCCCATGAGCAGTGTCAGGACGCAAGAGAATCATACTGAAGCAAAAGCAAACAGGGCCAGCCTGCATGGAGAACTTAAGTGCCAAGACCCCTTCCTGCAGCTCTCATTCGGCACAACTGGCCCAGTGGGTCAGGATGCACACCCTGGACCCAACACCAACTCACAAGTAAAGTCCTTTTTTCCTTCTTCTCCGGGGCTGGGACCACATTCAGGGTCTCATGTAGTCTAGGCAAACTTCGACCACTGTGTCACACCTATAGTCCTGACTCTCTTTCTTAATGGTCATCCACAAAACCCCCTTTCCATCGATAATCAAAACCGCATTGTTCCTCAGAACCAAGAAGTGGAGACAATGTCCGTGTCCACTGACTGGGAACTGTAAGCAGGAGGTAACACGTGTCAAGTTGGGAGCATTAGTCTCCACCAAGAGGATACCTGTTGTAACACAGAAGACTTAGATATCGTCATGAGAAGTGGGAGGAGCCTGCACAGAGCGCCACAGAGTCTACAGATGCATTTACAAAAGTGTCCAGGATAAGCAAATCCACAGAGACAGGATATGTTAGTGACTGCCTGTCAACAAGGGATGAGGTCAACGGACTGTGAGGTAATGGTTAGAAAAGAAATTTTTTTCTCGTCACTTAAGAATTTTAAAATTGTATTGTGGTGCTGGCTGCTCAATGCTGTGGCTATATCTCTGAAAATAGCAGCACTGAGCTGTGAGCTTTAAACGAGCGATTTCTTCAGTATGTGAACTACATCCCAATAAGGCTGCATTAAGTCAAATTAAGCAAGCTGTTTCTTTAGCTCCTAGAGCTCACGTCACTCTCCCCTGCTGGGCCAGCCCAACACCTAAGGAGGATCCCGGCTTGGGCAGGGGTCAGGGGCCCAGCGGGTCGGTGCAGATTTGAATGTCAGCAGACACTCCCACAGGGGAGCTCTGGGTGCAGGGCCAGCACCTGCAGGGCAGGGAGCCTCCTTGCACCATGAGGGCCCCGCTGTTTGACTCAACATGTTTGCACAAGTCCACAGACTTTTAGCCCCTGAAAACATTTTAAACTTCTTGCCACTGCCATGTTTTCAATACTTCAACAGCTCACTGGAACCTAAAAAGGTTCATGGGAACGCGTTAAGCTAGATATGGAAAAGCACACCTGTAATTCTAGTACTCGCAGGACTGGGAGTTTGAGGTCAGCCTTAGCTACACAGAGTATGAGGCCAGTATGGATAAGGTGAAACGCTGTGCTCCCCTCAAAATTAAAAATAAAGATGACAAATGAAAACTTTCTGCTTTGGACTTTGTCCTGAGCACACAAGCATGCCCTGCGTAGTCACTTGCCCCTAAGGGGGACCTCCCTGCCTACTGGGTGCTGCATTCAAGTCATGCTCACCTGGTTCCCAGGCCATTCAGCTCCCATACTGCAGTACAGACACCTCAGCTCTGACCCCTGAGTCTTGCTACCAAGCAGAAGTGGTCAGGGTGATGATGTTTTCAGATCACTTCACACAAAGTGGAAGGACTAGCTCTCTAAATTCCAGAGGCACATGGGCAAAGCTGACCGGGCTAGCTTAGTGGTGTTAACAGGCACGCGAGCAGCCAGCCACACCAGTCACTGTGGCTTCCCTGGCTTCTGGGTGACGGGCCAACAAGCACAATACAAAGACACATGCGAACAATCAGGTGCTTGGCCTGAAAGACTTCATCCTGAGACTGGTCTTCACTCACCACAGAGAAGCAAGAGTAGATGAAAGTAGACAGTCTTGCCAGGAGCAGTTAGCACACCCCTCAACCCTGCATAGGGAAGGCTACAGCAGAGGTTCCCAAGTCTAAGTCCTACGGAGCAGAACCCCATCTCAAAAGGAATTTTTAAAAAAGCTGTCAACTCGACACAATCTGTTCTGCCCTGCCATAAAATCCTACAGAAGGAGAGAATCTTGACTTCAGAACTTCCTATTCAAGTAAATTGCAGCGGACAGCAAGTACAACTCTTAAACAGAACAGTGCTGCCGAGGGAATCAAGTTCTTGGGTATCAGACCAGATTCACCAAGACAAGAGAGAAACACTGCCACCAAGTGGCGACAGCCTCTCAAGTCAAAAGAGGTTGTTTCAATGTAGCAGGAAATCAGAATCCTGGAGAGCTTCGGAAAGGAATAGAGCCCAGGCCAAAGTCTGAACATGATTTAGGGAGTGGAGGACAGTCCAGCTGGGGTGCTTAAAAATACTCCCAGGAAGGCTGGGTAAAGCTCAGATGGTAGAGTAACTGCCCGATATGCAAGCAGCCCTTAGTCCAATCCCCAGCACGGCCTTCAAACAAAGCAAACTGCAGAGACAAAATACCAACCCACTACCACCACCACCAAAAAACAGACACAGTGGCACACCTGCGTAATCCCAGCACTCAGAAGTGGAGGTAGAATCAAGAGTTCAAGGCCAGCATCAGCTACAAAGCAAGTTCGAGGTCAGCCTAGGCTACTTACTGCGGACCCAGCCTTAACAACAAATTCCCCGGATGGATGTTATGCCCAGTGAAAGCCAAGAAAATGCTAGTGGAGACATGGACATGGTGTTCATGTTTCCCACTGTCACCCACTAAGATCTCCCCGAGGCACATGAATTCCTTTTGCACAGTAACACAGAAGCCACAGTGAAGATCACTTCCATGCTTCAGTTTGGCCAAAACTATTTCCACCTCAGTTCACGTGTTCTCTAATGCAGAGTTCTTCACGCTTTAAGTAGGGCAGGCTGACCCGGCTGTTCTCCCAAGACAAAAAAAAATCTTTCAACTTTGGCTTCACTAGACTATATACTCACACAATGGGTTTCAAGTCAATAAATCATTGTTATTTATGCCAAAAGAGTTTCCTTCCCCTTTTCAAGACATGTCAAAGTCTGAAGGCATCTATTGTTGGCAAAATGCAACTGTGACATGAAATACTTAAATGAAAAGAAATAGATGAAGACTAAAACTGTTCCCTGGCACAGATGGAACAAAAAGACTCTCTCCCGTTCCAAGTGGAGCGCTGCCTAAAAATTATTTCATAATGACAAAGAGTTCTCTTTTATATGTACACCGAGAAAAGAAACTGGAGGGTAGGCACCACTGAGTATCTAGTTAAAAGCTGCTTTCCAGCATCCTGTGCAGGCCTGACAATCAGGTGAGAGTCCTTGGCAAAGAAAACAACCTGGTAGACACTGAGTCCCTGGAGCCATCCACAAGGAAGGCCCTTTGCAGAGGATGAGGGCAGACAGCTGCTGTTCCACATACAGCAAGAAGCGTTTTCGACGGTTGCCCTCTTATTCCTTATCACTGTTTCCCCATCATAGCCTGCTTCTCCATATACACCTCTTCTCATAAAAGGTTACTTGGCAGCTCAGAAACTAGCACAGCAGGCACAAGGCCCTGTGTTTAATTCCTGCCACCACAAAGAAAGCAAGTCATTGAGAACTGAGATCACTGGAGCCTCTGGACGTGAGAGCCCCGAGTCTACCTGCAGAGGCTCAGGGCCATCTCAGAGAGACCAGCTAGATCAGACTCACTGTGGCTGCTTACTCTAACTGCTCAAACTGGGCTATTCACATCAGTATGCAAGGGACAGCCTTTCAGAAATGGTGGAGGAGCGTGGGATGCAGCTGGCCACACCTCACCACAATCCGCTTTTCAACAAGCTCGCCAAAGGCCTCCCAGTCTCCTTGAAGCTGCTGAAATACTGCTCTCGCCCACGAATGGACACAACCACCACATGGGCAGCCGTGTGCACAACTTTGCCCAGGACAAGCGCACCGCCACCCACTTGTCTCCTGTAGGGCCAACAGTGAGGCTCTGAAAACGAGGGACTAATTCCAAGGCAGAGCACAGGGTGTCTGCCCTCAGCCATGCCCTCAGATGCACTCCTGAGCACAACCGACCTACCACAGCTTTGCCCTGATTTACTAGCACTCTGTGGCACCACCGGGAGAGAGTGAATACTTTACCAAGTATGGTCCTTTCAAATGCTCCCTGCCACAAATCCTCTGCCCGAGAACCAATGGTGCGGGAAGGGAGAACATGCCGCCCAGAGGCGACAACGGTGGCAGACGACACCATCCGAGGCACCATGAAGCCCTGGGCTTTAGAGTTACGCCACCAAGCAGCTGTGAGCACCTTATTTCATGCCCACTGTGTGTCTCGCCACAGGTGAATAAAACTCAGTGCTTTCCTATTTATCATGCAGCTTTGCTTCCATGTGGAGAGTGCGGCAGCACGTTTAGCCCAGATTTAACCCACTGTCTAGATGTAGGGTCAACCTTTGTAGGCTCAAAAGTAGAGCTAGCCCTCTCAGACTTTGTTAATCTTGTCAGTCTCTCAAAACTCCAACCAGTCACTGCTCAGCTCAGAAGGGGAACGGGGCTGCAGAGGTAGAGCTCATTGCTAGAGTACCTGCCTGGCGTGTGCAAGGGCCTGAGTGGGGGGTTTCCCTACAATTTCCAGGCAGTGAAACTTTAAGTACAGTTTAACTACTCTTCATCAGGTAGGTATCTCATATAAGACTTAGATTCTTGAGACTTATTTCACAGGGACTTGGACACCAAAAATGGCATGCCGGGCAAGTATGGTGGGAGATGATATTTCTCTGGTCTAACCTCATCACCAGCTCACGTTGTATTTCCCCTTCTTTGTCAGTATTTCCTCCAGGATCTGGCTCAGACGGGAAGTCAGAATCCCTAGTTCAGGAGCACAGCACTGCTCGTGCAGCGGTGCATCGCTGAGCGGCCACATGGCTTGTGTCAGGAGCCGCTTCTGAGAGCATGAAGGGTGCGCTCAGGGAAGAGCACAGCCGGCCCTGCCGCTTGAGGAAGTCGTAACGTTCCCTCTCAGTTTAGCTCAAAGCTGTACTGCTGGAGTCTAGATGAGGAATGGGTAGTCACCGGAGCAACTGAGTTTGTGCAAGGAACCACCCACTTTTCTACCAACACTTCAGTGATTTTCTTTCTAATATGATGAATTTTAGATACTTGCCACGAGTGGTAGCACACACCTTAATTCTACCTCTTAAGAAGCAGGGGCAGGTGGATCTCTCTGAGTTCAAGGCCAGCCTGGTCTATATAGTTTCAGGCCAGCCAGGACCACACAGTGAGACTCTGTCTCATCACCACACAGACACATACACACACACACACACACATACACACACACACACAGACACACACACAGACACACACACACACACACACACAATGCTTCTAATTAGCATTACGCTCTCTTCTCTAGGTTTGGCAAAGGTTATAATCTTAGGTTAACGGTGAGAATTTTAGACGGCTCCATCCAGCCTAGGTTCTCTGGGGAGGACTGGAGTCTGAGCAAGGCCCACCTTGTCCCTGCCTGCGAAGTTAGACCACTGCTGCCAAGCAGGGCCCTACAGGACTTCTGTGTCCTTCCCTAATCTGACCTCAGAGACTGCTCTGACACTGCAGCCAGTGACCTGCTCTCCATCTTCCTCCCAGCAGCAGGGCACTTCAGACCTCTGTGGTGGTCAGGCACTCCTCAGGGGTGGCCTTACCTTCATATCTGCTTGGGGAATCACACGCCTTCTGTGGAGTGGCCACTCGAAGGAATATCTGCTGTCTCCATGAATGCCTCCGGGTCTTCATGGGGGTCCCGTCTGTGTCGCCCAGGTGGTTTGCTTTGGATTCAAGGTCCCTATAATGGTAAGAGGACTGATTCATGAGAGGTGGGGAGGCAACAGGATTTATTTTCAAATGACTTTATCTCTCCATAAACAGATGAGTGGGTCAGTGTTCCTAAAGGGCACTGTGCAAAAAGAACAAGTTTCCATGCCCTGTTCTACTGCTATCATAAGAAATATTCTAAGAGGTATGCTCCACAGATCATAGCGTCCAACTGAGCCTTTCTCGGGCTTCTTCAAAAGAGAAAACTAACTATGTAGCTAGGGCACTGTCACCAGAGCCCCAATCATAGCGTCCAACTGAGCCTTTCTCGGGCTTCTTCAAAAGAGAAAACTAACTATGTAGCTAGGGCACTGTCACCAGAGCCCCAATCCACACTGGTCAACACGTGGGACTGCTTTTCTTAGCACCAGCCTGTCTCCATGACTGACACAAATCTCTTCCCCCACCCACAGGGCACAGTATACAGCCACACCACACATTCAGCCATGAACCCCGCACAGACACCGCACACCTTCACACCATCCCCCTCCCTCACACCCCGACCCCACCCCTTTCCACATGCATGCAAACAGAACATCAGCTGTAGCTTAATTAGAGAGAACCATCAAGGAACTAATGATACAATTACTGGTGATGTTGGCTGCTTTAAAACTTTTAGCTTCAAAACTATAAAACAAACTATATTTGTTAATATGTAAATAGAATCTCATTAATTTTCTTTCCATTCACAAGACAACTTGAGCAGGCCCTTGCAGCTTACACTAGGTGTGTGCCACGGTGAGGCAGACAGGTGAGGACAGGCACAGGCCCTGTCCTCTAACAGCCTACAAAGCCATAAAGACAATAGCAACTTCAACAAACTAACCCTGTGCCAAGCTGGAGAGCAAGGTGGCTGCCAGCCTTACAAGTGACACTCAAGGGAAGAACCCACATAAGAAAGTGGTACGGCAGACTCAGCTACAATGTTCCAAACAGCAAGGATCAGTGGAAATGTCCCATCTATCCCACAGCAACGCAGCACTCAGACCATCAGACCTGATGATTTAAATCAAACCCTACCTGTTCGTGCTCATAAAGTCACAGGTGTTATTTTCATCTACAGGAGCCAGAAATTTTAGAAAATTTGGCACAGAGGAGGAAGAATGGAGTTTTTTCCGCAGGGCATTACGGTAGGAGACACTAAGAGTTTGGTTGAAAAAAGAGTTTAGGATAAAGAAATATAAACACACGAAGTACACACTCTAAGCTTAAAAAAGAAACCTAGTCACTGTAATGCTAAGCAGGAAACCAGGTAAGACATTTAAAATATTCTGAGTGACACTGACTTTCATCTTCAGTCGCTAAATTAAATTAAAAAAATCAGTCTACCTTCCAAACGACAAGAAGAAATGTTTCTGACGTGGTGCATATTGCAGTGCACACAATCAGCTGTCAGGCTGTGCGCGTGCATGTGTTCCCGGAGAGGTGAAATGATGTGGCACGGAGACTTTTCACATCAGTTTAAAGAAAACTGAGAGTAAAAAAGTCAACTCCAAGGACAGCTAAAATGGTAAAGCCAAATAAAACCAAGAAGCCCCCCCGGCCCCAAAGCGGTGAGCGGGGCTTCCTGCAGGACGGCCCGCATGCGGCTGGGCTGTCAGGGCGAGCTGCTGGCACACAGACAGCACCCAACTGGCCATGCGAGTGTGCTCACCTTTTGGGCATAGCATTGCCACTCTGTTCTCCACCGGAATTGTGTTTTAGGTACTTAAAAAAGTTTGGTGAGGAGGCGGAGGGGTTAAGACGAGGCGGAGGAGGAGCTGAAGGCTGCCCTGAGCAGCACTTAGACTCACCCCCAGGAAGATGGTCCACACTAAACAACAACCAGAGAGAGAGAGGGTTAGAGGGAACAAGGACACTCGGAGGAGGATGGAAGCAGAAGGATGCAAGGCTTTGCCAAGCATCTACTGGACTCGGCAGTTGGGGCTTCTCTTCACTCCTCTCTGCTCTCACGGACAGACACTGTCAGGCCCAATAACACCTTCTGCTCTGTTCCCTTGCTGGGAACCAACATAAAATTTTAGAAGTAAAACAATAAAGAAAATAATCCAAAATTTAGAACTCTTATTTTCCTTTGGGACATCTTGCCCTGAATTTCAAAGTCCTGTTTCCTATAGACCAAGGAGGACAGTTCACAAGAAAGAAAGCCAAATAAACATGTAAAAGGTGGACAATTCCCCTTCCCTCCCATGACAAAGCTGTACTCTTAGGGAGAGAGGAAACGCAGCAGCTCTCAGCACTCTGTCCTCCCACCTGAGGACTGACAAAGAACTCAGGCTTTTCGGGTAGGAATGTTTCCAACACCACAAAAAACGCCAGGGAGAGGGGGATAGGCACACAGCCATGCTGCAGAGCGGGGGTCACAGGGTGCTGGAAGGCGGGAGCGCCTCAGACTCCAGCTGAGCCTCCCAGCAGACCTGGCACACAGTCCTGGAGGACGTCTGCCTCCTGCCATCGGTCACTGGATGATTTCCCAGTGAGCAGCTCAGGAAAGCCACTGACGGCTGTGTTTGTGCTCCAGGAGTGTTTGCATGTCGCGTCTTCCCTCCACACACGTCAAACCCCAACCGCTGCATCGAATCAAATGGCTCTGGGTACAACTCACATGGACATACGCATTCCCAGCTTAGGAGGCTGCTACCATACACAGGTATGCCCCATTTTTAAAACTTATTTTAAAGGATAATTTGTGGCTCGGTTACAGCTCCTGGCACTTGGGGTTGGTCAATAATAGACCCAGGAAAATACAGTGAGGGCTTCTGTCAACACACCGCTCACTACGTCTGAAAAAGCTTAACTTAAAGATTGCTGGCTAGTTTCATGTCAAGTAGACCCGAGCTACAGTTATCAGAAAGCAAGGAGCCTCAACCGAGAAAACGCCTCTTTTCTCATCAGGCTGCAGGCAAGCCTGTAGGGTGTTTTCTCAATTAGCGACTGATGGGGGGTTGTCCAGACCACTGTGGGTGGGGCCATCCCTGGGCTGATGGTCCCAGGTTCTATAAGAAAGCAGCTGAGCGAGCCCTGAGGAGCAAGCCAGTAAGCAGCTCCTGCCTCCAAGTTCCTACTGTGTGGGCTCCTGTCCCCATTATTCTTCAGTAATGGACTATGACGTGAAAGTGTAAGCCAAATAAACCCTTTCCGCTCCAACGCGCCCTTGGTCAGGGTGTTTCCTCACAGCAGAGTGACCGTGACAAGACAAGCAGTGAACCCCAAGTCTAGAATTCCCACAGTGGCAGGTTCCAGAAAGCATCAACTCTGCTTCCGTCACAGAGTCTTTCAGTAAATTTGCCCAGAAGACACTGGGGCCAGTGCTCGGGTTCCTGGGTGTCTCTGTGGGCCTCGTGACACACCTCTCCGAATCTGCCTGTATGAACACTGTCCCACCACAGGCCTGATCTAGGTAGTGAAAGGAGGAAATTCCTCCACTCACATCCATGTGCCAACTTTCCCAAGACCAGCAGACAGGCTCAAAGTCACCATCTCGTGCATTAAGGACTGGTGATATACATAAGGACCATTTTTGCTCATGTCTACCTGCTTGCTAACAATGATTGCACCCACCTCTACACATTTCCCGAGGGAGCCGGGAGACCATGCACTGCTTCAAGTCTTATCCTTTGAAGCCAAGGGTCAAACCTGGCTGAGGTTACTCTTCTGCCCAAAAAAGCACATTCACCATCCACTATGAACCTGATGCTTTCAGCAAATCTCACCTGCGTTCATGAGGTGTCTCTGTGCTCACGGAGTGATACCTCATGAGCTTTCTCTGAGAGACCCCTGGAGAGCTCTGAGCAGGTTCTGGGGGCACCAGGCACTCAACAGGGAAATGACTCAAGGTGTTGGCTCTCCTTCTGAATGCCTGCTGGGGTGACAACAGAGCAGACTCTTCTGCAGTGTGGCTCTCTGAGTCACTGGACAGGTCATCTGAAGAGCCAAGAAGCTTGAAGGAGCTCTCAGAGGTGGGCAAGGCCTCCTTGTCGTCCATGGACAGCTCCTGACAACAGACACACAAGAGATTAGACACATATCATGGGGAAATGGGGTGGGGGTTAACAATCTAGTGCGGGGAACCATTAAATGCATGGGCCCATCTGACTAGAATAGAGGCTACCAAAAACATAAGGCTTTTAAGGCTGTAACATAATACCTGCTTCTCAGAGACAGGTGTGTGCTTGCTGAGAGACGGGAAAAGTCCCAAACGCAACAGTGAAGTTTACAAGCTGCAGCCCTGACTCTCTAATACCACGGACAGATTGCTCACTCCAGAGAACAGGCTCTTCACAACCTTTTAGGAAGTATGGCCCTGTCCAGTTTCCACCATTTAACCAACTTCTTTATCTTTGCCAAGTATGTTCATGGATGTTTACCCACACTTCAAGGCTCTTGGTGACTCTGATCTCATGTTAGATTTAACCTAGCAATCTGGACATTGAAATCTATACCCTGTATTCGTTCTGGAGTGGAAACATGTTTGTCACACTGTGCTTTCACTTCACTTCCTGCTGCGTTTCACCGTCCTCCTCTGTAAGAGCGCAGTGAAAATTTACTGCGCTATTTCTTGAATTGAGCAAGATAAGACACTGTAAAGTGGTCCATATTCCATCCAATGATGCAGAAATAAGCTGAAGTTTCATGAAGCACACCCTCCTTACTGTGTGCTCAAACATCCAGCAAGAACCCTAACAAGCCAAGCCTGTCAATCATGCCCGTAACTTCTGATTCTAGGAAGCAGAGGCCAGAGGACTGGAGTTCTGGGCCAGTGTAGGATACACATCAAGGTCGGCCTCAGCTAGGTACAAGATCAGAAAAGGGGAGGGGGACACATAAAAACAGAGAGTGTCAGGGACTTCTTCATCGACATCACGCTATCTGAAGTCTCTCTCCCTGCCTTGTTTCCTCGGCACAATTTCCACGCTTTCTTCAAGACTTAACTCACAGCAGCAGTATCCTTCCCTTCTCCAAGCGTTCCACCACTAAGCTCCAGTCTTCCCTCACGCCTGAGGCCAGGCCGCCAATGCGTTTGCGCACTCCCGACACAGGGTCTACTCTAACTGCCTGCTCTCGCCTGTGGACCTACTCATCTTTTAAAGCAGGTAAACCAGTACACTTGAGATGAACTGTGAGGGACAATCAGTGTGTGGCCCGTGGAGGCTAGATGATGAGGCAGCCTCCGCATGTAGAAAAGCACATGCAGACTGGCTCCCGGCCTCACCACACAAAGCCAGTCTACACATCCAGCAGGAGCGGTGGGCGACACCCCCTTGCTGCTTGTCAGTTGGCATTTGGACCCACCCAGGACAAGTGAACCACAGATGCACTGTGAAACCCGAGTCAAGCTCTCCTAAGGAGGCGAGTCTCAAACCACACACTGCACACACTGGCAGGCAGCGATATCAGTTCAGTGGCTCATCACAAGGTTTCTGAAAATAACTGTATGCGGCGCACTATTCAGAAAATAATTTCATTTAACTCATTTTCATTTTTTGAGAGGGTTATGTGTGTTTGCTAACTATTTCACAGTGTTAAATGTCTTTCTTATTGTTGGCGAGTATCTGAAGCCTTTGAAAACTCCAAGTCTAGGACAGAGCTCTGAACATTCTAACACAATTCTCTGGTGAGGGGCTGAGGTTCACATACTTCCTCATTCTTGCATCAGAGCAAACTGAAAATAGGGAGGAAAGCTGCTTCCTGAACACCAAACCTCAAACTTACTTCTTGGCAGTCACAGGATTAAGCAAACCAGATCCAGACCTGTGTAAATGCCTCTGGAACAAGACAGGAAAGCAAGGGGCCACACCAGGCATGTCCTCCTGAAGACTGCCCGCCAACTCATTATACCTGTGCTCTGTGGAGACCCTGGGTTAGGCGTGGCTGCTTATGTAAGTGAAACCATCGTGTTTTCTCGCAGCCATCGGGACAGCCTCCGGATTTATGCTGCACGGCTCCCTGAATTCACAAACCCCCCACCTCTAAAGCTCTCTCAATTTTTTTATTATTGCTAAATCTACTTTGGTTAAGAAACACACAGTTGTTACAAATTGTGTCTCATTTGTCTAAAATTACAGTCTCGATTCTTTGTTTATGGGAACAGTTATTTGCCTTTTCATTTAAAACTTTTCACATGACTAGCCCTCCACGTGTGCAGAGAAGTCTGGAAACACTAAATGTTTTATGACCACAGGGCCGTGGACTTTCTTGTCCTTTCTGACAGCTGTGCAGACAGAAGAGGGGCGGCTTGTTGGCTGGCCTTCAGGGCAGCACTGAGAGAGAAGCGAGCTTACTTTGCTGGTGTTACTTAGAGTACTAGAAGTAGAGCTGTCCAGGTCCGCGCTGGCAGAGTGGGCCTGCGGGCCTCTGGCTTTATTACCCTGCAAAAGAAGAGGCAGGTGAGACCCAGCCCTTGTTACGAAAGCTCAGAGAAAAGCAGCTGACAAACGGCTGAGCACACTCATGCAGTAAGTCCACATTTCCGTCATCATTTGAAGAACCATACCAACCAAAGCAATCTCCAGAGCCCCTCAGATCAGCATTCGCTGGGGATGACAGACAGGAAGAAGAGCCAACTCATCTGTGAGGACCCCTAAGGCATCCCCAATAGCTCTCTCCTGAGTCACAGTTGCTACCTGGCTACCTGCACGCCACTCAATCAACCTGCACCCATCTGCGAACATTCAAAAACAAGCCCTTCCAGACTTTTTTTTTTTTTTGTAATTTAATTGTTTTGAATTATCTTAAAGGACGTTGTTGGCTGGACAGTGGTGGTACATGCCTTTAATCCCAGCATTCAGGGAGGCAGAGGCAGGAGGATCTCTGTGAGTTTGAGGCCAGCCTAGTCTACAAAGCAAGTCCAAGAGAGCCAAGGCTAAACCCTGTCTTGAAAAAACAAACACACACACACACACACACACACACACACACACACACACACAGAATAATCAAGGGCCGGGCATGGTCGCACATGACTTTAAAAGAAAAAATAAAAAGGATGTTGTAAAATTCTCAGTAATATCATTGGGCAAAGTCACCTTTAACTGATTAAATGAAGTCCATGCTTCAGAGGGACTAAGCCCTAATACTCGAAGAGCTATAACAAAACAGTGTGAAGACATGAGACTCTGATAGAAAATCAAGTTTTGATTTGTTAAAAGTGACATAAGGGTGTCCAAATGCATGGGATGAGAGGATGCTCAGTGTACGTGGGTCTCCCTAGAGAGCTCCAGCTGGCAACTTTTTCTACAAAAGATCTTGAAAACAAGTATCTCATGAGCACCTTACCATTTGCAAGTCATGTGGCCTCTGTAACAAGCACTCAACTCTCTACAAAAGTAGCCTTAGAGAACAGGTGACTGGATGAATGGTACTGTGTGATAAAGTAAGCTTTATTTGCAAAACCAAAGAGACTGGTAGGATTTGGCCCAGAGGTTAAATATTTTAAATACCTAACAAAAGGAGGTGACAGGATGGTTTTTTAACTTGTCCCTAGAGACACTAGAGAAGATGGCGTCTACATCTTGGTATACATAATCTCCATTCTTTGTAGGAACTGTACGAAGAATAACACTCTTGGGAGCAAAGACTGTGGAAGAGTGTAACTTCCCAGCACTAGGACTGGGAGAATGAGGTCAGACTATGATACACAGTGTGACTCTATCTCAATAAATAAATGGATAAAAAAAAAATCATGTGGACAATTATTGCTCTGATGAGAAATAAAATAGAGCTAAATCTTAGGCTCTATTTAAGACGATGCTACTTACCCGAGACAGAATGCTTTCCAAGGACTCTGTTAAGGACCTCTTTGCTCTGTTCTTCAGTGAGTCTAGCCTGAACCGGCTGGCACTGGGGGGCAGTTCACTCCCAATGTTCTCTGCTGCCACCTGAGGGGTCTAGAGGAGAGAAACACTGAAAGTTAGGCCGACTAGCGCTTCTCCCCTTCGATGTACTCGGAGGAACACGCTCTGGCCCGTCCTTCTGAGAGCCTGGGGACCCATGTGCTCCTAGCAGCATGCCTGCAACTCCAGCGCAAAAGTTGCTATCTCACGTGAAATGAGAATATGTGCTTGAATCTAATCAGCTAGCTCGACCAAGCTACTGAATCAGACATCTGCTATTTCCCAACTGTGGCCGTGTGCAAATTTCCCATTTTCTCTGAGCCTGGATTTCCACTCCAGTAACCTGGGAGTGACAATCATCTAATCATAGCACTTTGCTCTGAGACTACAACAGGTGGGAATAGGGCAAGCAGCGAACATAGGAATGGGACGAAAATTACTTAGCTAACCTTTTAAAATAAAGCAATCACTTACCTGGGGGCATTCAGACACTAAGTAGTCTTGGGTGTTCTGGACTCACTTTGTAGACCAGGCTGGCCTCAAACTCACACTGATCTGCCTGCCTCTACCTCCCCGAGTGCTGGGAATAAAGGCCTGCACCACTATGCCCAGCTTTGAATCCATCTTTTCTATAGTAAGCCCTTCATCCCTTTTTAGAGTCTCTTTTTTTCTTTTTCTCCCTCTTCTGTTATTTCATGATCCCTTTCTTTC
This sequence comes from Rhombomys opimus, assembly GCA_010120015.1. NCBI lineage: Eukaryota > Metazoa > Chordata > Mammalia > Rodentia > Muridae > Rhombomys > Rhombomys opimus. The sequence goes on from REGO01000357.1 coordinate 1,407,217, forward strand.
TCCTTTGAAACCAAGCTTCCTTCTCTCAGCTACACACATTAAACCAAGAGCACGGTGGAATTTGACAGCCACTAAATATATAATGTTTCTTGTAAGCAAAGAGGTATATTTCTAAAAAAATTATCCCCCAAATCTACACGCTATGTTGCTTTCATGGAGCCTCACCTGACTGCTTCCTTTTAGATGATGGGTTTGTCAGAAAAAGACAAGCAAGCAAATTCTCACTCTAGATACCAGCACACTCTTTGCAGTACTTGTTAAGTACCTCAAGCACAGAGGAAAGTGGAGAGACTAACACAAAAATGCCTTTGCCCTACTCAAGCCTGGCCAAGTCCACACAGTCAGGAGCTGAGGAGCGGGAGGAGCAGCGCAACCTGGGACAGACAGACAGCTGACTGCCTCTGCTGGTCCCGAGCTGTGTGGTACAGCCAGTGCGTTAGCTGCTGCCCCTGTAGACTCAACTGTCTTCCTGGACCTGTCATGACCTGTAAGTGAATTACTGCACATTCTACCAGTCAGAGCTTAGCACCTACTCCATGTCTGCTGCTACTCATGCCCACTCCCTGTGTTCTGGCTTCTGCTCTTAGTGGGGGTCATTAGACTTCATCAAAACCTCCTGACACCAGTTACCGCCACCCTGACAACATTCTCCTGAATATGGTGCTTACTATATCAACTCAGACTTTGTATTTTTATCTACCTGTATTCATAAAATAGATGCTGCCTAACATGCAAATAAACACCTAAGTCAAAGGTGTCATTGTTCATGGGAATGGGAATTGGTGTGACCACTGTGGAAGTCAGCATGACGCTTCTTCAAAACTCTAAAACAGAGCTACCCTGTGAGCCAGGAAGGCCACTCTTGGTTCTGTATTCACGGGAGTCTAAGCCAGCATACAGAGATGCCTTCATATCCATGTTTACTGCAGCACTATTCAAATTGGCAAGGAACAGAATCAGCTTAGATGCCCATTAACGAAATGAATGTATAAAGGGAATGTGGTTGGTGCACATACACAGCAGTTTTAGTTCAGACATGCAAAAGAACAAAATTATGTCATTTAAAGGGAAATCGATGGAACTAGAGAAAATCACGTTAACTGAAATAAGCCAGACTCACAAGGACAAATGACACCTTTTCTCTCCTATGTGGAATCTAGATTTAAATACAACACACACACACCAAACTGCACAAATCTTTCTATAATTACCTTTCTCCTTCCAATATGGTTTCTGAGGGCCATCCATGCTGACAAGTGTTTTCGGTTGACTCACTTCAGCGAGAGTACACTGTGACTGCATTGTATAACCTACCTCTTCCTGGTATTAAGTATTTATTCCACTGTCCTGCTCTCATGAAGGAGGCTGCAGTGAAGTCTCCTGTGAACTCTCCTTAGGCACCCACATGAAAGGCTTTATGGGGGAATAATGGGGACGCCCTTGGGGGGCGCACAGGGACTGAGCATCTGCAGCCACAGCAGGTATCATCATGTTTCTCCCCCTGAACTGATTCCAGTCCGTGGCCTTAGCATCAGCACATAAGGGCCCATCATTCCAGGGCACTGTTAGCATTCTTACTTTTCTGCCAAACAGTGGCTACACAAGGCTCTTTTAATATAGCCTAATTCCTACTGTTAAAAGTATTTTTCAACTATTCAAAGGCTCTATGTCTTCTTTGAAATAATAAAACCCCAATTCACTGATGAATGCTCTACCCCTTCAGTGTTTATGAGAGAAAGGGGGTTCAGACAAGAGTCACCCTCAGACAAAAACTACATAATTATCCACTTCCATAATTCCATTTATTATTCAGCATTACAACACATGTGAGAAGAACAGCTGTTAGCTTAAAATTTTCTTCAAGAAGGAACAGCGACATTGACCCCGTGTTCTCCTAGGAGGCAGCAGTGAGTAGGAAATATGTGGACACGCAACACTGGCTGAAGAGCCGTGTCCATCAGAGAGGCCTGCGGGAGCACACAGCTGAGCAACAGAGACAGACGGCACCAGCACTTGCTCATGTCCTGCACTCCAAGCAAGCTCTCTGTGAGCTGCAAGTGGTCCCACACGCTAATGCCAAGAATAAGAGTGCCCAGGCTCAAGGCAGGGCAGCCGTCAGGGTAGACACTCGCCCACAAAATGGCCTGCCTTGAGGAGGCCCCCACCAGGTCACACACAAAGCTAAGGTGATCCAGAACTGCCTTCAGGCTCATGAGATGTTTATATATTAGAAGCAAACTGGACCGATGGTTTTAAAAGTAAAGGGAATACTGACTGAAAGGTTAAATAAAGTAGTATTGGTAGAGCCTACAGGGGAAAAAGAGAAGCTACATGCTTGTGCTTTTAGATGGGCCTGGGGAATTTCTACTTCTGTACCCTTCTGTTTCCAAAAAGATGACTTTTTCTTCCCTAGGCCAGAACTCAATTATAATTCCCAAGTACTGTGTGCTTACAATTTACCTTTAGAAAATACCGTACCTAGCTATGTTATAAAAGTACTGTATTATCTTAAACTAAACATCTAGAAGGTTTTTCTTTTAAGATGATAATTTCAGGTGTGGAGGCTTTACCTTGAGCTCTCTTTGGGTTTTCCCCCTTTAACAGATGGGAAAACTACATACCAGAAACCAAGCAAGCAAACAAACAACAAAAACCCAAACTGTTGATAATGAGATGCATGCCCAAGTATCTGGGGACAGAGAGTTTATCAAAGGCATGCTTTGAACGGCATCAAAATAAAATGGGTTAATATAAATGGTAGATACTTGACAAAGCAAATTTACAAAATGTTAACAATTTGGTGAAATTGGCATGATGAATGGGGGCTATAAGTGCTCGTGGTCTAATCCTCTCATCTGGTCGGTATACTTGACATTTTTTTCTTAATAAAATATTAAAAAAAAAAGGAAAAAATTTACTTGAAAACCAATCAGGAGGACCCATAACTAATAGTGTGGCACTCAATTCTGTTGTTTTAAAGTATGCTTGGAATAATGTATTTAGATCTCACTGACAAACTTCCTGATACTGCTCACACTTTCTTACCTCTAAAATGAGTATTTCACCACCCAACTAAAAATGCTGCTATAGCCAGGTATGTCGGCACTTGACTGTGATCTGGCACCTGGGGGGGGGGGGTGGGGGGTGGGAGGAGGATGGCCGTGAGTTCAAGACCAGCCTTTCTACATAGCAAAAAAGAAAAAAACCTGAGTGGAAGAACTCATGAGCAGGATGTGCTGCAGGTGCCAGCGCTGACCGTGAGGGCCTCTCTCTCCTACATCAAAGCCTCTGGTGTTTTGAAAATAGAAAACAAAACAAAACAAAACAGTAAACATATTTCTCCAAAGGACTGAGTTACACCCAAATCATGAAGGTAGATAAAAATAAATTTGTACTTTGGTCAAAACTTCCATCCACTGTGAGTGCTTCATTTGCTTTTCTAACAATTATAAGCTATTCCTGTTGGAATATGTCAGACTGACTCACAAAGAAAATCAGAAACAGAAAAGGCTGTTAGTGGCATAAAGGTTTAAAGGGTGTGTGTGTGTGTGTGTGTAAAATAAATCAGTTGAAGTAAACTAGAAGTCTCTGGAAACCTTGCCTGGGTGGGGCTACGCTGTCAGTAGAGAGGTGAGCTCGGGACTCCAAGATGGCTCTATGGGAAAAGGCTCGGGAGAGAGGGCTGGCAGCACACTGAGGCCAAAAGCTGAGGGCACAGTGGATATCAGTGCCAGGCTGCTGCTCTGAGCCCTAAGCTGGCCAGTGAGACAGCGAAACAACACAGTTTCAGGGCCACGAGAGCTCTACGTTCAGTCGAAGCCAACTGGCACGCAGACAGCAAACAAAGGGAGTTTGAAGAGAGTTGCAAAGCCCGCGCCCAATTAAACAGCACGGAGTTCAGGTTGCCAGACAGAAATGCCTGTGAGCAACAGGCCGCAGCACGGCTAGGAGCACCCTGTACTCACGTGCACCTGCCCGGGGAGGTAGGGTGGGACAGACTAAAACACAAGGAAGGATCCTTTGAGAAAACTAAGGGGCCCGACGGCCCCCCCTGCTGGTTTTTCCTGCTACATTTTCTGGACCAGTAACTTCAGCCATAGAAAATGCTCAGGAATTGAAGCTATTAATAACCAACTAGCGAGAGACACAGGGATTCAGTCCATGGCCCGTGTATGCTGAACCCATACTCAACAATCTTGAAGGCGGACGGTGGAGACGGGAAGCTCCGGAGCTTGGCAGGGCACCCTAAAAGAACCTCAAGAAGCATATGGGCAGAATGGATGGGAGGGGACAGCACTTTCTTCTCCAAATGGAATTAATGGAGGTTCTGACTGAATGACAGGGAGCTAGGCTTTCCCACAGGGCATCCGGCAGGCCAGGGACACTGTCTCACACTGACACAGCCTTTACCCTATGAGAAACCCTGCGTATACTGCCAAGGGCAGCTGCGGCTGAACAGTTCACTGCCACTTCTCAAAGGACGGAGGAGACAATGCCAACTTCCCCAAGTACACGACTCTTCAGCTCATCAGCAGCTACAATGTGCTACGGTTCAGACAGAAACTTCTCTCGTCATCTTTAAACCCAACGAACACTCCCTCGTTTTCTCTCTGCCCGCAACAAATGAAACTGATGGAGAAACCAAGGCTTCCACCTCTCACGAACGCCCCACCTCGTGCACACAGGAGCCCTATAAAAGCACAGGGGTCTGAAAGCGCCTACCTGCTTCGGCTCCCCGGTGTGGCTGTGCTCTTTTTGCTTCTCTTCATACAAACATCTCAAAAAAGAAATAATTAATTCATTCTCCCGCTGCTCGTTCCTTGGTCTCAATTTCTTTTGGAGAAAATCAGAAACATAAACATTACATTTATTTTTATTTATCAACAAACTGCAAACACATCCTCTTTCAAAGTGCTAAGAGCGCCCACCCAGTAACTAGCGCTTTTTTCTCAATGCTCTCACTAGAGGGCACTAGTGACCCTAAGAGTGAGGTAATGTTTTTAAAAGGCACAGACCAGCCACTGGGCCAGATTTAGGAGATGATCTTTGAGGTCCTTTTACCCAATATAAATCTTTTAACATCAGAGAGTGGCGGTCAAAACAGTTACTAAATAAACAGCTTTTAAGAACAGGTGAAGCAAACTCTGTGTAAACACCCGGAGCCATACGATTGCACATTTATAAGCTCTTATGGTCAGGGACCTAGAAAGGAACACAGCAATTAGGACCCCGGGTCAGGCTGCCACATGGTGAATGTGCTTGTCCTGTGGCACTTAGCGGCACCCCCAGGAAGCAGTACCTCCATAGAAAACTGAATGCCAAGTGCTTAGTCGGTCCTCCCATTCCCCCTCCTCCCCCTCCCCTCCTCCTCCTTCTCCTCCTCCTCGATGTCTCTCTCCCTCCCCTCCTCCCTTCCCTTCCCCTTTCATCCTTTCTTTAAATTCTCTCACCGACTTTTAATGTGTTAGCAGTGGCGAGGCACAATTCTACAAATCAGAACATATAGCTTCCCCCCTGACTAAAAAGATAATGAATGACACACAAAATAGAGTGTGGGTTCCTCCAGCCCCCAAATCCTTGCAATTGAACTATCAGCCTCAGAGTATTTTTAAAAGCCATCTAATTTACGTATTACTTTCTGTGAATGTAAATAAAAACCAATCGCCCAAATTACCCCGGAGAAACAATGAGTATCTGGCCCATAAGCTTTGCTTCTCTGTCAGCTCCACTGCAGTCCTCCTCTGTAACTGCACACTTGCAGCCTGCCCTTTAACAGGCCAAAAGAGTGACACATGGATTAGCTATACAAGCAGCAGAGTTGGAGCAGTGCCATTACTGGCAAATTCCTTCCCAGCTAACTAAGGAAAAGTGGTATAATCCTTCAAGTCACAGACACTAATCCAGACTTCTGATATGCTCTTCCTTAGAAAAAGGTCCCCGTACGTGGTAAGGCTTAAAGGTTGACAAGATGGCTCAGCAGATGAAGGCACTTGCTGCCAACCAGCTGACGCGTGAGATCACTGGAACCACATAGTGGAAGCTGCGAGGGCTTCCATACACATACCAAAGACATGAAGAGAGGGGGACAAAACTACTCAAACTGGCAGAAAATGAGGTAGCGAGCAGGCACGGTAGAGTACTGCAGTTGACTGCCATTGGCCACAGGAGCCATGAGGCCCCACTGGAGCTCACTAAGCATCCAAGGCATCACTGCAGGGCCGCAGAAGCGCATTCACTATCTGTGGTGTCACACAAAGCCAAGAAATAAACACCTCCTCAAGAGAACCGAAATATCAAGACACTACCCTCCCACTGTGTCCACAAAGATTGGGGATGTGGCACCACCCTAAGAGCTCCCATGTGGCTTCCCCATTCTCAACAGTGGTTAAGCCACTACTTCTTTTAAGTTATAATGAATATAACTTTAATTCATTAATTAGAGTGACAACCACAAAAATGACTGTGAATCAAGTTGAGCAGCGTCGCTTTGTGGTTAATAATTCACTTCCTTGTTCACAATCAGAGGTGCCAGGAGCTGGGATGGCAGTTACCCAGGGCAGCGATGAGTGCATTCAGCAGCAGAGAAAAGGCTCCATGCTCAGCACTGGTGCTGACTGCACAGGTACATACACCACCCCTTTGTATGCTTTCTTACAAACATGTTCTACATCAATTAAACAATCCCGAACAACCAACTGCATGCTAAAAGCACCACAAGTTAATTTCTTTCTTAGCCTTCTTTCCTCAAGGGTCTTTGAAGTATCATAGAAGAAAGAGAAAAATTCCTGATTCTACTGACAGTAGAATCCAAATACTGAAGAGTCTAAGGTGTTCCAAGGAAATCATTTAAGACACGCTTCACTTGTATTATTTAAGATGTGGAGCCACTGTTCTATTATTATTACTGAGAAGTGGAGCCACTGTTCTATTATTACTGAGAAGTGGAGCCACTGTGTTGTTATTATTATTACTGCAAGGTTGCTTGAAAGCACTTGTTTCTGCTGAAGACGGCCCATGCAATTTGGGCACTTGAAAAGAGCAGGGCAGCACGAGAAGAGAGGAAGACCCCATGGCGTCACTGCTCCTGGGTATGTTTGAAAGTCATGTCTGTCACACAGCTTGTAAATAAAAAGGTGGTTCTGTGGTGAGTTCTTTTAGGAGAGGTGAGGCTAGCTTCCCAGTGCCCATCTGCTACCGGGTACTCTGAGGACTCAAGGTCAGCTACCATCACCTCCAGTACCAGCTACCTAGTTATTCTGTAAGTTTTCTCCTAAAGAAACACTGAGTATGACATGCATCATTAATAACAAAATAATAGGTATAATTTTTAGAAGTAATTACATTGGCCTTATAGTAATCGGCCATTGGGAGGGTTTTTCAGAAATAAATTACCCTCCAGGAAAGACTATACACATTTTTAATATGACCTTTTTTTGTCCCATGTGAATTTCAAATACATTAATAGGGCCAGCCACTCGTCGCTAGCTAGTGACAGAACCTATAAAATGTTGTAGAAAAACCATGAAAGCCAGACAGGAAGACCATCATCAATATGCCATCAGAGAAGATCAAATTGGCATCACTCAAAAAGAGCCCATGTTTGCATTGGCAGAGGGCAAAGAGTGAGCTGGGTTTTCCAAGCCAGTGAATCGCATGACTGCTTCTGTTCTTCAGAGGGATCAAAACTCTAGAGCTGTGGAGAACACTAAACTGCATTCTTCAATATCGACAGAATACTTCTGCCTTTTCAGTGCACTTTCATCATCTGCTTTTTGAAGTGTTTCTGTTGACAGCGGAGAGGGGTCCTGTTCACTAGGCTCCTCACTGCTGCAGGGCGGTATTTGAACTGCCCACACTGAGTCATCACTTTAGGAAGAGCTGCATGGTGCTGTCCGTAAGTGAAAACCTGCATTAGGGAAGGAAGGACGTCTTCCGTGCTCACCAGGAAGATGCTCCCGAGGGACTTGGAGCACCGCGCCCTTACTGGGTTGGCATAGATGGAGTTGACTTCTATTGCAGTGCATTAAGAATCACAAGCAAAGCAGAGTCTCAATAAAACATACAGGCAAACAAAAACTGTAAAAACAGCCCCAGAGGCCATCTGGGAAATTAAGACAACAACAACAAATATATTCGAATTCTATAGACAAAGGGAAGAAGAGAACTTCAGTGAGAGACCAGAAAGAAAAGCTGAACCTTTCCATCCCCTCCCCACGAGGGGGTGAGAACAGACACACAAGCTACCTGCTTGTTTGTTTTAGTCAGCCCCTAACTGTAGAACTTGTCAGGTCACTAGTGGACATGACACACACAGACATAGTAATTCTTTGTTCCGGTGCACTCACCTACTCAAAAAGTGCCAAAACCTTACAAAAATGGCTTCCAGCTGTGGCAGGCATGAAAACTGTATTGAGCTCATAAGATATTCATGATAACCAGGCCATGGGTAGGCTAACGCAGAGGCCTGGTTTGCCTGGAGGCAGCAGCTCCAAGCATGGTGAGAGCACACTTCCAGGTTTAACACACATAGCTCATGAGTCTGTGTGCGGTGGTTTTGTTCTGTTTTCATTTTAAGTTCCAATTTATTACAAGGCTCTAAATATATAACGTGACACATATGTTTTCAAAATAGGCAAAAAAAAAAAAAAAGTAGGAGAAACAATTATGCTCAAAGCCATATACAAATGTCTTAAGGCGTCCACAGAAGGAGCTAAAATCCCAAGTGGGAAGAGGCTGGGAGAGGTTCCCAGGGGCGAAGGAGAGCGCGCAGACCTACAGCCTCCCCTGGTCTGAGGGCCCACCACTTTATAACTAACTCAGCACTGGCTCAGGTCCAGGGTGGGGACAGAGCCGCCCCTCACGGCTCAGTCCACAGGCCACTCATAAGCAGGCTCCTGGCGCTCCACACCACAGCGTACTGTACCTGAACTTCCTCGAAGATAGTTGCCTGCTCCTGATTGGTCAATGTGGTCAGGTGCTTCTGGAGTTCTAATTTGGTTTTAGATGAATTCATTCCTGTCAAGAAGAGAGAAAATGAACAGTTTATGGGGGGAAGTTCTGAGCTGGACTCACCACCTTCCAAACTCCCTTCCTTGACGTTCTCACCCGCCCACTTCAGGACACTTCTATTCAACAACAGCGGCATCACTCTGCATTGCCCGCCGCTGTGTGACTGAATCTGCCTCCTTTCGCTAAGTCTCAAACAACTCCAGAAGAGTATGCCATCATCCCAATTTCATATTCAAGCAAACCAAGGACAAGAGAGTTTTATAAACCTCTTCAAATACGACCTTTTGCACGGCCTCAGATAGACTTCGCTCCAGGTCACTGTTTGGTATTGAAATACTACAGACAACCCAGACATTTCCTTCAGAGATGACGAACTCTTCTCACCACGTGAGGACGTAAGAATACTTCTCAATAAAAAGCAAGCAGGACTGCATTGAAAGCTGAGGCATACTGCTCCCTTACATTCTACTTATGTCATGCTACCAGTGTGGCTAATGGTTCCTCTCATCCCTGTTTAACAGTCTTGAGGCCGGTCTATTAACATTACAAAGGATTCTGAGGAAAAGTGATAAAAAAAAAAAAATGACCACCTAAAAGCCCAGTACCCATTAGCATTTACTTAAGACATTCCATTCCTGCAGGAGCACAGTTCAGGGCCTAGTGCGTTTTCTTGATGTCAGAAGATATGAAGATTGAGAAAGACTCTGATAACCCAGCCTCCATGGCAACGACACCTCTACTGTTCAGCTGAGTCTGCTGCAGTCCACAGGGACCTGGGAACTCAGAGGCCAAAAGGCCTGTCAGGAGCCAGCCTGTCCCAAAGCCAGTGTTCCTGCCCCTTTTAGCAGAGGTCAGTCAGCCCAGCCCTCCCTCTTGGCTGCAGTAGGCACAGGGTGCTGACCCTACCCAAAGTACAGCAGGCACCTCAGCTTCCAGAATGTTATTCTTCCTTATTTTGTCTTAAACCAAGACGAACTCTAAATTTCATCAAGTACTTCCTAGGTTGAAGTCTCATAGCAGTTGAATGGTTAGACAGTTCAAGTACATAATCTAGAGCTTCCCTTCTTGGAAGCTGTGTGAACCTGCTAGCACCGAGCAGCAGGTGTACCCGCACACAGAATGTATTTATTCTATTCTATACATTCGGGGGCTTAACTTGACTACATCTGCTGTTACTGGACCTTCGTATAGTCTGTGGTCAGACTATAACTTCTTGATAGAACAACGGGTGTGGGGGGGGGAAGGGAGGGATGTGGAGGGGTGTGGATGTGATGGGGATTGAGCCCAGGGTGCCATCCAAGTAAGGCAAGCACCCTACCACTGAGGCACAGCCTTGTTGGATTTTGGGGGCTTCTAGATGTTAGGATTAGGGATGTTCAGTGAGGCTGTTGGCACGAGAACCTGGGACCTCACACATGCTAGGTCACCTCTGAGCTCTGCATGTCCCCAGCCAAGAAAACCCTTACAGGAATATTCAACAGCACAGATCACTTCATTCCACTTAGTGGGACTGCAACCACAAAAATCCAAGGACCCGAATCTACCCATTAAGTCACCAGTCCTCCTTCCCAGGCGGTCTCTCCTACGTCGCCATCCATTCCTTTAAAAGCACTTAATGTTTAATGGGTGCTCTCTATAGCCCTGCAGTTTTCTGCCTTGGCTGGATTTTATCATGTGAAAGAGAACTTTATGATTATTCTCCAAACTGCTACAGCAACACGTTGAGCTGATTAGAAGTTCCAGCTACAGCTTTCTGAACGCTCAGATTTGCCAGGTGGAGGTCAGCAGCAGTCAGCGCTACAGACCGTGATCTCCGCTAAGTCCAAAGCCACTGCTGGCTTCTCAGTCAGCCCGTAGGGGCATTTCCATCATCATTTGCCTTATCTCGACAGCCACTATGGAAAACGCTAGTGAGCCTCTCAGCTGGGATTGCTTGTTACAGCAGACTGCTCATTCCCAGACACAGTTTATATGCTGTCAGCAAATAGTACAGACACAGAACACATCTTTTAAATACATCACTCACGAGCATTTCAGGAAAACTGTAATGCCCAAAGTGAACACTTTCAGACTTCATGATATTGACTGTAAATTTATCTCATTAAAACAAATAAACCAGTGATATTTCATACCTATTAGGACAGCTACCCCATAGAAATCATTTCTGTAAAAATGTAGAGAAGTTGAGATCTGAGAATAGTGCAAATATAATCACAGTAGAACAGGCTAGGAGGGCTTGACAGCTGGTTCAATACCAACTCAACAGAAGCCAGAGTTACCTGAAAAGAGGGAGCTTCAAATGAGAGAATGTCTCCGTAAGACGGGGCTGTATGCAGCCCGTAGACATTTTCTTAGTTACTGACTGATGGGAGAGACACAGCCCCTGGTGGGGGGGCCGTAAGACGGGGCTGTATGCAAGCCTGTAGGGCATTTTCTTAGTTACTGACTGATGGGAGAGACACAGCCCCTGGTGGGGGGGGCCGTAAGACAGGGCTGTATGCAAGCCTGTAGGGCATTTTCTTAGTTACTGACTGATGGGAGAGACACAGCCCGTGGGGGGGGGGGCCATAAGACGGGGCTGTATGCAAGCCTGTAGGACATTTTCTTAACTACTGACTGATGGGAGAGACACAGCCTGTGGTGGGTGGGGCCATCCCTGGGCTGGTGGTCCTGGGTTCTATAAGAAGGCAGGCTGAGCGAGCCGTGAATTGCAAGTCTGTAAGCAGCCCCCTCTATGGCCTCTACACTAGCCCCTGCCTCCAGGTTTCTGCCCTGTTTTATCTCCTGTTCTGATTTCCTTCAATGACTGACTACGATGTGAAAGTGTATGTGAAAGTATGAGCCAAATAAACTCTTCCCCACCTCACCCAAGCTGTTTTGGTCATGGTGTTTCACCATAGCAATAGAACCCTAACTAGGACACTCACCGTATAAACTAGCAATTTCCTTTACCCAAAAGAACCCAAAACAAAAACCTAGACATGTGACAATACCAATATCCTTAGCATTAGTGCTCAGAGCCAAGAGGCAAAAAGAACCCAAATGCCCAGTGGTGAATAAACAGATGCAAATTGACAGAGTATTATTCAGCCATTCAAAGAAATAACATTCTGACATGTACAAAATGAGCAAACCCAGAACATATAATGCTAAGTGAAAGAAACCAAAGAAAACAACTCCTAATGATTCCTCCATAGAAGGAACCTAGACTAACTCAGTGTTAGAGTCAGTAAGGGAGGCTGGGGCGAGAGCTCAGTGGGAAGACAGAGCGTGCTCTCTGCAAACAAGTGAAGCCGAGATCAGTGTGGGCACTCTGCCTGCCCCATAACCCTGCACTGAGCTCACAGACACGGGGACCCCAGCACTTGCCAGCACACTAGTCCAGCCAAAACCAGCCTCTGGCTCAGTGAGAGAAAACCTGAAGGAAGGCAACAGGCAGAGAATGACAGCAGAAAGCACCCTGTTCTGGCTTCTGCAGGCACTGACACAGGTATACATACATTCACACACCCCAAATTATGGGCCCCCCCACACGCATGCGCACACACACTCACACAGGAAAACAGAAAGTAGGGTGGTGGTAGCCTGGCAAGACTGCCGAATGAGTGAAGGCTCAGGAAGATGAAAGGCCCTGAAGACGGGCGGCAGCGGTGGGCCACTCACTGTCAGAGGACATGCGGCCACTGCACTCTATTCTTCTTTAGAAAAAAAAGATGAGAAGGATGAATTTTTATCTTTGGGTATATTTTTTTTCCTCATAATTACATTAAAAAAAGAAACCAGGTCTAAATGTCAACATAGTTCTTTACAGAATTAGTTTGTGGCAAGTTTTCTATGGCTACACAAAAAATGTTGTTTCTGCAATTGTATAACTTAAACCATGTGACTGTCTCAGAAACCACACGCACACATACACACCTGCAGAAATCTTCCTACAGACACAACCAGATGCAAAATGAAGAAAAGAAAAACAGAACACCTCACTTTTCAGATTCTGCCAAAAAAACACTGACCCCCCCCCATCTTCTGCCCCTCCCTGATGACCCGGAACCAGACTCTGCTCCTGCCAGAACATTCCTCAGTCAAGAGGAATCATTCCTCTCTCCCTTGACTGCAGTTAGCAGTCCAGGCAGTGGATTCTGGGCTTGCTATGTGCTAGTTTATCCCTAGATGGCTCTAACCTTCTAATTTATTTATAAAATAACAAATAATCCACTTTTTTTTTTCTCAGAAATATGATGAAGATAAAATTGATATCTTAAAAAAAAAACCTTGGCACAGCAACTGGCTCCTCTTCCTATCAAATAAATCCTGCGAATGATGGCATTTCATTGTAAGCTTCTAGAAACTGTAGTTAACACGGTCACGGTGACTTGGTGTTTTAAATTCCCTCGCATTTCCTCCTTACAGCCTGTTTTCTGCTCTCCTCCATTAAAGCTGCCCTGCAGAGACTACAGGCAACCCTCCGCTGGAAGAGCACGGGAAACTCGTTTACCTCTCATTGGTCCAGCCCTCTGTGGCAGCCACCCTGAATGACCCGCCAATCTCACACAGCTCAGCCATCCCTCACCTCTGCATTACCCTCAGGGTGCCTTGGAGAGATGGCAAGAGGGGATATAGGGCCTTAGCTTTGCATCCATCGTGCCAGACAGAACACCCACCTGCAGTGTGAGCTCACCCTGCCGCAGGCAGCCCCAGCAGAGGCGGCGTGCTCCAGGCTAGGTGCCTCCTACTCACCCTCTATCCTCTCACAGAGCTTGTGCAGGCCCTGCAGGGGGCAGCCCTCACAGAGCTGGGCCGGAGCACTCGCAGTCTGCTGCACTGCAGCCACCGTGAAAGCCTGCTTCAGGGTCATCATGATCTCGTCCACCTGAGCAGAGAGAAAGCGTCAACAGCGAGGCAGCTGGCGGGGACAGTGGTACAGGACAGACTTTGTTTGGGAAGTTATTCCTGGGCTATTTTTCACAGACTGACAGCAAACTGTGGAAATCATTGCTAGGTCTGTGGTCTGTGGTCTGAGAATGACCACCTCCAGAGTCAGCGCTCTTAAAGCAGGTGAGGTACAAGGTAAACACAGCATTTCGAAGCACAAAGTGGTGCCTCTGGCCCAAAGTTCCCAGTCATTCCTTTTCTACTTCTTTTCCCCACCCCCACCCCCTTTTTTCTTTATTTAGTACCAGGTCTCACAACATGGCCCAAGTGGGTCATGATCTTGCTGTATGGCTCTGTAGCTTGCAGTCTTCCTACCTCAGGCATAAGTGCTGGCTTTACAAGAATAGGGCCACCGCCCTCGGGTAAAATGGATGCACCAGAGCTCTAAATGCTGCATTAGAGCAGGGCTGAGGGCAAGCGTATGTTTCAAAACTCCGGGAACTTAAGATGAAAATTTAAGCAAGGCTCAGATGTGCAGCAGAAAGGTGTCGGTCAGAGTGGGTAGAGCAAATACTGCTATGTCAGCAGGGCTCTACGTTCTGCTCTCCTCACAGGGTTTGCAGTGGACAGTGTCATCCTCTTACCAGGGCCTCATTTGCGCACTGGAACACGTAACAGACGAAATGAAAGCCGCCGCCACCAGAGCACTCCCGGCAGATAAACCCAAAGTGGTCCACATGCCTGATACCCTGTGCAAGGAGAAGAGGGTGAGCTGTGCGCAGAGGAGCGCTGCTGGCGGAGGGCAGCTTCAGGGGGACGCTGCTCTGAGGAGCATAAGGTTACTGCTCGCGCGTTTGTAAATGAAGATTAGCATCGTGCTAAAACGCTGCCTTGATTACCTCACGAGGAGAACCAGTCAAGTCTTTTTTTTCCCTCTTTGAGACAGGGACTCTCTATGTAGCCCTATGAAGACTCACTTGGTAGACCAGGCTGGCCTCGAACTCACAGAGATCTGCCTGTCTCTGCCTCCCTGAATGCTGGGAGAAAATTCAAGTCTTAATGCTCATTTTAGTAGTAAAAATTAGGCCGAGAGTAGCTGACAGAAAAACTGGGGCTGGGGGAGGAGGGCATGTGCACAGGAGCAGCACTGAGGGCTAAAAGCCACGCCAGAGACACAGTCACACCAATACACACGAACAAGCGCACAAACACACACGTGTGCAGAGGCTAAAAAGACTCAACATGTGTGTGCTACTATTACAGACAAATACTAACTGGAACTAGCATGAAGAATGAGCAAAAGCTTACTTATATACTGAGAAGAGCAGTCTTGACGTCTCTGAAAGGAAGGCCAGGACTCCGCCAGTGTCCCGAGAGCTCTTTCTTAGCACATCAACAAGCTTTGAAGGCAGCAGGGAACAGACACTGACAGAGCGCCTGGGTCCCTGCCTCACGAATCTATCACAAGTAACTGTGGTTTTTCTCTCTAATTTTTCAGACTTATTCAATGTCTTGACTGCTTTGCCTTCATGTATGGATGTACACTGTATGCATGCTGGGTGCCAGTGGAGGCTAGAAGTGGGTGTCTAATTCCCTGGAACTGATGAGAAATGGTTACAAGCCGCCACGTGGGTGCTGGGAAGAGAAGCTGAGGGTCCTCAGCAGGAGCAACAAGTGCTCTCCACCAGCGAGCCATCTCTCCAGCACCTGGGAGAGGGCCTCTGAGAAGATATGGGGGTGACTTTGATTGCATCAATTGAGCTGAGTGAGCACACGCTGAATGTGAATGGCACACAGGCCACTCCGGACCGAATGAAAAAGAGAAAGCAGGCTGAGCACCTGCATGCGCACACCCGCGCTGACTGGCCACTGTGGCCGACTGTACCTCAGCAGTTACCTCTGTCAGATACTTAACCACAGCGACAGGGAGGGAGACGAAGGGCAGCCTGAGTACATGTGAAACCTGTCCTGTGGCTCTCAGTACATCTTGAGCCTTCCGAAAGAGCACCTGCAGAAACCTGGGTGCCCTCGATCTAAGGTGCAGACGACCTGGCGACCTGCACTTCTTTAGGAGAGGACAAACTGCCACACAACTGTAAAAGAGCAAAGGTCCTCCAGCACGGTGCTACACGGATCTTCTGCCAGCAGTGGGAAGGGGCATGTCTCTGTGAGTTCAAAGACCAGGGTGGCCCGCCTTAGTGAGAGCCAAGACAGCCTGGGCTGCAGAGACATTGTCTCGTTCATAAACAAATAAATAGACAGGCAGGTAAGTAAGATTTTAAAAAAGCAAATTTCTAACATTTTAACATTTCAACATAATTAGGCATGAATCAAGATTTTGTGGATAATATCACTTTCAGGCAAGCATTTTCCAGTCAGTAATTGCTGAGATATCCTGATCTCAATCGGTGTCCTCCATCAACAAACTAAGCAGATAACAGAGGCTGCTACACAGGGAAATTTATCACAGTACCTTCTCTGAAAAGGCTTCCCTATTCAACTTGTTAAGAACATTACTTATTTTCATAACTGAAAATAGTATTTTTTGACCACTCAATTAGCTTACATTTTACACTGAGAAACAACTAAGATTTTTACATCATATTACAGAAATGAAAAGCTAGAGTTTAAGAAAAAAAAAAAAATCACCAAACAGCTACATAAATGACATCTTATTTGCCATGACAATCTGGAGAAAGCTGCCTCATCACAGATGACAGATTCCTCCCAAGTCTCTCTATGAAACACAACTGGAAAACTTAACTATCAAGCACACAAAGTTTCAAGAAGACAGTGCATTCAGGGCATTCAGTGCAAAAACCTCCTCAAAGGTAAGTATCATCTCTCACAGTTTACAGGAAAATAATGACAATAAAAAAATTAAGAATTTCAAGAAAGTAGAAATGTTTCTATACAACATTATATATAAAATTGACTCTATATAAAAATACACACATGTATAAACCATGTACACACATATATTATAGAAATGTATATATCCAATTATATATAAAACATGCACACACACATAAATTAAATATAAAACATGCACACACACATAAATTATATATAAAACATGCACACACACATAAATTATATATAAAACATGCACACACATACACAGACCAATTATAAATAAAACACGCATACACCTATAAGTCCTTGGAAATAGCTTGAAAGCATTAACACCAATATCAGGGAAAAGAAAGGAAGGTAGACTTATTTTCTCTAGTACATTGTTCCAAAAAGCAAAACTGTTAATTTCAAGATTATAATTTGCCTTAGTACACTGCAGGAGAAAAAAACCAATCAAGAATCAATCAAGACCACCAATCAAGAATCAAAATTAAAAACATGCTTTCTTACACAACAGCACTTCTACTGCATATATTAGAAGAACTGAAATTAAATCAATAATCTGTCAAAATTTACCTGAGAGCAAAAGGAGATCTCCTTAAAATTTTTCTCCAATGCAATCTTTTTGGTGTCAGGACTGATGAGGTAAATTTCAGACTGGCCAATCTTAAAAAACAAAAACAAACAAAGAAATGTGGTTCTCCTAAAAGGTGAATCCATTACACGTCATGACCTCTGAGGATACACAGGAAGTGTCAAGCTCTTTGGACTTTGACTATATTGCTGTCAAAGAATGTCAAAGTTACAGTTAGTCCATGGATTTCAAATGACAGGAGACAAACACCTTTGTGATACAGCAGTATTCTGAAAGGAAAGGACCACACAGGTAAACGAGAATAATAATCCTCAAACTGCACATCCCCTTCAAGAGAAAATCTGTTTTCTGTACGAGTGAATCTTCCAGAAAATATGGTTTCTATTTAAAATTTCCAAAATGCTCCTGGCAGCAGAGTGCCATGATGCCGGGCTGGATGGGGAGGGCTGCCTCCCAACCTCCACCTCCTATGCTGACACTTCTCCACTCCCGTGTTGGTTTCCACAGACTCAACCCCTCCTCGGAACCAACGAGGTAGCGGCCACATCCTCGTATCACTCTTAGCTCACAAGCTTCTCCTCCAAGCTCTGAACTTTGAGCTGGACTGCAAATCAGAGAAACCAGCTTGGTGGAAACAGAGGTATAAATCAAAGGTAATTGCACTCTTAATGAAGATGTCCAAAAACACGCATCCTGTAGTTTAGACCATAGCTTTGTAGGCAGAACAGTTTTGTTGTATTTCTAAGCTGTCTTTCAGGCACGTGAACTGACAGGGTGTGCTAACTCTCGTCACTCCAACAGCAGCATACTTCCAGAGCAGCCCAGACTGTGTTTTTCTAAGAGGGAAGGAGCCCACTCACTACCCCCTTACTGGAGGATAGTGACGGCATCTCTACGTTTTATATATCTTAGCAGCCTTCTGTTCTTATCTACATAATGAAGATAATCATTTTTTTAAAATAACCTTTGAAAATCTCTCTGCTGAGAAGCATTCTTCTTTGGATGTGGGTAGGCTATAAAGAACAGGTGAGAATTTAGAGTTAAATGTAGGCCCTAGGGCTTTCCCACATCCAATCCTCTCTACTCTTCATCCCTACTGTCTTCAGACCTGACGCTCTCTCACCTAGACTACCGCAATGGCTTCTAGCCCTCTGTTATTTTCCTTCCCTAAGTATACTTTTGCTCCACAGCCAAAGCTATTTGATGCTGTACTTGAAATTTTTCAGACTGCCCAATCTTTTTTTTTTTTTTTAACTAAAAACAAGATCCTGAATGTAACCTACCAGCCTAGCTCCACCCCCACTCACCTTCCCAGTTTCTGTGCAGTCTGCTGGCCTTCTCCCTCAGGAAGGACTGATCTCCCTGAGAGCCTACAGACACAGCTGTGCTCTAGGCGCTGGTGACTACGGCAGTGAACAACAGAGGGAGATCTACAGCCTCATGGAGACTGAGATTCCAGGGACTACACGGAACACAAGGTTCTTTACTTGTTTACTTGTAACTAAGCAGAGAGCCCGGAAAGTGAGGTCGCTACTGGTCTCTCTGACGCAACTGCTCTCCCGTGTCACGCCACTATCTCAGTCATGACCTGAAGGATTAGGAAGCAAAGGCAGGACAATGGAGGGGCTGCCAGTGGCGCAGCGGAGCACCGTCTCCAGGCCTCTGCAGTGCAGCTCCTTCCCACCCTTCTCCCCTCCCACCTGCCGCTCGCTGAAACCAGGAGGCCCCGTCTACCGCCAGTGGGAGCCCCTGCTTCCTCAAAGACGCTTCTCCTGATTCCCCAGGCGCTTCCCCGGCGCCCACTGCTTCTCTGCAGTGTGGTCGGAATTACACAGTTACTGGTGTGTCAGTTGCCTGTCTGCACTGCTGAAATCTAAATTCTGTGTGGGCAGAGACTATTCCCGGCTGTGATTCTAGCACATTGTAGCCAGTTACAAACAATGTAGGCCTCTCAACCACACAGCAGTGTTGGGGAAAGCATAGAGAGCGCAGTTTATACAGCACGGGTCTTACTGCCAACACAGCACGCTTCAGGAGGAAGCCAGCCCTGTGGTCCTACTGCCAACACAGCACGCTTCAGGAGGAAGCCAGCCCTGTGGTCCTGGCACACCATCTGGATGTTTTACGGATTCGTTTATTATGTTTTAAGTGTGTGTGTGTGTGTGTGTGTGTGTGTGTGTGTGTGCAGGAACTGGAGCTACAGGCAGTTACCTGTATGTGGGTGCTGTGAACTCAGTGTGTGCTCTGGGAGGCTCAGCCAGCTCTCCAGATCTCTATGTGGATTCTGAAATCCAGCTATATCCACACCACACTAACCTACGTGGCCAGCTTCCTTACTCGTTGGCCATTTCATTGCCCTTGGTAAGCACAAAAAGGCTGTACTACATCTAAGCTAGGTTTGCTCACTACTGTTATTAAAGCAAATGAATAGAGGCAGAAATATGCCAAGGAAAAGGCCACAGACCAGCTTACTTCAGAAGAGGGTAGAGTCCTGTCAATTCACACCCAGGAAGATCATTCATCCAGAAAAACTCAAGCCATCATGAAATCCCATAGCTAACCTTATCCATTCCTTTTCTTCCGTGTGGCTATCAGTTTAACAATTTTCTGTTTTAAAAACAAGCAAACAAAAACCAAGCAACTAAACTAGTATTTCAGTTTGGGCACTTGCTTTAAACATTAGATTATTATTTTTTAAATCCCGTTGCCCTGATTAACAAAGGCGTTTTATAAATTAGTAAGAGAATGTTTTCCACTGAAAGTTGTGTTGACACTTGCATCCCTGCTTAACATCCCTCTTGAACCTCTTTTATGTAACTATTCTTTCTGCAATGAAAGGGTGTCCACAACCGAGATTTTTCAGACCGGTGTCGGGGCGCGGAACGCTGTCGCGACTTTACCGTGAAGAGCATCGTTCGGTTCTCCTCAATATCTGTGGGCTGCACCACGCTGTGTCCGCCGATGAGGTGGTTCTCGATGCCGTCGTCGAAGGAGCTGAAGGTGCTGCTGCGGAGGCCGGCGTCCTGGAACTCCCTCCGGAAGGCCAGCGAGCGCAGTCCGGGCTGGGAGAAGGACTTGCGCATGGGCCGGGGGCCTGGCGCCGCCGGGGGCCCCGCGGGCGCGTCCCGGCCGGCCCTGCCGCCGCCGCTCACGTGGTTGAACTTCTCGATGCACTCGTCGATCAGCGCGGGCGGCGCCTTCTTGTGGGCCACAGTGACCCGGCCACAGAAGAGCACCTCGAACTTCTTGGCGAAAGTGTCGTCCAACTCCGAGGGGCAGCGCAGCTCTTCCTGGCGGGCGATCTTGCCGGCCTGCCGGATGGAGCTGATGATCTCAGGCACCTGCGCAAGAGGAGTGGGGTTAGTGACACCAGATACCAAAGTCACAACTCAAAACCACAGCTGCCAGCGCAGGGAAGCCCGAGAGGCCGGGCGGTACGCGGCTCACAGACACAGCATCCTCCAAGGTTGGACGAGCAGCCCCAGGGCAGGCTTGGCACTCTAATCCCTAAGGCCCTCAGGGCATCTCTCCTGATGAGCGTCACTTAAACACACCAGCTCATCCAAAACGGTTCAGGGCAGGGTCCTTTGAAAAGCCTTCCTCCATGCATGGTGGGATGCTGGGCTCTGAAATCACCATCTTACATTTGTCAAAATTGTGGCACCGTTGTTTTCTTCAGTGGCAACGAGTTATGACTTGGCCCTGTATTTCCTAATGTTGACTGATAAGTTAAGCAGTTTGAACCATGCAGTGCAGAGAACCCAGGCCTACTACTGTTAAAGTAACACACTGGGGTTTCTCACAAAAAAAGCTTTGCTTTCCTAAAGGAAAAGTCTCCCAGCAAAGGGTCTCCGGGGCTGTGGCGTCCTTCACTTGCCATCCTGTCCACTTACGACTAGGTTCTCCACAGCAGCTTCAGGAATAAGGTGGAATCCATGCCACAGTCAACAAACACCTGAAACTGCTTAGCTGACCACCAGCCACAGCACTCTCTCTCATATTCATGGTTTGTGAAAACATGGCAAGCATGGACTTAATCTTCCAGTTGAAGGGGGCAGCTTTTGCTTGACTGGACACAGTCTATACCTACATTTCTCATTTTTCTATATATAAAACTTCGGGTTAAGGGCTAAATACTTGTAGACCCTGTTTATCTAACATTACAACCAGAAAAATCCAATCCCTTTCCAATTCAGATGAAAAAGTTCAGCCAGTGTACACAGTAAACAGAGCTGGTTCCAGTTCATTTTGAAAGCAAGCTTGTATTCTGTGTCCATAACATAATTCTTAAAAACTCACTGCCTCTTTGTCACTAAACACTGATCACACTAAAGACAACCTGTCTGCTGTAAAGATCAGTATAACTCCTCTCTAAGTATTTTACATGAGATTCAAAGACATCTTTAGAGATATGGTTTTTAAAAATGATTCCTAGGCTGGAGAACTTAAGAGCATGTAATGCTCTTTCAGAAAACTGAGGTCGGATTCCTAGCACCCACATGGGGGCTTACAACCATCTATACTTCAGGTCCAGTGCATCCAACACCTTCTTCTGGCCTCTTTGGGCACTGCATGCTCATGGTACACAAACATACTTATAGGCAAAAAAACACACGTACACAAACACAAAATAAATATTTAAAAAGTGATTCCTAGAGCACAAGATTTAACTAATATTTAAAAGCTGAAGTTTTAGCCGGTCATGGTGGCTCAGGCCTGTAATCCCAACACTGGGGAGGCAGAGACAGGTGGATCTCTGTGAGTTTTGGACCAGCCTAGTCTACAATGGAAGAACAGCCAGGACTACACCGAGAATCTGTCTCAAAAACCAAACCAAAGGCCAGATCATTTTAAATGGGGGATGGGTGCTGTGCACCTTCTCTGGTGAACACGTGGAGGCCAGAAGAAAACCTACTGGACCCACGCCTTCCTCCACCATATAACCAAAGACAAGCTTAAGTCATTGGCTTGTACCAGCTGAGCCATCTTGCTAGTTCAAGGCTGAGGTTTTGCATGGTAATCGTGTTTACACTGAGTACTTAGATGCTTGATCTGTATGTACATCACTCCCATACTGCCGGGTAATTTTGTCCATTGTGCAGCAGCCTAGAAAGTATTACTGATAGAAAAATATGTGCCAGAGAAAAGAAACAGCAGGAAGGGTAGACTGCAGTCACAACTTCGCTAATGATTCACAGGATCATGGCAAAAATGCCATAGCTTCTCTCTGTGGAAGGGAGGCTTCCAGGATCAGAAACACTGGAGATTTTCTAGGGGAAAGTTAGGTCTGTGTAGTAAAAATAGTGTTCCTTCAAACCACAATTGTCAACTTCAGCTTGTGATGGAGTGCCACTTTTCTCAGCAATATGTGAGGCTATTTTAAAAGGAGTCACTTGTATTTTCCCAATTATTCACTGTATTTTCCAAACAGGAAATGCAGTCTATTCAAAGAATAAACCTTGAGGCCTGCTGAAAGAGCAAATGTTTCTATTCGCTGCACCTTCTAATACATCAAGCCAATGATGTTTTCCATCGTGTCAAAGAGGGGAAAATGTATAGAGCCATCTGAACTTAGAGCAACTCAGCACTAAATGGAGCAGATACAGGACAACTCAAGTGTCCCCTTGATTCAGAAGGATCTGAGATTTCACACCATGGCCAGAGTTCAGGCTGTCAGTCTTCCTAACTATGGATTTCTCCAGTTCCTTGATTACGATCTAAAACAGACACACTTCATTCAACGACCAAGGCCCATCTCTCCTTGCTCCAACAGACCTCATTATCTAGGCATAAGTTTACTCAAGCCTCCTGCCATTCAACAGTGGGAAGGTGTGTGTAAAATAGGTGTAAAGTGTTTGGAAACTGGGAGATGGGAGAGCAGCTCATGCAGGAGAAGGGATGGGGTGAAGGCTGGGGAAAAAAAACAATGGAAGGGAACAGAGGGGCCCTGGGAGAGCTGACATCAACTCAGGACTGAATCGACTAGAGATGGGCAGGCAGGGAGGCAGGATGAGAGCAAGGCAAGGGTGAAGCAAAGCTGTGTTAAAGACAGGGGCAGCAGTTCACATGAAAGTAAGCAGGATGGCTTGGAGCTCATGCGCACATAAAAAGGGAGTTGCCAGTATTAAGCCCCAAATAAACACAACTGAAAAACAGCCTGTGTGGTCTATAGGAACATACACATCAGGTTACAATGATTCCTGCCAACAAACAAACAAAACACAAGACCTGCTTGGAGCAAATGCACTGGGGTCACTGGAGAATTACTCCCCCTGTCTGATACGATCTGATACTTTTTAATGAAAATCTTGACTAGTTCAGTCAGAGCATGAAGAGCTACGTCATTCCTGTTTGCAGATAAGCTGATAAAGCAAATCCGAACTAACTGGAGCAAAGGAAAGGATCTGAGAACTGTTTTACTGGAATAAATTTAACAAGGGCTTGAGGTTTGGTTGGAGCTTCTGATACTATGGAAACCACGACAAAAAATGTTAGATAATTAAGATCAATTGCCCAAAATTAATGAAGAAGCAGGCCTGTTTAGGCATATAGGACTCTCATACTAACCAACGGACAGTAAAGGGCAGTTTTCGGTGATGCTTAAGTCAGTGCTGCCTCACAGGAACAGGGAAAATGACACTCTAAGAATCAGGGTTACTTCTGCAAATAAAGCCCCTGTTCAAGCTCTTGCGTCAGCTTTCTAAGGATTTAGGGACTTTAAGGGATTATAAGCACAATGCAACTGTAATTTTATTCACAAGGATTTAGGGAGGCTTTTCTGAAATATTCTTTAGAAATAAAAAAAAAAAGTCACTTTTAGTTTGCATTTACAGGTTTGTCTGCCAACTATATTAACATTAACTGCTAAATAACTCTTCAAAAGTCTTATGTCTCAATTTCTGCTTCCTGTAAGTGCCAGAGGTGACTAGTGAAAATGGTTCCCTCCTCTGTTAGCCCGAAACCCCTAGAAGACACACAGATCAGAGTTCAAATCTTCAGGTATATTAAGAACACCCATGAAACTGCCCAGGCCATGAAGAGCATGCATATGCAAAAAAGCCGCCAAGTATCTGAATAACATCACTTTAAAGAAGCAATGTATCCTGTTCCAGTGGTGTGCTGGTGGAGTCGGAAGGTGTGCTCAGGCCACAATGGGGCTAGGCACAAGGCTGGTGCCAACCAAACCAAACCAAACCAAACCAAACCAAACCAAACCAAACCAAACCGTGCTGAGTTTCTGCAGCACATGCTTAAGTGATATTGAACTTAAGGGTTTCTATGCAGATTCTCTAGTCATGGAACATATACATCCAGGTGAACGAAGCACCAGAGACGCTCCCGTGAACTGAGGGAGTCCACGAACAGACTAACCCATTCACGAGCTTCCCGCCACACTGAGATAATCCTCAGCGAAAAGAAACAAACTGTTCCAAAGCCGGAAGAGCAGGCTGCACCGAAGAAAAAGACATCTCAGAAGAAACAAAAACCTATGCCAAAGGGATAAATTCAGCAGAAAATAAATGCAGACAAAAGTTTTTAAAAGTCAATACTGCCTCTAACACTATAACCATGTTCCCTGTTATGTAACAGAGAAACCACCTTGAAGCTGTGAAAAGATGGCTGGAAATGCTGCTTTGTCCCTCAGAAATGTTTTTGTACAGTAAGGAGTTTTAAAAAAAGTAATTCTAATAGAAAAATAGTCCACTGATAATAAGATTTAGAGCTTGTTTGTTGGTCATGAGGGAAAAACTACATTAAATCGAGTTTTTCTTCACCACACCTTCTATGCCTTTAATTTCATACAAAACTCTTGACAGCATCTCATCAGTTCTCAATACATTAAAGAGTAGGACAACAGCAGCAGAGCAGCTCCCACTCTCTCTGTGACTCATGGCCATTCATGCTGTGTGCTAGCTTCTCACAGGAGGAAATTCAATGAAGAAAGCGTGAGTAAACCTCCTTCGACGAGTAAGCCATGATTCCCTGACCTCACGGGGCTCAGAGCCAGGGAAATAAAACACACTTGTGTGATTTCTAGTTAGACACTAGAACATGAAGCTAAGCGCCCAGCGCACAGAGCGACCCTGTGCTGGTGTTCATCCTGTGTGCCAGCCTCACAGGGAGAAGAGTATCTCAGCGCCTATTGAGTTTACGTTTCACCAAAAGGACACACACACTCTGTCTCTCCAAAGAGTCAGAACGTGCTCACTGTCTGAAGACCTGAGCAGGGATAACGACAGTGAGCGCATCCCAATATGGAGCCACCATCCTCATTTAACTGCTGCCTTAGCTTTCTGTCCCCTGGGAAACAGGACTCAGGTTCTCTAGTTTTGAAAAGAAAAAAAAAAAAAAACCAACCAAACAAAAAACCATGGCTAGCAGTGGCTCAGAAGAGCTAAGAACCAGGGGCCAGAGACAATGGGTAAGTGCTTACTGTACAATCACGGATACCAAGGTGCAGATCCCAAACGCCCCTGCAAGAAGCCAGGTGTGGCGGCATGTGCCTGACTGGCTGTCCAGCCTAGCCAAAACAGTAAGCTCCAGGTGCACAGTGAAGAGACCCTGTCTCAGGAAGTAATGTGGAGCTAGAGGAAGACAGCTGATACCAACATGCACACATGCCCACACACACACATCATCGTGCTTATCTCATGGTATTTCCTTCATACACACACACACACACACACACAAAACAAAAATCGAGTCTTAAGTTTTATTTTTTTCAAAGACTCCGACAGCCTGGTAACGCCTATCCTTTCTCAAAATTAAGTTTTATAGTGTCTAAAATGGCACATAAAGGAACAGGAAAGAATTTGGGCGTACTGAAAAGAGAGTATCCAAATACTTTTGATGCTGCATCTTGTTGCCATATTTAACAAGATCCGGTAGTGAATCACATTTACTGTAATCAGTATCACTCAAAATAACGATGCACATAGTGTTCTGGAAAATGCATCATCTGTAGTACAATCTGAAAATGCTAATAAGGTGAGGAATAAAAAGGGTCTTGGCTTCAGGCAAGAGTCTTAAAATACAGAATTCTTGGCATTTGCTGTCTTTTGTTATTCATAATATGACACTTTCCATTCTAGCTAAATTTATGCAATGAGTGACCTGGGCCAGGTCTCCAGAGAGCTCAGGAGCCAGGCTTAGGATATGAGGTTTGGAAGTTTAGTTCCATCACCACCTCTTGACAAGGGCAAAGGTTCCAACCAAGTTAGTTAACTAGTAACACCTCATTAATATAACCTACATAAAAATTCCCACGAAACAGTGTCCCGAGCTCCGCATCTGGTGAACCTACGGAGGTGGCACGTCCAGAGGGCACGGGAGCTCAGGCACGGGCCTCTCTAGCTGAACGGAAACCTTGATCTAGCCATTTCTTCTATTCAGCTCCTGCTGAGTTGCATCTTCGATAAACCAGGAAATGTAAGAAAAAGTTTCTGAGCTTTGTGGGCCATCTAGCAAATCACTGCATCAAGTGAACCTGGTTGTGTTGGTTAGGAAATCCTGGGGCTTGCAAATGGCCCTGCGGTGGACACGGTGCTGTGGACACGGTGCTGTGGACTGAGCCCTGCGGTGGGTGCTGTGGACTGAGCCCTTCGATGGGTGCTGTGGACTGAGCCCTGCAGTAGGTGCTGTGGACTGAGCCCTGCAGTGGGTGCTGTGGACTGAGTCCTGCAGTGGGTGCTGTGCTGTGAACTGAGCCCTGTGGTGGGTGCTGTGGACTGAGCCCTGCGGTGGGTGCTGTGCTGTAGACTGAGCCCTGCAGTGGGTGCTGTGCTGTGGACTGAGCCCTGCGGTGGGTGCTGTGCTGTGGACTGAGCCCTGTGGTGGGTACTCTGGAACTGAGCCCTGTGGTGGTGCTGTAGGACTGAGCCTTTGCCCATGTTCAAACTATGGAATGGTTATCGTCAGAAGTGAACTGAGCTGGTGCCTGGGAAGTTGCAGGACTTGATGACGGTGGGGGGGGAAATCCCCAAACACTTCACAGCAGAGGTATTAATGGTTCGGGCCGGGGCATGCCTGCCACACAAGCATAAGGACTGAGTCTCGATCCCCGGTGCCCTTGTAAAATTGGACACAGCAGTGAACTCCTTTAACCCCAGCGCTGGGTGGAGGCGGGAATGTGTAGGTATACAGGAGGATTCCTGGAATTCTCTGGCGAGCTAGTCCAGCCAGTTAAGAGCTCCAAGCTCAGAGAGACTCTGTCTCAAAACCACACAGTGGAAAGAAACACAAGAGACTGACACTGACCTCCAGCCTGTACACACACCACAACAAGAAAAAAAAGCAGGAGTGAAACATGTACTGTGATTTCACTAACACTACAGGGACTGCTAGCGAGACCAGGGTTAGCTTGCGGAGTTCATTAACAGTCAGAGGATTAACTTACATCACTCCCAAGTTGGAGGCTGAAAATAGAGATTTTTTTTCCCATCCAACTCCATGTACCCAGCTTCTTGTGCCCTGAGACAGGTTACGGGCCACTGAACTGAAAGCCCAGGAGAGGAGTGCTCCAGCGAGGACTGCAGTCAGGTGAATGGGCACGAGGGCGGCGGGGCAAGGGCAAAGTTGGCAGAGGCCCGCACAGACTCCCCTCACACAAGACAACTCAGAACTAGCTAGGACCAACATGGCTGACGGAAGTCACCAGGGTCCTTTGCTTGCTATAATGGATCGCCATGTCCTTACTTTACAAAACTACCTGTTCCCATCATGCATCTGACTGAAGACACATCTGGGAAAACCACACGGAGAGACAAAAGAGCCTTCCATTCCTGGAATTCCCACCGTCCTACCAACTACAGTCAATAATAACTCCCGGGGGGGGGGGGCTGAAGAGGTGGCTCACCCGTTAAGAGCACTGTCTGCTCTTCAGAGGACCCAGATTCAACTCCCAGCACCCACAGGCAGCTCCCACCTGTCTGTAACTCTAGTTCCAGGTGGTCTGACACCCACATACCAATGCACACAAAATAAAATTAAACAAATTATTTGAAAAAAAGAATAGTCCTCTGACTTCATTAAAGTTTACCCAGAAAATGAGCTAGCCAAAAAGCCCAAAGCCCTGCCTCTCTTGATATATCTTCCTGCCTTCTGAAGGTATATTGCCAGACACCATCTCTCTACTTAATAACCTCCCTGCTTGTTTCACTGACCACAGACAGCCCAGCTTTGCTTTGCACTAACAGCCTGAAATTCCTTTCTGCTCTGGCTATACAATCAACAACACTGATAAGCAACTCCCACTGCCACGATCCACCAGTCATCTCTCAGAGTGCCATGGTGTGTGTGTCTGTGTATGCACGTATGTGTGCATGACCAAAGCCATCCCTACCATCCCAAAGCCAGCTGAAATCGGAAGCTATAGCCATTTAAAATGACAAAATGTAATTCCTAAAGAAAGCAAATTCTGAACAAAACTCAAGTGTCTTTAAGTTATAGTAAAAAAAATTGGTTTCTGTATGATAAGAATTCATCAATGCAAACACCTTACAGTGCTTCCCAAATGTTACAAGAACACGAGTTAGGTCTGATGTAATTTATTGTCTAATTAGTCTTTGTACATAACTTAGTCCAATACAGAAATTGACAGGATTCTGAGTATTTTCAACTGTCAACTTCGTGTCCTCCCTGAAAGCAGAAATCTCTGCAAGCTCTTTAGTCTGCTGTGTGCGCTGTGGTTCACATCTGATAACCACTGAAAGCAAGAGGCTCTCATTCTAGAATGCTTCTCCGTCTACTCCCACAGCACCTAACACCATGAGACTGTCTCACCCAGATGTTGCCCTGGAGATCACATCTGGTGTATTTCCATGGACCCTACATTTCTATGCACTTTAATATATGTGGCAAATGAATGGCAGCGTTTAGCTTTTCTACCTTACGAGTTGAAATGGAAAAGTAACACTCTTCCCTTCAGTTCACACATTTATCTGAAAATGCTCCAGGGTATTAGAGTGTAACCTACAGAGGTGGAGGTTAAAATGGAAACAAGCAAGAGGAAGGCTTCGATTTCTAACTGTCCTTACAGTTTGGGGGGGAAAGGAGCCCAACAATTCTTCATACAGCCCTGAGCACACCCTCTAAAGAAAAGCCAAATTTCTGGCATGGTGTTATTCTTCACATCTAGGCCGGATAAATGACTGTGAAGAAAGAAACTAGCAAACAAGAGAGATGGCAGCCTTGACTAGGCAGTGGCAATAAGACTGGGGAGCAGGAATGAGTCAGGGAACTTCCAGCTTAAATGGGCGAGAACCTTAATCAATTGCTTGGGAGGGAGCCCTGAGGGAGTGCAGGGCTCTACAGTGCTGAAGGAGAACCCCTGTGCCCAAACCAAACAAAACCCACCCTGGAAACCTGAGCACAAGTTACAACTTGATATTCACAGGAGAGCTCTACTTGGGGAGATTTATTACCAAACGATAAAAACAAAACAAAACACACCAGATATTGTGCCGTGGTGAAACCAGGATGCTAGGTGGCGCACACTAACTCCTCAGACCACTGTGCTACACTGGCCAAAACAACGGAATTGTTTTAAAGACAAATGGCTTATTTTTTAAGCAAAACATAATTATATCATTTCCCCTTTCCTTTCTTCCCTCCAACCCCTCCCATGTACCACCCCTATCCCGTCCCAAATTCACCTTTTTTTTTTTCCAAAAGAACTAGTAATACCAAATGTGTATGAAGTCTATTATTTCTTCCACATAGTTTCATCCTTAAAGATACCATTTTAAACTATTATGCTATTATTAATGCAAACAGATGATGTGTATGGGTGTGTCTGCAAGCAGAGTTCAGGCAACGGCTTTCTGTAAGCTCTCTCCTCCCACCTTCCTGCGGGTTCTAGAGAACAGATTCCTCTCCAGGCCTGTGCAGCAAGCACCTTTACCTGCGGAGCCATCTCTCCCGCCCAAACCAGAGATCATGTTAACAGAGCTCACTAAGGAACAGATTCGAGCGGGGTTGCGCGCGGCAGGCTCTGGGCAGGGTTACTACAGCAGACTTTCGTATTCATATGGTGGTTTACCCTATGCTTCACACATGTAGGTGTTACAATCTTGAAAGGGTTTAATTTTGTTTTCTTCTGGCTTTTTGAGACAGGGTTTCTCTGCATGTCCTTGGCTGTCCTGGACTGACTTTGTAGACCATGTTGGCCTTGAACTCACAGAAACCTGTCTGTGTCTCCCTCCCTGAGGGCTGGGATTACAGGCCTGTGCCATTGCACCCAGTGGGTTAAAAAATGTTTAAAGCACACTTTGGGGATCGGTGTGGTGGCACACCCTTCTTTAATTCCAGTATTTGTGAGGCAGATGCAGGCGGATCTCTGTGAGTTTGAAACAAGCCCGTTTTTGGAGCACTGTCACCTAAAAAAAATAAAATAAAATAAAGTGTACTTTCTTTCTTGAACCAGTCTTTTCAAAGTTACAGTCTACTAACTACTTCTAGAAAGTGAGTGAGCTAACAAACGGAAAGAAAAAAAGGAAGAAAGAAACCTTCCGAATCAGGAGCATAGTGATATATGTAAGTTATTATAAGGAAGTTGCAAACACTTTAAAAACCACAGAAGACAAACCGCTTTCAGCTGGTAAGTACCCATGCAGACTCGGCTTGCCAAAGGACCATGTGAACGAGATTTAAGGGCCTGAGTTGGCTGCAAGTCTGGGATAAGCCCAAAGAATGACCTGGATATCCAAAGAATGGAAGGAACATAACCCTAGGGCATTAGGAGAAATGTCAACCTCATATCAAGAGAGGGGTCATGACCCCACAGTCCCCCTGATAATCAGGCTGCCCCGGTTCTGATTGTAGAAGACTTCAAAAGCAGCAACAGAGTGCTGTGGTGTCGTCTGCAAAGCTCTGAACAGAGAATGGGGGAAGGAGCCAAGGACTTGAGTCTAGGAAGGGCCCCCAACACCCATGGAGAAAATCTGTCCCCAGAAAAGGCTTTAGCATTACATACCAGCAAATGAGAAACAGAGATGAGAGTCACACACTGATTCGTAATACAAATGTACCCAATACCCAAAAAGAATCCCTGCAGTTTCTATGTATCTTTTTTCATTTTTGATTTAAGGTGTGGGGCTGGGGTGGAGAGTGCTGAGAACCTGCAGCCCTCACCTTCGAGGGCCTGCTGAGC
This sequence comes from Rhombomys opimus, assembly GCA_010120015.1. Lineage (NCBI taxonomy): Eukaryota > Metazoa > Chordata > Mammalia > Rodentia > Muridae > Rhombomys > Rhombomys opimus. The sequence goes on from REGO01000357.1 coordinate 1,438,698, forward strand.
ACAGGGCCTGAGGAGCTCAGCTCTCTCCCCTGCTCCAGTCTGCTGACTTCCCCACAAGGTCAGATAGTCACTGTCAGGAGCATCCCCAAGAACCAATGCGGAAACCAAGCCTGGCAAGAGATAAGCGGCCACAAGCGCTGCTGCTGGGGGCAAGCCCCTGGCAGGCTGGTTCTCCCACAAACTTCTAAACTTCTCCGACTGAATTCTGATCCATCCACTGCAATTAAATTGCATCTACCACGCAGAAACTAAAGTCTCTGAATCCTAAGGACATTTTTAAAGTGACACTCCATCTTGATTTACAAGGACAAGAGGGAAATAAAATGAGAAAAACCCTCTTGGGGGTAGGGCACGAGTATCGTGCAACATTGAGATGTGGTTCGTATCCACTCCGCAGCCATCCTGGACTACTGCTTTGGCATCTACTCCCCCAAACCCAGCAGAGCTGTGCCAGAGGACTTTCAGTATGGGGGTCTTCTACTGTTAGCCATCTTCCCAGCTCTCAGCAAAGGTCTGCTTAATTGACATCTCTACCTTTGAACTGTTGTCTAACCTGGACTCAAATGCCCAATCAGCTCTTTAAAGAATCATCTGTATTTCAGGCACCTTGACCTTCCTATGTCCCAGTCATTCTCTTCACTGAGAAATAGGTCTCCTGCCTGATTCCCTGGTTCCCAAGTGTATTCCAGGTGACCAGGATCACGCTTAGTACGAGGCTTCTACTCATTTTTCCTTCTGTCAACTTTCAGCCATCAGGGTGCACACTATTTCTTCCTCAGCACGAGCTCAATCTTAAGTGCTGGTCAAGCCTGCTCTTAGTCCATCTAGACCCCAGCCAGGCTCTCACCCCACCCAGGCCTCTGCCTCTGGCCTCTGCCTGAATCCGTTCATTCTGCTCCCCACAGATCATCCAGAACCACATTTCTCACTAGGTCAGGCTTCTGCTCAATGACCTTCTCTCCAACCTCTACAAAACACAGGTAGGTACCCAGATGCCCTGGGGGTCCTCCTCCAAGGAATGTCAGGAAAAAGCCACCTTATCTCACTCAGCTCTGCTGCAAACAGGCTTTCTATCAATCACAGGCATCCTGAGGCTTCCTCCCTCCCTCATGCAGCTTCTTCCATAACTCCTGGAAGGGACCCTCCAATCACTCATCCAACCTGCTCATTTCAGAGAGCAGGAAAAGGTGTCCCAAAAGGCTAGAGTGGCTGCATCAAGTTTCAGAGCTCAGGTGGACAGAGCCAGGCCTTCTCAGTCAAAGCTGTCTTTCCAGATCACAGGATCTGCTTTGCACTGGGGTGAATTGGCTAAACCCTCTAAGACTCTAAATTAATACCAATAACAACAGCAAAGGCCCATATATCTAAAAACATGTTGTGGGGACATATCTGAGAGCCAGACCCTAGCAGTTTCTCGATCTATGCTTGGCAGCAGGTGCTTCATGACGGGGAAGACCTTCGGCACCTGCCCTGGATCTGCATGGGCCTTGAGGGCTGTCTTCCACTCTGCTGCCTGTCTGTTAACACAGGTAAGCACACGCTTCTTAGAGCAATGTAAAAGCACGTACCTAAGGCAGCAGGGAGGTGCTCCAGGCCACTGCAGCCCTCTCTAAATACTCACATCCTAAGCGTATCTGCGGCTCCTGGACAGAAAACAACACTGTTATGTGTGTTTATTCATGTGTGTGTGGAGCTGTGCAAGCACACATGTGCACAGGCGTGAGGAAGCCAGGGGTAGTGCCAGGTGTTTTCCTCCATTGCTCTCCACCGTTTCCTTTTTTTCTTAAGATCTATTTATTTTGCTTTATGTGATGGGTGTTATGTGATGCTTGTATGCTGGGGTGTCACAAGTGTGCAGTGACCTCAGAGGTTGGAAGACAGCTTTAGATCTCCTAGAACTGAAGTTACGGACATTTGTCAGACACACTGTAGGTGCTGGGAACGACCCTAGTGCTCTGAGGAGCCGGGAGTTCTTACCTGCTAAGCCATCACTCCAGCCCTCCACCTTAGTTTTGAGATGGGGTCCCCGGCTGAACTTGGAACTCAATAACCGAGTCAGACTAGACGTGCTAGCCAATGAGCCCCCAGGATCCTCTGGTCTCAAGCCACCATCCCACCCCAGTGCTGGGAGTCATTCACTGTGACACCGCATCTCTATGGGCGCTGCGATCAGAACGCTTGTCATACATAACGAAGCTAGCCCTCGGCCTCTGGAAACCACTTTTTAAAACAAAACACTATTTAAGACAGCCATCTACAAGCAATTTATTTATTTGTTTGTTTGTTTGTTTGTTTTGTTGTTCTGAGGCAGGGTTTGTCTGTGTAGCCCTGGCTGTCCCGGAACTCGCTCTGTAGATCAGGCTGGCCTCCATTCCTTTGCACACACCTGCCTTCTCCTCGAGGTCGTATCTCACTCTACACCATGGCGGATTTGCACAATAGTGTATCAAACAGCAAAGAACCTGAAGAGGCAGGGTTCTTAGCAAGTGTCTAGAGTCCCCACAGCGCTCCACGGAGCGGGGGGGGGGGGGCACAGCAGCAGAGTGCAGCTCGGTGCCCCTGGTCTAGCACATGACGCCTGGCCTGGAAGGAAAACCATCCACACGCCACTGCCTCAGCGGATTAGCACACTAGAGAGCTGCCTGAGTGCCGTGTTCTCTCACACCAAAATCAAGTGAAACAGACCGAAACGTCAGGGTGATGCAAATTCCAAGGCATTAGTCATGGATTTCGAGAAATGACATTTTAGAAATCCTTCCACTCGCTTGGAAACCTGGGGACAGAGCTATTTCTGGAACAGCACGAAGGCCTTAACCATACTATATGTATTAGTAGTATTTCATGCTTACCACATAATTTATTAACAATCAAAATACAAGGAGCCAGTAGCTTATTAATCATTAGTTGGTTTTTGTTTGTTTCTGAAGTCAAATTTTATAAGTTCTAGGGTTTTATATTTAGAAACTTACATTGTATTTTATATTAAAAAAAAAACTGACAATAGAAACAGTCACAAATGACTGTAAGCAAATATTGTCTCAAAGATCTTAGGCTATTTTCACCTAATGACTGGTTTCCTTTGGATCCACCCAGTTAAAAGAACTTCCGTAAAACACCATTCTTGGCTAATTCTCTGCCTTTAGTGGGCCTACAATTGTAAACTTCACTGAACAAATAAACTTCCTATTTTTAAGGTTTTCTAAAATTGGAAAGTCTATGTCTTTAGTTGGCCAACTTCTTCTAGTTTAAAAACTTGGCAACAAGAAATTCCTCAGAGGAAAAGGACCAGAAGCTGCAGAGCAGCTTGCCTGGCTCAGAAGGGGAGAGGCACAGAGTTGTGACCTTGGACAAAGACATTCAAGCTCCAGGTGGCAGAGACCAGTGCCATTTCTCTGCCCCATTTTCCTCTTATCTGATCTAAATGACTCGAGGCCTGATGGAGCATCGTGTTCTTGTTCTGTCCTACTGAGCAAGGGTACCACAGGACAAACAACAGTCAGAGCCTACACCTGAATGCAGGCACAGCGCGATACAGACAGCACTAGTCCGCACTCTGTGTGTGTGTGTGTGTGTGTGTGTGTGTGTGTGTGTGTGATTGGCTGTGTGCGAGTGTGCATGTGGAGTACATACCGTGCCTGCAGAAGCCAGAGGAGGGTGTTGGGAGATGCCGGGTCAGGCTCTGTTACATTACCATCCAACTATGCCTCTGACACGGGGTCTCTGAGCTCAGAGCTACACTCCCGGGGATCCCCCATCTCCACCGACACACTGCTGGAGTAACAGGTGTGCACATGGTATAGCTGGCTTCTCACATGGTGTTAGGGATTGGAACTCGTGTCCTCACACTAGAGGACCAAGTGTTCCTACCCACTGAGCCATCTGCCCTCTTCCTGAACATCCTGCTGTACTCACCTCACCCACTCTTCTCACGTTTAAGACAGGGAAGAACTGGGATTATAGCCCAGTGGTAGAGTGTTTACCCGGCATCCACAAGGCCCTAGGTTCAATCCCCACCACCAGAAAAGGAGAATAATGATGACAATGATAATAATGGAAAAGAAGGAACAGAACTAGTAAACTGCGGAGTCTTCTCCACCCATAAATGCAATGAAGCAGGTTGACGAATCACGCTTAAGTGCTTAATCTGGTCCAGGGATTGTTCCACACTGAGTAGCTAGATGCTAAACAGCCTGAAGGAAAGCGATTTAGCCCCATTTTACGAACATTTAGAAACCATGAAACAGAACTGACTCCAAGGACCTGTTCCCTCATACTGGACATGGATGAAGTTTATGATTCTTGTCCAAGCTGCAATCACAAAAACAGATCCAAATGGAGCAAGAATTCAGTGGTCATATGCTCACAGATCAGGAAATAGGGCCCAGGGAAGTCTAACACACCCAAGCTGAAGGGGCTGACTGAAAAGATGTGGTTATATCAGCTATTTCTGCAAATTCAAGGTAAAGAAAGCTTGGTAAGCCATGTGTGCTGGTGCAAACCTATAATCCCAGCATTGAAGGTCAAGGTGAAAGACCATGAGTTCTAAGGCAGCCCGGGCTACAGAAAGAGAAAAGAAATGTGGAAGGAAAAGGAGCGAACAGAAGGCATGAAAGAAGAAAAGGGGGTAGGGGAGATACAGTAACCAATACAAGGAAAACTCCATCACCTCAATACTATGTCATTGTCCTTAACATCCTTCCAATTCTGACACATCTTTAATTCTCCACCATGGTTCCTTTCACCTCCTACTTCCTTTTCTCTGCGGCCAAGAACTGCTGGTGTGTAGGGACGCTGAAAGCACTTGTTATTGGCATCTCTGCGGCCAAGAACTGCTGGTGTGTAGGACGCTGAAAGCACTTGTTATTGGCAACTGGTCTTACCTTTGTATGCCTACGTTCAGAAGCAGCTAGATGATCATTTTATGCCTTTCTCTTAAGAAAGGAAGTTCCATTTCTCAGTGGACAAGATCCTTTTGAAGTTCTGCCAGCCTTGTTTCATAATGAAAACGCCTCCTCTTCCCAGGACACCATAGCTATACAGATAAAGCCTGGTGAGCTTAGAGCCACACAACTCAACCTTTAATCTTAGCAGCTACGACTTCTGTTGTTCAGCACAGTGTATGCATCATACTCTTGGAAAAGAACTAAGAGAACAGATATGAAGTGTCTGTCCATAAAACAGTGAGTGTGTAAGATAAGGTATATGCCAGTCAGCTAGTTGGAGTCATTTTGTAATGTATATATGTCAAAACATCATGGTAGGTATAGTAAATGCAATTTTATTGTCCATAAAAACAACTTCAAAGCTATGATGAGGACTGAGAAATGGCTTGGAGCTTTTAAGAACACTGGCTGCTCTTGCAGAGGACTGGGGTTCAATCCCAGCACCCACAGGGCTGTTCTCAACTCCAGTCTCAGTGGACACAACCCCATCTTCTGGCCTTGACTGGTACTGCACACATTTGGTGCACAGACAAGCATGCAGGCAAAACACATCACATAAAAGAGAATAATCAATTTTTAAATGTTTAAATTATTCTGATAAGTTACCTAAGTTCTCTAAACTTTAGTTTCTTCATACTCCCACACACCAGCAGAACACATAGGGAGAGCCAATAATCACACTAGTATCACAATTACTCCAAGAATCAGGTAAGTTATGGAACTAGACCACTCCCAACAAAACGGATAGCACGCGTAAAGTGTTCAGAAATGTAACCTTCCTCTCCTTGGTGTTTGAATGCTAACCCAAGTTTCCCTCCTCTTAAATGCCCGAACAAAATCAATTCCCCCTGTTGGAAGAAAGGAAATGCATTATCCACGTAGCTCACTTCCTATGAGTCTTCCTGGAAACAAGAGAACTAATGGACCAGAGTATCACCATAGCCCAGAGCCAGGGAACTACTCTGATACAGCTCTCTCCCTCTCCTCCCTCTCCCTCCCTTCCTTCTCCCTCTCCCCCCCTCTCCCCCCCCACTCTCTCTCTCCCCTTCCCTGCAAAGGTTCAGGCCAAACGTTCTCCCTGCACACAGCTGACATAGCTGGTCTCCCAGACCACAGGAGCCTCCTGCTTCTGACACCCTTTCTAAGACAAAAGATCTCCAGTCACCCCAACCATTGCTCACACTTCCTCCCTAACCTTGTCCATTTTCCATGGCCATCTTGAGCTGAAATTCCTAGGTATGCTCCTAAGTGATTAAATAAAGTATGAGGAAATACAATATGTTGTTTCAGAGACATGCATAGCTTTAGGTCATTAGAATAGTTTGAAGAGAATACAAGAAAATCAGCAATATTAACGGACAGAAAACCCAGAGACAAGAGACAAGAAATTCTGAGTTAAGTTCAGCCTTAAACTGGTTATGTGAACTTAGTGACCAAAATTGAGTTCATTGCTCTGGGTACATGTTTCCTTACGTAGAAAAGAACAAATGGAATCACATTCAAAGCTGTAGTCCACTTACTCTGAACAACAGGACTACCAGAACGGCCATTCCTGAGCCACAACCACTAACAGGGTGTGCTGGGATCAAAGAAAAGGCTCCTTCAGTTCCGAATCTACCCAAGTCCCAATAATTTAGTTAAAACAATAGGCCTTCCCCAAGGTTACAAAAGACTGGTGTCAGAAGGTGCTACACAAACCACCAAGGGTGGGAAGCAACCAGATCTTACCAGCTGTGAGGCCTATGAAACACAGATGCGGAAGAGGGGGTGGAAAGATGGTAAGAGCCAAAGGACCAGGGAATCTGATGTAAGGCTGTGTCTCCTAGAAATGAGAGTGAAGCTTCACTCATGCTACCTCTGCAATATGGCTGCCTACATAAGTCCTGGCCAAGACAAGTTAAAGCAGAAGTCTCATGGGGCCCCAACCCTAGGCAAATAAGGACATGGACCTAAGGGATGCTGAGAGTGGGAGAAACAGTCTTCCACGGTGGAGAAGCCCCTGACCAAGCGGTTAGTACTGAAATCACACACATACAATGCTAAGCGGCGTCTATGTATTTATGCATCTGTACCACAATAACAGTTCCCAAAAAGAAGATGTGAGAGGGAAGGAGTATACAGGCAGCATGAACTGGACTTTGACGACTGGACAAGGAAAGAGGACACAAATTTAGCTGGGTAGGAAAGGGAGATAGATTTGGGAGCAGCTTGGGGAGGGGCTGACTAAGATCAAAATACATTGTAAGAAATTCTCAAAAGAATTAATTAAAAATTAGACAGGGAGAAGAAAAGAAGAAAGACTTGTCAAAAACAAGGCAAGGGGCTGGATTCCCAGCAGCTCTCACGCTGTGGGCCGTGACTTCGGGGGAATCAGACAAACCTTCCTCAGAGGCCACCCAAGAGCGTCAGGAAGACACTGAGGTTCACGGTACGATTCACAACAGCAGCAAGGTTACAGTTACCAAGTAAAAACAGCAGCACTTATGGCCAAGGACCACCAGGGTGCGAGGAGCTAACTGTATTAAAGGGTCCCAGCTAGGAAGGTTGAGAGCCACTGGGCTGCGGACATGGCTCAGCAGTCAGAAGCACTTGCAGCTCTTGCGGAAGATCTGAGTTCCATCCCCAGAACCAATGTCAGAACAACCTGGAGCTCCAGCTCCACAGGATGGGATGCCTCTGGCTTCCTTGTACACATACCCAAATGCAGATAAAAACATACACATGGTTAAAATAACAAATCTTAAAAAAAAAAAAAATCAAGGTGAGCAGAGTCAGAAGGCAATCCTGAACAGCTGAGGCGTGTGGGGAAACTCCGACTAGGTTCCCTGGCCATGCTTTTCCATGACCTACCCGATCAAGACCTCCATTTACCCTTTTCCAAAGAGTTAGTGCGGACCTCATCTTCTAGTCCGTGCCCCCCACCCCGAAACCCTGACAGAGCCATTCAGACAGAGCTACAGTCACATGACAACAAACCTTCCTCCCTAGGAAGAGGAAGACGCTCCTCTGACGTCTCTGTCCCCACGACACATACCACTGCGTGTGCGCGAAACATCCCCTCACCTCAACTACCATCCAGCCAGGGCTGTAAACAGTGCGTGCTTACAGACGGTCTTCACAGCTTCCTAAGCAGATGCTGATGTTAGTCAAAAGCAGACTTTGTAAGTAAAAAGAAATAAAGAAAAACACAGATGGGAAGGTCTCTTCAGAGTGAGAAAACAGGCTTAGCAAATACAACTTGGACAACTTAGCCAAAGGAGGTAAACAGCTCACGCGTCTCTTCTTGTCATAACGCATGGCAGATATGAAATAATCTGCAGGAAAAGAGCCTTGGGTTTTTTCCAGACAAACCTAAGAAAACAATGTGGAATACTGCATTCCTGTTGGGGGTATCAAAATCCAGCGCGCAGCTTCAGCTAGCGCCTTCCTCCCTGGAGAAGCACGTGCACGCGTGGAGGTGGGCGCTGCCCAGCACGTGCCAGCTGCCGTGCAAAAGGAAAGGCAGAGTCCAGTAAGCCAGCCTGAACTCCGCTGGGAGCAGCACACGCTCCACACTAAGGGCGGAGGAAAACTGAGGAGGCTGGTCCCAGCCGCGGAGAGCACACTGTCAACACTCTGTCTCAAAGGATCTAGACCCTCCTCACTGTCTTATCCAGACCAGCTTCGAGGGTCCTCCTCCATTTGATACAACCCAGAGTCCCCGTTGGTCCTTTGCCCCTGGCCCACCGCGATGCACAACTGTTCTGCTGTCAGCTGTGGCCAATGTAATGCATGTGCCACAAAACATTTCTTCTACTGTCACAAAAAACAAAAACAAAATCCTATTAACTTTAGACCACCAAACCCAGGCAAGCACACAGAGCAGTGGGAACTTTCCTTATTGCTAACAGCAATGCAAAAATGGAAGAGAGTTCGGACATTCCTTACAAAAGGAAATGGACTTTTACTGTATGACCTGGAAATGTTCCATGGTCTCCACCCCAAACAGTGGAAAACGTATGCCCACAGAAAAGCCTATAAACATGATAGCAGAATCTTTACTACTACTGCCAAAACTTAAGACACAACTAAGGTCCTCCTCTAGAGCTAAATAGGTCAATTATAAAACATCCAAATAATGGAACATTATTCAGCAGTAGAAAGCAATGACCTATTAAGCCTGGAGGCTGGGGAAGAGGGGTTGGGGACTGGAGAGATAGTTGTGATTTACAGCTGCAGCTGCTCTTGCAGAGGACTGGGGTTCAATTTCCAGCACCTACATAGTGGCTCACGACTGTCCCTAACTACAGTTCAGGGACTCTGATGCCCTAACTTGACATCAGCAGCACTCACCTGGTACACACACGCAGACAAACACACATACTCCTAAAACAAAACAAAAAACAAAGAAAGAGAAAGCTATATCACTAGATAAAAAGAACCAATATGGAAAGGATATATAGATATATATATAGATAGATAGATAGATATATATATAGGCACGATTTTCACTACATGACACTCTCTATAGACCAAAAAAAACAAACAAACAAACAAAAAAAAAAAAAAAAAAAAAAAAAAAAAAAAAAAAAAAAAAAAAAAACCCCACAGACAATAAGAAGATTCATTACGGGTTCAGAGAAGAATGGACACAGCATAGAGGGTTCAGAGGCAATCAGACTATTCTGTAGCCCACTGACGGCTGGAACGGCTCACTATTCCTTCTGCCCATGCCTAGAGAGGGCCAACCGATGTGGGTACTGGTAATAAACTGTGAGGAAGGCGCAGGCAGGGCTAGGCAGGAAAGCTCTCTGTCTTCCACTCAAGTTTTCTATGAAACAAATACCACTTCCTTCCAATTTAGTCTATGTAGACCTGACTGCTTTCAACTCCCTCTGTAAAATGGGCTAGCCTCAACCTCCTAGAGATCTGCCTACCTCTTCCTCCCAAGCGTTGTGGTTAAAGGCCAGCAGCTCAACATCTGGCTCTAAGGTCACTTTAAACATTGTATTGTTACCAGGTGGTGCTTGCCCACACCTTTAATCCCATCGCTCAGGAGAAGCTCTGTCACAAAAAACAAAGAAAAGAAGAAAAGAAACACTGTATTTTCATAAGGGAGGGGAGGAGACAACATATCATTTTAATTAAACACTATTTAAATTCCTAGGCTTCGGTAATATCCTAATGTTATGTGGGGCTAAGTGGCGTTCACAGAAGAGTGAAGACCAAAGGCTTTGAACCTGATACACCGAATAGTTACTACATAAAAAGTTCGAATTTTTAAAAAGGTGCCAGAGTCTAAGGTACAAACATTTTCTTCCACTTTGGTTTACTAGACAGTCAGTTTCAAGACCACTAATTTTCTTTTTTAGATTTCTTGTAGGTAAAAACTAAAAACAAAACAACAAAACAAAACAAAAACAAGTGCAATTATGGCATATGCTCTTAAAAAAATATGAGAACCTTGTCACTCACAGTGTGGTCCCAGCAGCTTGCTGGAAATGCAGCACACAGGGTCCCATCCAGACCCACTGAACCACAGCCCCAAAACCTGGGACACCCAGGTGCCTCATGTAGTGATGGAAGGCACCCCATGCTGGTTTGCACGGTGTTTTCAGACCAGCAGAAGAGCTATGCGACATAACTAACGACCACACAAGGCATCTCTCATAGTGGACCAACAGCTTAAAGTCTGAGGTAAGCTCAGTCACAGTTTCTACAGAATCCCCACTGCCTGGGAGAAAATGATAGCTTTTCTGAAGAAGGCCACATTTCATGGGTATCCAGGTGCCACTCACCTGCCCAGCCTCACCTGAGCTGCAGTGTCCCCCAGGCCCACTACATGGGGCTGCGGTCCCATACCGTACTCCATCAAGGCTTCTCCCATGCAATTCTAGCAGCCTGACAAAACCAGCCCTGCCTTCCCCTCTCGTTTCTCTCCACTCATCCAGTGAATGAATGATTAATCAGAGACGCCTCCGGAAAAGGCAGAGCATGCAAGAGTTCTGACAGAAATGGACTGCTAGGGCACAGACCTACACACAGACGAAGGCGAGCTAGCAAACTTGTCCAAGAACAGACTATGATTAACCTTGTTTCTCATAAGCCTGCTCTGGGCTGGGTTCTGCTGGAGATAGTCTTTCATGCAGCGCGCGCGCACGCTCGCGCGCACACACGCACACACACACACACACACACACACACACACACACATGCACACACGCACACACAGTCTCCCTTCCTGAGAACAGCCTATGCTTGAGTTATTAGCCCAAGAGAACCCGCCTCACTTCTGGCAGATAAGGTCTCCCCCTCAGCTGGACTGAAATGTGGCCTCCTCAGCTTAGCACAGGCAGCACATTTCCCAAGTTCACGGGATGGTTTGACTCTTATTAAGGGCTTCGTCCCTCTTTATAAAACTTAAGCAACCACTAATTAAATGTCGCATTAATATATATAGAGAGAACGCCTATGCTTTAAGGACACATCAGAGGACAACCCAGCACAGGACTGACTTCAAGCAAGACAGCAGTGTCGGCTACATAAATAGCTGCAGTGGACAGGTGGACACCTCCCAGGAACCGGGCTTGAAAGTGGCTGTGCTGTGTTCTGGTAAACTGACAAGCAAATCCAGCTGACCGCTGGCACCTAAGGTGTGCGACTCCAGCCTGCCAAGAACCTCAAAGGAGAGTAACACAAGCTGAAAGCCAGGACAGAACTGAAGGCTGCAATAGGAGCAGCTGATCAAAGGACAAGACACACTTGTGCTCTTGAACTGCAGATTGCTCCAGGAAACTAGACTGAGCACAGCCAGCAGCCAGATCACTTCAAAAGCGGAGGGGCAATGCCGCAGCCATCCTTCCTCACTACCGCCACCTGGGCTACCACCATCCCCTCCTCAGAGAGACGCAGGAGCCCAAGTCCAGCCCAGGGAGCCCTTTCCATCCCTGGGTACCACCACTCCCTTTCCGCCCTCCTGCTGGCTCCCCACTTTGTTTAAAAGCAATTCCACACCCAGCCCAGGGTTCAAAACTCTCCGCTCACCTGGCCTAGAATCCCCTCCATGACCTGGAGTCTGCCTCTCAGCACGAGGTCAGTGCTGCTGGACCCCAGAGCAAGCTAAAGTGCAGGCCCTCCCCACCCGGGCCCCACACCCTCTTGCGTACGTCAGTTCCCAGCACTGACCACCAGCTGAAACCACCTTGCTTGTCTACTTGCGACTCTGTCTCTCCTGACTAGAAAGCAAAGACCACAAAAACAGGGAACTGGTCTACCACCTCTCCACGCTGAACCCCAGCTCCTCAGAGCAGCCTGGGTATACAGCAGGTGCCCTGTACATGCCTGTGTGTTAAGTGACCTAATGACAAAGACAAAATATGGAAAGCTTGGTTTTAGTTATTAGCAATCAATTATTTATATTAAAAAATCATTCCTTCCCTAAAGCAGCTTAAAATGTTTGCCTTATAAAACTTCAGTGTGAGCTGGACAAGGTGGTGCATGTCTTTAATCTCAACATGTAGAAGGAAGAGACAGGAGTCTCCATGGATTTATAGGAAGACTGCCTTTGTGTATGCCCTCACAGACAGTTACAAACACTTTGGGAAGCAGAGGCAGGGGGATCACAAGTTTGAGGCTAGTCAGGGTAACATAGTGAGATTCTGCCTCAAACAAAACACAAAAATGACAATCTTCACCATGCACAGCTTTTAAAGGGCAAGCCTACTGTGTGAAATGCACCTCTAGAGTATGCGTACAGCCTGGCACACAGACAATATCCAACCTATCCTTGCTGAATAAGCCTATAAGCCCGGGAAAATAACATATGGCACAAACCATATGAAAATACCTTGAATTTAAGACACAGAAACTCTGTCTACATTTTTATATGGCATTTTCCATGTTTATCTGTGAACTGGCTTATGCACATGCACTCAAAATCCTGTGGCACTGCCAATAACCCTAGTCACAATCTTCACAGGCAGATACAAATCGAGTCGATCCTAGGGTTAGCCAGCAGGTTTTCTGAGGTCAGTTTTCATTAACAGATACACAGAGGCAAAGAGTTAATCAACAGACAAGTTCAAAGCTGCCAGGCTGGGGGAAACATCTTGGGTTTAGTCTAAAAACCATAAAAGCTTGGGAAGTTCCTCTGTACTTTTTATGGGGCATGGGAGACAAGTATCCCTAGGAAGACTCATGAAGAGACTGTACGTAAAGCCCTGCCATCTTGTATTCAATGCACATGGGTGCCCGAGCTCCAGTTCAGGTCCAACTAAAAGCAGAACAATGGTATGCTCATTTAAAAGTCTTAAACTTTTTTCCATCTAGGTTTGATTCATCTAGGTTGTTAAATTGCTGGCTACAGGGTTGCAAAGTCCCCATTCACAAAAGGAAAATGATACCCCAGGTGCCCATCCCCATCAATAACACCCACTCCCCTTTTTCTTCTCCGCCAGGTGCAGAGCTTCAGTGCCAAAGGTCAAATCGGAAACTGAATCAGCTGAGTGAGGGCGAGGCCTGTGCTTGTGTGCATCTGGTGATCGTAGGCATTTTTAAATCTAATATAAATGCACATTAGGATTACACCCACTGTGTGTCATCTACGTCTTTGTCTTCTGCCTTTGGACCACTCCCTACTTTAAACTAGAAGTCTTCACCATAAACCAAGCAGGGGTCTGCACAGGTCCCCATAAAACCAATGTCACTCTCACAGTCTATAATCCCAAGTAGCTTTCTTTCTTAGGGAGCTCATTTTAGTCTGTTTTTTTTTGTTTGTTTGTTTGTTTTGTTTTTTTTTTTGTTTTGTATTTTTGAGACTGAGTTTCTTGAGGCCAAGACTGACATGGCCTCAATATGCAGCTGAGGATGACCTTGAACTCCTGACCTTCCTCCCTCTACTTCAAAGCTGGGATTACAGGTATGCACCAAGTACCCCCGTTTATGAGATAAACTCACAAAAAAGTTACATTGTCCATTTGCAAAATAACACTGGGTGAAAAAAACTAATTCAAGATATATACACACACAAACACACACACTAGGCGAAGCCACCTAGTTTCAGGCCAGCCAGGGGTAAATAGTGAGCCCCTTTCTCAAGTAAATAAATAAATAAAAGGGAGCGCTAAAGAGAAATTTGCTCTATAAACAGTGGGTTTTTGTTTTAACACCAGTTCAGAAACAACATAATTCAGAATCAAAATCAAGCAAGTGAGCACAGAGTGTGCCTGTCTGAACTCTTCCGAAGTACCTCTGGAAGGTAAACAAAGGTCCAGCTCACTCCACTCCCACAGTGACCAGCAACTTATTAAACATGTTCCAGAGAAGTAAATAAAACTTAAAAACACAGAAGCAGTAGCAGTTTTTAAAAAAGAAACAGTAGATCTTTACAATATTCCTTTCTGTTGTTGGAATGAAACATCTCTGTGAAGATAAATTTTTCCCCTTGCAGTACATTAAAAACCAACAATAAATAACAAAGCAACTCAAGTCTGTATCTGAAGAATAGGACTTTGAATCGCTTCGTAAGCTACATTTTTTTTTAAAGCTTAGCGTTACTTAGGAAAGTTAGAGAGTCTTTAAAAGCATAAATGTAGACATCTTTTTCCCCCCCAGTGGAAAATTATACTTTATGCACAAGCTCAATTTTTTTTTTTTTAAACAAACCCTCTCAATGTATCAGCAGCTGCTTCCGAAGGCGATTCTGGTGAGGACTCAGGAGTGGAATGTTGTTCCTTGGTGTCATCTCACAACTAGCCCTTTCTAGTTCCTGTCTCCACTTTATCACCTAAATTACAGGCGAAGCCACATCTGCTCCCAAACAGGTATTCAGAAAAATGTAATTAGGAAACACACACACATACCCTTCACATCATAACTGGAGGTATTACCCCCACCTAATTAATTCTATTTATAAAGGGTAAGAGGCAAGCTAACGGCTTGAAGGGACTACAGACGCACACACACGTGTACACTCATCCACCAGAGGAGCTGGGCGTCTTTTCATGGCTGGGAGCAATGCCTCACTCAAGACGCACACAACCCGGGCGAGGCTGGAAGGGAAGGCTGGCAATTCCGCCAACTTTCCCAGCAGCCGAGCGCCGGCCTGGACCTCTCCGGCTCAGCCCTGAGGGCGGGAGTTTTGCAGTCCTCAGACCGTTCGGACAGAAAGTTCCATCTCACAGCGGGAGCTCGGAGCTCGTCCTCGGAGGGCTGCGGGCTGGAGCTAGCGCCGGGCAGCCTCCTCGGGGACCCACCCCGGCCACGCGGGGCGCAGGATCCAGGGCGGCAGGGTGGGTCCCACGGTCCGGGACGACAGCTGGGGCGGGGGACGGCTCCGGCTGTGCCTCAGTCTCCCCAGCCGGGGAACGGGCGCGAAGCCTGCTGGGAGGCTGGCTCGCCGGCGGCGGGGAGGAATGAATGAACTCCAGTCCCCGCTCGCCCGAACGGCCTGGCGTCCGCCCCCAGCCCCCCGCCCGGCGCCGCGGCCCGGCGGTTGGAGGCCCCCGGCCCGCGGCGGCTCCGGCCCGCCGCCGCCTACCTTGGCCACCCAGCTGAACAATGGTGACATCGCGGGCGGGCGGCCGCTCCTCTCCCGCCGCTCCCGCTCACACGCGCCGGCCCGTGGGGCTGCCGACGGCCGGGGGCTGGCTCGGGGCGCGGCGGGGTGCGGGCATCGCCCCGAGACGGCGGCCGGCGGCGGGCTCCTCCCCTCCCCGCGCGTCACCGCCCGAGAGGTCGCGCCAGCCGGCCGGCCCGGCGCAGAAGGGAAGTGGGCGGGGTCGCCGGGCTCCGGCCCCGCCCCGGGCCCCGGCCCCGCCCCGGGCTCCGGCCCCGCCCCGGGCCCCGGCCCCGCCCCGGGCCCCGGCCCCGCCCCGGGCTCCGGCCCCGCCCCCGCCCCCGCCCCGGCCCCGCCCCCGGCACGCCCACCAGGACCCGCTCTCTCGGGAAGTTGGGAAGCGCGGCCGTCGCCCCCGAGGACGCCGGGGACGCTCAGCCGGGCTCCCTTCCTCTAGGTCTCCCGGCTCTTCCGTCCAACTTCAGAAGTCAGCCTCTCGCCTGGGCGGCACACAGGGCTCCCCGCTTCCCGGGGGACGGCTCTCCTCTCCCCTTCATTCCTGTCTCCCGAGTCTCACCGCCTTGGAACCCGAGCGTTCCAGGGACGGCCCCCACCGCCGCGGCGCTCCTCCCTAACTTCTCGGGGTGGCTGGGTGACAAAGGGCCAGTCACCCAGCCCCTGGCAGTTTTACGTACCCAGACGTGCTTTTCTTGGCTTCCTAAAGCCGGCTCCCGAGACAGAAATGGCGCTCGGGCCAAGGGCCCCCTCTCCAACCTGGAGGTAAAGGTTCCTTTACAGGCCAGGCGGTGAAGCAGGGTGGTCAGGTCGTGGCCGCTACAGGGGTCAAACTGACTCTCCAATCCAGACGCCCCCACTTCCAGGCTGCGAACAAGTCCGAAGGCCTGTAGTAGCGGGTGCGGTGAAGCTCGGAGGGTCAGCAGGGCTCACAATTCCTCCACCCGCCGGCCAACCCTGCCCTGAATCCTCTTCCACTGGGATTGTGCATGAGCTTCCATGTATTTTAATAGCCTCCAAACACCTGGCACCTTAGCAGTTGTTAGTTATCTGTTGCCACTTAACAAGCTGTCCCCAAATTGGGCTGCTACGGCAACAAAACATCGTGTGGGGCAGAAACTGGCGAACTTAGCTGTGTGTTTGTGCCTCAAGGCCTTCCCTGGGCTTAAGGCAGGCAATAGGGGAGGCGGGGAGGCTGCGCGCATCCCAGGCCCTGATGCGGCAGAATCCAAGCCAACACTGTTACTCCTAGGATTCAGGATTCCCTGGGAGGGTTGGACCTCCAGGGCTCAATGACTTGGTGTTCCCGTCACAGAGCTGTGCCCAGCATGAGTGTCCCAAAGCGGGGAGTCAGTCCTTCCGTCAAATTCATCTCAGAAGCGACCTATCAGCCCGCCTGCATTTTATTTCTCAATGCGAGGAAAGTCAGTGGTTCAGTCTGGAGATTGCCTAAGGGCATGCAAAATAACAGGAGAGGGCTATGGTCTCTTTCTCTTCGGGGAGAGGTACTCAAGGAGGAGATAACTCATAATGGCATGGGCAAAATCGAGAGTGACATTTCAAGGAAGGCTCAGAGTCATTCAAAGGGAACTTAGGTGCATCTTTGGGACCTGCGGTGCCTTCATTCATTCATTAATCAGTGATGTTTGTTCTTTCGTTTGTTGAAGATCACCAAGAGGTACTGATGGGAAGGGGTTCGAAGCCTTTTAGCCAAAAAGGGTCCTCCTGTTATCACTCAACATTCTGGAGCAGATAAGATAAGAGGAAAGCTAAAAGTTCTATTAAAGCGAGATCCTTTCCCTGTGACCTCATTACTCAAATTGTGGCCTATGGACCACAACCTCAGCATGCACTGTCAATCCACTTGAAATACAGAAGCTTCACCTTTCTCAATCAGGACTTTCTTTATGGTATGTATGTTTTGGCCTTTGTCCACGGTTACTAGCTTATAAACCCTTTCCAAAGGGCAACTGCAGAAATGAATTTCTCTTCTCCAAAGGAGGTCACAGAAACTCTTAATCTGCCCTCACATTCTTGGATCTGGCCTTAAAGAGCTCTGACCTGTCTATTCTTGCCCAATAGCAGATCAAAACAAACAAACACAAAAACTCCCTCATTCCAGATGGGGCCTGCCCTCTCTGGAGGAAGAATGCTGAGCAGGGGCCATGAAGAATAGTGACATAGATAAGCATTGTTGGATTTCCCCAGCCAGTCTATTAGCAATCATGACCATGTAAAGAGGGCTCCACAAAAACCCAAAGGACAGGGCATAGCTTGTCGATGGCCGAACATGTGGCAGCTCCCGCAGAATACTAGACCCAGAGAAGGCAAGGAACGTCACAGGCCTCCCCCAGAACACCCTCTGGATCTAATTTGTATGCTATAAACCTGTGGGTAGCAACCCCACAGGGGTCGCATATCAGATATCCTGCATATCAGCTATTTACACTGTAGTTCATAACAGCAGAGCAAAATTGTAGATATGAAGCAGCAATGAAATAATTTTGTGGTTAGGGGTCACCACAACATGAGGAACTGTATGAAAGGGTCCCAGAATTAGGAAGATTGAGAACCACTGCTGTAGAGAATCTGCTGATAGCCTGGTGTTTTCCCTGAGTTACACCACATTAACGGAGCCTGAGGAGGCAGGAGTGAAAACCTGAATCTATAGAAGGTGGGTCAGGAGTTCAGGTAAAGCAAACCTGGGACAGAGCAAGGAGGCACGAACATGTAATCCCACCAGTCTGGAGGATGAGGAAGAATCACAAAGTCCAGGCCAGCCTGGGCTATATAAAGACCCGGTCTCCACAACAAGACCAAACAGATACCAACCTGGGGTTCCAAGATGGCATCTGATTAAAGGCAGGGTATCTTAAGGACTGAGTTCCTAATCTGTTGTACCTGACATAGCCAGGTTCCCAGCTTCCGAGCTGAATTGGATTAGAGAACACACAGCTGGTTCCTTTCATCGCCATATTATCGCTCTCTGCTGGTGGAACAAAATCTCCACACTTTTGAGATCATAAAGGTCTGTGTAGGTTGTGGTATGAGGGTGGAGGGAAATGAGCAGCTTGTTTTTTTCTCAGGTATGTCCAGAGACTAGTTTACACATTAGGTAATATATGAGACTCATTAACACTGGTCTTTAAACTATATTGTGAATGAATTATGGACCAAAGGACTCTTGAGAAAATAGTTCAAGTGAGCTTGGGACGGTGGGAACTATGGGTGTGTGTGTGTGTGTGTGTGTGTGTGTGTGTGTGTGCTCACACTGGAGAGTGTAGGTGTGGTGGATGGTAAACAAGGACGAAAGTGGAAAAGCTGGACAATGATTGATATCATCATGCTCCATCGCACCAGCCCCCAATCTGAGCACTCCAAAACTTCCCAGCATCTTGAAACCACCCTGGAGGATGGAAAAGGACACCTGGAACTGTCTAAGGAAGTCTGAAGCCTGGAACTAAGTTTTCTGCCAAAGATGAGGTCACTAAAAAGAGTTTACTTCGAGTTAGAGAGAACAAGGAGTTAAATATTAAACCAGGGATGGTGGCACATGCTGGAATCCCAGCCACTGAGGAGGCTGAGGCTGGGGATCTGGAGCTTGAGGCCAGCCTAGGTAATATATCAAGAGCTTTTTAATGAAAACAAAACCACAGCATTTCTTGAAAAAAACAAACAAACAAAAAACAAGATGGGGGAGAGGCAGCAGAATATGCCCAAGTGCTGATTTGTAAGGGTTACAAAGAGAGAGTGTACACTCAGGTGAAAAAACAGGCCTGAAGGCTTAACTGGCCAGTCCGTCGTTTCATGTGTGCACCCGGGGCACAGGCCCAGGCACACTGTAGTCTGAACTTGCCGTAGGTACACATACACAAAGGCACTAAAAGGAGGCTCTCAGAGGCCCTCTGAGCCAGGTCCCTGAGCCTGTACCAGGAATGGACAGAATACTTCTTGCATGGAAAAGCAAGGGGCATGTGGAAATATTTTCAGAAATACACATGAAAGCCCCTCCTCCTTTGTTTTAAAGTGTACTGGCAACATGAAACTTAACCAACCACACCAAACAAAGAAATTCTCCATTATAGTCTGTAATTTCATGAACAGTAAAGTATTACCACCACACACTCTGCCACACTCTAACTGATCCCACACTCAACTACAATAGTTTCCCCTAAAATGCCAGCCTTCCTCCCACCTGAAAAATGTACCTTCCCCCCACCAGTAGATAAATAAATAAATAAAGCCTCTGGAGAATATGATTCCACACCTTTGTGGAAGTCTGCATGCATCAAGGCCAGTTTTGGGTAACAGCTAGAACTCCTGCTCCAGGAGGATGGTGGCCCCCAGCCCTGCTTGTCCAGTCGGTCACTGGGCAGGGGACAGATAACAGATAACTTGATTGCTTTAAGACCAAGAACAAAGCCTCTGAATCCTCGGAGGGAAGGTGAGTCATACGAAAGTGCTAGAAGAGCCAAGATGGAAACAAGAAGGAATGAATGAATGGGAAACGCATCTTGCAGACCGTGTGTTCTAACACTAGAATACGCCCACCTATCAGTTGCCAGGCAACGGGACTTGGCTGGAGAGGAGGGCTTATTAATGTTGACATCTGGGTTTCCTTAAAGCTTGGATGAGATTTTTGAGACACAGCCTATGCCTGTCTGGAAGGAAGTTTCCACATTAAATGAACTGAGCTGTGAGGACCCCCCCTAGGTCTGCACCATCCGATGAGCTGGGGCCCCAAGATGGAGAAGCTAGAAAAGGTCAGGTGGGCGTCAGCTTTTATCAGCTTCCTGACTATGCAGGCGATGTGACTTGCCGTCCGTCCTTCCTTCCTTCCGTCAGGCGCTCTGTCTCTCCAAGGAAAAAACTAATACAGGAAAAGTGCGCTGTGAGCAACAGGCCAATCAAAAAACTCCGGTTGACTGTGTCCCTATGCACTCAAGATGGCCGCCTTTCTATGGGACTTCCAAAGTGTCCCTATGCACTCAAGATGGCCGCCTTTCTATGGGACTTCCAAAGGACGACTAGACAGACCACCTTATCAGCTTTCCTGAAACTTGAAAAGGGGGCTCCTACCAAGCCTCACCACATCCCATAAATAAGCCTGCCCAGCTTGTCTGCCAAGCTCTCCATATCAGCCCCTCGTCTGAAGTATATAAGTGGCAAAGCTTCCTCTCCCATTCTGTAGCTGTTTGCTATGCATATAGCTTCCTTTACTTTGGGACTTTTTAACTGCATGTAGTGCCATTTGTGAATTCAAGAGCTCAAGAAGCAAGGACTGGGAATGTTCTGAGTATGCCAGAAAAGATGGCAGACAGGCTGCAGTCCACTAACCCAAAGGAAAAGGAGGCCAGGGAGACTAGAGGGCACAAGAAAGCATGACATCACTCAACACCTACTTCCTCACCAAAAGACCTGGTTAAAAATAGGACCATTGTAATACTAATTATACAGGGAAATGCAACAGGTTTCAAGTGAATCAGAACCAGTTGGCAACTGGCCAGGGATTTATTCAGTTCACAAATTTGAATATTCATTAGTACCTACAGTGAAAGGCAAGGGAACCATTGCAGGGAACAGGGAGTGAGTCAGACCTCAGCCCTGCCCTCAAGGGGCATAAAAGCTAGGAAGTACAAGCTGTGACAAGAGGGTGAAACGTCAAACAAACAAACAAACAAACAAACAAACAAAAAACCTGCCCTCCCATGCATTCTCACAGGAGGAAAAGGGACTGTAGGCTACAGAGACAGAAAGGCCTTCTGGGCTGGAAGATGTGAGGCCTTGTACAGAATGAGAGTGGAGGAATAGGCTTTCCAGGACTAAACAGGACATGCTTGGAGGAGACAACCCCCAAACAAGCTTATATGGGGGTGGGGGGGAAGATAGGGGAGGAGAGAAGAATGGAGAGGGGAAGGAAAAAGAGGAGAGGCAAGGGAAGGGAGAGATTGATTTAGTAAACCGGCAGCTGGAGTGCCATCCCTTCCAGTCCGAGCACTGACTGCTCTTCCAGGAGCTGGGTTCTGATCCTAGTATGCACAGGGGGTGGTGTACAACTGGGCGTAGCTCCAGCTCAGGGGATCTGACACCCTCTTCTGGACTCCTCAGGCACCTGCTCACATGTGGTGTGAATACAGACAAGAAGAAACAGACATACAGCTTTAAAACCACTGGTTTATTTCTACATTTTGCCTGTATGTATCCTTATTTAGCAGATCTTTCTATAAATGATTGTGAGCCACCATGTGGTTGCTGGGAATTGAACTCAGGACCTTTGGATGAACAGCCAGTGTTCTTAACCTCTAAGCCATCTCTCCAGGCCCTGTTTTTGTTTGTTTTTGTTTTTGGTATTTTAATATAAAAAAGGATTTGCTAAGAATAATATAAAATCCAGAAAAACTCTGTGGTTTGAATAAGAATGCCCCCTTCAGAAGGATTAGGAGGTGTGGTCTTGTTGAAAGAAGCATGTCACTGGGGGTGGGCTTTGAGGTTTCAAAAGCTGGAACAGGTCCAGTGTCTCACTGTCTCTCTTTTCTTCCTGGGGATCCAGATGTAGAACTCTCACTCTTCTCGGGCAGCATGTCTGCATCCTGCCATGCTCCCTGTCATGATGATAACAGACTAACTCCCTGAAACTGTAAGCCAGCCCCGATTAAATGTTTTTCTTTATAAGAGTCTCCATGGTCATGGCTTCTTTATACCAATATAACACTGATTAAGACAAACCCCAAGTCTGAAAATGCCTGTGTATGAACTGAAACCAGATGCTCGTGCAAAAACCCGTCCATGAACCATGAATGTCACTTACTGTACAACAGTTTTTTTTAAAGTATTATCAACTTAATGTCCTGCACATGAATCTAAACTAGATGCATTCAATGGGATATTATTCACAACATGCATGGATTTAAGCAATATTGACATAAACTAGTCACAAAGGACTATAAACGGTGCGGTTGCATTTATATGAAATTCCAGAACAGCAAACAACTTCAACCTGAGTATTTTCAGTGGCCCAGGTTACCTTCTCTAAATTCGTCCGAGAGCCTTGTGCCCTACCTAAAATCCCAAGACTGTGCCGAGTGACAGCAATGACTAAGTTGGACCTCCAGGGAATTCCTCAAGAGTAAAGTTCACACCATCTCTGGAGTGCCTGTGTTCTGTGTACATACAAGCTTCAGGAAAATGAAAATTTGCTTGTGAAACAAATTTCTTTCTTCACCTATAGTAATAGTCAATCTACCAAAATGTCGGTTCAAAACCAGCTTTCCGATTACACTTTGGTATGTAAGAATCTGTTTTCGTCTCCAGATTTTACATCCTGTGTACATTGGTCATGTTCACTTTTTAGCTTATATGGCACTGCAAAAATAGAAGCAGGGTTTCTCTGTTTTTAGCTCTGCCTATAAAGTTAAAGCAAATTATCTTCTTTCCTATACATGTTTCAAATTCATGGAAAAAAGGCAGCAGCAATGATCTCATTAAAGAAAAACTTAGAGTCAAAAGATTTTGACTTGCACACCTTATGTCATAACGAAACAGAGGAGCTCAGCTTTCATCTCAGACATCTTGGCAAAATTTATAACGGAAACATTCAAACGACCCATCTGTGTTTCACAACATTTCTATGTGTACTAATTTCACAAAAATAATGACTACTAAATGGAAAAAATATGTTCCTCCTTTAAGAATAAGACTGAGAAGGGAGCTGGGGAAGTGGCTCCGTTGATAAAGTGCTTGCCTTGCAGGCACAAGGACCTGAGTTCAATCCCCAGGACCTGCGGAAGAAGACAAGGAAACAACAGCCAGCCCGGCCCTTGCAATGGTAGGTTTGTAATGTGAGCATGGGAGGAGGAGGTAGACAGGTGGCTCCTGGGAGCTCTCTAAATGGCCAGGCAACCTAACCCAATAGGTGAGTGCCAGACCAGTGAGAGACTATCAGAAAAACAAGGTAGACGGTGTTCCTGAAGAACAACTTGGGAATGACAACCAAGGCTGGCCCCTGCTTTCCACACATATGCACATACGTGCGCATGCATGCACACACGCACACGCACACCCCACACCATAAAAATTCTATTTCCTGACTCATCTATTAGCAAACAAACCCTGATCCAAACTCCTTTCCCTTCCTGCACAGTAGGTCAGAGTTTCCTGTTCTAGATGATTGAGCCTACCTTTGAATAGGATTTTTTTTTTTTTTTTTAGTTTCTAGAACTTTCTAACGAAGCTGGATTCTATTAAATGCCCTGATTTTGTACACAGCTGAGCCCTTTCTCACTCTCCTCACTCTTCTCAGGTCCAAAATGAACATGCTTCCTAATGTTGGGTCAGAACTGCACAGTGAACAGCTTCAAAAGATGGTGGCTTTGCCAGGACCGTTGCTTGTGCTAAGACAGAACCACAATCCTCTGCATGCAAAACCATAACTCTCAGAAATTTAGCCTTATTGTTAGTACTGTATGTCTGTGGGCATGATGGAGGGAGGCAGGTGTGGGGGAGGGGGCTAGAGGCCAACTTGGCTGGGTTGGACTGCAGTTGTGGGCCTTGGTGGCAGGTGTTTTTACCTGCTAAGCCATCTTGTCAGCCCTAAAGCTGTATTTTTGCTTTCGTGATGTAACCTGAGATTTCAAGGTAAAATCCAGTGAGCCATAGGCTCCTTGATCTCGCCAAAAGCTTGCTCATGCTTTTTCAGGTGCAACTTTCAGGTGCACGGAGCAAGAACATTTTCCAGAAATCATGACCCACATGTCAGTTTCTTTGTAACTGCCCCTCAGAAAGATAGAGAGGAAAAACAACTTCCAGTAACTTCTCTGGGGATTTAGTGCTCAGCAAAAGAACACCTGCCTGGGTTGTAAAATAAACCACACATGTATCCTGGCCTCTATAAGGAACTAAAAACCACTCCTACTGGCATGGACAGATGTCTGGGCCGAGACGATCTAAGGAAAGAATGCTTTCTCTTTTCCTTTTGTGTTAGACTATCACCCAATTCCTCAAGTGCCTTTTTGTGGGAGGTCTAAAGCGTAGCTCTTCTTACCTGGAATTTCCCAAATGTGACAAGGGTAAGTATGGGTACTATAACGATAAATTCAGCTTTCAGATGAGGGTCGGCAGCTTCCTCTGGGGTTGGATACATTTTCATGTGAACCTTTGATCTTTGCTCTCTCTGAGGCAGACAGGAATGACATGGGGCCAGGCAGACGGCTCTGCACTGCTAGCTTCCACTTGCTGGCTTCACAGGCAGATCACACCGGAATCTAGCTCTACCCTGAACGTTACTATGAACTTGAAATCCCCAACATCCCCTCCAGGCTTCCCGCAGGGACACCAGGATGTTCGTGTTGAGGCGAATCCTACAGTGGCACACTGCAGAACCCCAGTGCCTGGAAGACCAAGGCAGAGGGGTGATGGGCTCAAGGCCAGCCAGAGCTGCGGGTGGTAGGCCAGCCTGAGCTACGGGACCCCATCTCCAACAAAAAACCAACAATGAGTTAATGGTCTGGTGACTGCAGCTCACAGTTATCCCCACCAGAGCTACCGGAACACTCCAGAACCTAGACTCAGATCCTTCTTTCAGAGGACAAATCAAGAATGGATGCTTGCCTCCTCTCTGCTGTAGCCTTCTCAAAGATCAAGAGTCAGGAGGGAAGAAGGGCCCCTGAGCACTTACTGTCTGGCAGATGTTTGCCATCACCTCATTAATCATTGCAACCCTGCAGATAAGAGAAATGACAGCGGTGAAAGAACAAAGTGCACAAAGTGAGGTACCGGCCAGACCCTGCGGAAACCAGTGGACCCTGGACAGTCCATTAACCCTCCAAGCTTTGTTGAAGGTATCCATAGTAAGTGACACAGGAGCCTGATGACCGCCACGGATGGGGAAACTGAGCACCACTTGGGAAAAGCTGAAGCCAGGATTCAGGCCTGTGGTGGCTAGTTCTATGTCAACCTGACATTAGCTAAAGTCACCCGAGGAAGGAACTTTAACTGAGATGAGGCTGTCCGCAAGCCAGTGGGGCATTTTCTTAATTAGTGATTGATGGGGGAGGGCCCAGCCAATTGTGGGTGGTGCTATCGCTAGGCTGATGATCCTGGGTTCTGTAAGAAAGCAGGATGAGGTGCTGGAGAGATGGCTCAGAGGTTAAGAGCACTGGCTGCTCTTCCAGAGGTCCTGAGTTCAATTCCCAGCAACCACATGCTGGCTCACAACCTTCCAGGATGAGATCTGGAGCCCTCTTCTGGCATGCAGAATCAAAAAAAGAAAAAAGAGCAAGTGGTGTAAGCCAGAATGTGGCATCCTCCATGGCCCCTGTATCAGCTCCTCTCTCAAGGTTCCTGCTTTGAGTTCATATCCTCACTTCCTCCAGTGAACAGTGATGTGGCCGTGTAAGCCAAATAAACCCTTTCCTCCCCAGTTTGCTTTCGGTCATGGTGTTTCATCACAGCACTAGAAACCCCAAATAAGACGATGTTTTAGGTTAGTGTCCCTGACTATTATTTCAGAAGCCTCCTGTCCAGTGTCATTTATTCTGCTTTGCAGATGAGGAGTTGGAGAGCTGAGAGAGAAGCCTGGCCTAGGGCAGGGCCGCCATCTCTCAGAATCCCTCCAAGCTGACTCCCAAACCTATGGACATGGGGGTTTGTGAACCAAGATGTTTAGATTTTAATATGGCCAAGAGGGGCTCTCTAGACAGCCACCAGGCTCTGGCAGCTCCCAGAAAAAGCACACTTGGCCAGGGAAGAAGTTTGCCTCTTACGGTGCTAAGACATTGGGCTGATGATAGCTAGCTAGCTAGAGTAGATGGCTAGGGGCTAGAAATGGCAGCAATGAATGAATGGAAGGAAGGAAGAAAGGAAGGAAAAGAAAAAAAGGAAGGAAATGGGAAAGGAAGTTTCATTGGGCCTGAGGCGGCAGGCCTCTTCTCAGTGAACAGCTATGTCAGGGGCTAAGAAAGAAACAATGCCTGCCACATGCTGCCACTGAAGCCATGCTGGGGGCTTCAAGCCAGACAAACCTGTACCCAGGGGAAAGCCTGGGCTGGGCTACTGGCTGTGGGGAAGGCAGGAGCAATACTTCTGTGAAAAGCTGGCCTTGGAGCAGCCGGAAGACACTGACCTCCCACGCCCAGAAAATTCAGTTGCACATGTGGTCTGGCACCTGCCGAAGCCTAAAGGCAGCTTGACTCGTTAACTGAAGCCTCAGTGGCTTCAGGACAATATTTAGAATCATTTCTGGTGGAACATATAACCCCACTGCTCCCCTTTTCCAGCTGTGGGCCAGGGGCACACACAGAAAGCTGGTAGAACCCAAGAAGGGATCCCCAGCCCCAGGCATCCACAGTGCTGCTTTCTGAGCACAGTCCAGCTGACCAGGGCCAAGTTCACATACACGTTCTGGCCCAGCGTGAGCCCAGTGAACTCACCCCTGGGGACAGACCTCAGCTATCCACTAGTCCACACAGCAGGCCCTGGGGTGTGACGGCTGACACACCACCTGCCCGTGAAGGAACATGTCACAGTCTAGCAAGCCCACACTACACACAAACAGGAAACAGCTCAACTGAATGATCAACGCAGGCGGGGGAGGGCTCTTAGGCCAACCGTGCACCCCAAAAGCAGCCTGCAGTCTTAACCAGGCACCCAAATCCTAAGGGGAAATTATCTCCCTAGAGCTAGGAGAGGAGAGACACTATCTCTAACCTGTAAAGGATTAGAATTAGGTCCTGACAGGATTCCTACCTGTTATGTTTAGATTTATTATTTTCCGGATGCTCTGCCTGCATATATGTCTGTGTACCACATGTATGCCTAGTCCTCACCCAGGCCAAAAGAGGCCATTGGATTCCTTGGGACTGGAGTTACAATCGCTGGGAATCAAGCGCGGGTTCTCTGGAATAGCAACAAAAGCTCATAACCACTGGGCCATCTCTCCAGCCCCTCGGCTGTGCCCATGTCAATCTTGTTCCCTACAGTTTAACTCATAAAACACGCTACCCAAAATCAAAGAGCCTGTGACAGATACACGCTCTTATGGTTCCTACGTGGCTGATCTCCTCCAGAACGTATGCTGAGATTCGCGTGCCACTGCATCAGTGTTAGGCGTCCAGAAGGGGAGCATCTGCACCAGGGAGAAGCCACTCTGGTAGGTGGACTAATGAATGGCTTTCTATCAGCCATGGGGTGACTCTCACTGGAGTCTGGCTCCGTCTCCTCTCTCCTGCACGTGTCTCCTTTTGCTTCTCCATCAGGAACTAAACACATCAGATATAACTGTCTCATCTTAGACCCTCCCCTCCCCAGCATCTAGACATGCTCTAAGTAAGTCTCCATTTCTTTAGGAATTTGGCCAGCCACAGGTATTCTGTTGCAGCCAAAGAAAATGGACTGTGGTGTCCTTGTAGCTACTACCCAGTCATAACAGCCTTTGATGTTCGTATACATATGTCTTTTTTTGCATTAGCACATTCGTGTGCTGTGTGTATGTGTGTGCATGTTTATCCTCATGCAAATGGATATGGACGCACGTAGAAACCAGAGGTTGATGGCAGGGGTCTTCTTCGACTGCTGTCCGCCTTGTTTTCTGTGGCAGCACTGGCTGAACGCAGAGCGCACCAACTCAGCTAGTCTAGCAAGCCAGCATGGCATTGGGAGCCCCTGTCTTTAATTCCCGAGTGCTAAGTTACAGGCAGGCCGCCATGCACGCCTGGCTTTTAACCTGGGTCTGGGCAAAATCTGGTCCGTACTCTGTGTGGCAAGTCCTTTACCAATGAGCCATTTCCCCAGGCCCCACACTCTTTTCAGTGTTCCTTCCACGCTAAAAGTAACCACCACTGCTCACAAAGCGGAGTGTCTCCTTCTCCCTGTCTTTAGATGTTAACTCTACAGCTACCAGTCCACAGTAATAGGAAACAGTGGGTTTTGCTTATACATTTTTCCTACATAATATCACTGTATGTGTGTGTGACCCTCAGAAACTGTTTGTATTCAACATTATATTATTTTGACTGCTGAACTGTGTTCTGAGTATATGACTATTTCATAGCTCAGTCATCTATTCATTTCTTAAATGGCATGTAGACTCTCCCCAGCCTTACCTTACTTATTTGTTTATTTGCCATGGCGACATCCTTGCGGCTATCTTCTAATTCACTCGTCCGGTTGCCAAGCATCATAGTTAAGGCTGTTATCCCTACTACCCTAGCCTGGGTGGCTCTGGGGGCTGAGAGCTCTAAAGTCGAGGTGCCACCACAGCTGCTGTCCGCTGAGGACCACTGACTGGTTTACAGAGTTGCTTCCTGAGTGCACTGTACGGTAGAGGGGAGGGAGTGGAAGGAAGCTCTCGTGTTCCTGTAAGGACGCAAATCACACGAAGGCCCCATTTCATGCCCCACGTACCTCTCCAACGTCTCTGAATCAAAGCACTGAGGTTTCCGAGGGTTCTGGCTTTCATGCCCCAGGCCTTAGGACTTCATACGCAAAAAAGATACTGGAGTTCATGTCCATTGCCAAAAACATAGTTAAATTAAATGATCCTGGTTAGAGACTGTCATGGAGATGTTAAAGACCCTCAAAGAGGTGCAAACTGTGACACTGTGCCACACAAGATGTGCCTATCAGCGGACTGCAGTCACTTCTGAAACATTCCTTTTCTGGTCCAGTTTTTAGCATCCTCATAATAATCCTGAGAAAAGAGTAATAATGTAACCAAATAATATCATAATTACCAATCTCATCACAGCCAGACAGTAAGGGTATTAGGGCTGGAGAGTACCCAAACAACTAAAACTCTTCATTAACAGGTAGGGAAGCTGCAGGCTGAGGAGCTGATTTATCCAACAAGTATTTATTTTCTCACCTAACAGATAACATGTATGTGTTTACTAGGCACCAGACGTTACGTTTACAACTCTAAATTTAAGCATTAAAAACGAGAATATTTAAACCTATTTAAACATCTCTAACAATAACTTTAAAAAGACAGATATAAAGCAGTTAGACGGCCATCTAAGATTGCTATCAAATGGGAAAGGGTGGAAGGAGTCATATTCCAGAAATGTTTCAGGTCTGTCATGAGATCTGCCTATAGTATTTGGTCCATGTTCCAAGACATGAATCTTCCAGAACAGGGGCCCTAGCATTTATTCAAAATAATATCTTCATTTGTAGAAGAAATCCAGTTCACCTAGTAAAAAGAGCCATGGTGGGAGAAGATGCCCATACCCAGTAGACCCTCATCTTTGACCTGCTGACCCAAGACAAAAGGTTACTTGTATAGAACATTCCACTGCAGAAGCAGCTCCAGGATAAGGGTGAGCACTTAGACCTGACAAAACAGAGACTGTGTCTCCCCCTGTGGGCTTCTTGGTGACAAAGGCAAACATTTTATGATTTGTCTTCAGGGGAAAGAGCGTGACAAGATCTCTCTGAGCCACCAGGGCAGCCTAGCTATGAGGCTTCCCTAGTCTCTGGAGATCAGCTCTGAGCAGCCTTTCATCGAAAAGCAACCCAGACTGTGTTACCTGTTCTGCCTCTGGCTACATCTAGAAGGCTTCTCGTGAATTAGCATATTCAGAGCCTTAACCACCTCCCACTTTCACCAGTACCAGCAAACCCACAGACACGTGATGCTAACTACCTGGCTTGTAATTTAGAAAACTCGGCAACTACACAGGAGCCCCGGGAGCCTCTAAGGAGATCCAGACTGACAACCAACGCCACCTGGTCCTCCATTAAAACTTCACACCGAGTCCAAGGCATGGACATGTGCTTTAAGTGACAGTGGGAGAATCAAAGGGAAATTTGTGAACATCACTTGACATCATTTTAAGATGTTAACTGGAAGTATTAGCTGCCATGTTCCTTTCTATCCTCTGCCCGAAGAGCTCTGGCTTCTAGGTCTTGGTTAAAGCTCTCGTGCGCTGGGAATAGAAGACGTGGGAAGATCCTGACCTGACCCTGGCCTTTCCCCCCTTTCTTTTTTGCTATTTCCTGTCTCCTGTTTTGTCTACTGGAGTAAATCATGTTCTCAAAAACTGGCTGAAAGGACTGAGCAGCACCAGAAAGCTGAAGGAGGATGGAACAGGATCATGGATATGTACAAAGAATGTCAGTGACACCACAAACCACCGTTGTAATAAGAAGCATACATACTTAGCACACATCTGAGAGCCAGGATGGTCTCTAGGTACACACCTACCGCACAATCTGAGAGCCAGGACCACCTCTCTCCAGGAGTCCAGACCAAGGCAGGCGGACCTGCCTGGGAATTTCAGCAGCATCGCTTTCTCTGACTGAGATTTGGACAAGTTACCTGCTATCCAAGCCCCTTTTCCCACACCCACACGACAAAAGCAACAGCCATCCACCAGACCTGCAGACCATTCCAAACCTCTCAAGAGAACAGGCAAGGAATGAATATCAGTTAATCAGCATTTTTTAATTTACAACTGACTTTCGATTTCACTCCTTACTGACCTTTAATAGACCTGTCTTTTTAAAAATTAAAAAATGCCCTCCCTGACTTCTCTCTCTCTCTCCAGCTCTGATCTGTTGGAAGTTGACCGTGTTTCAGCCCACTGTCTGTTGCCATGTCAGAACACCTGAGCTGGGCACATTAAGAAGAACAGAGGTTGGCTTAGCCTATACTTGGTTCCAAAGGTTTGGAGGTCCAAGATTAAATTATGTACATTCACTGAGGGATTCCAGCTGCTTCCGCTCATGGAAAAACAGCAGGAGAAGGTGGAACTGAAGACAAAATGCTGCATCTACCCACTCAGGCAATACTGAGTCCGGTTCTCTTGAGCTGTGGGCCACAGCCTCATTTAAGGCTGCAAACTGAATGTGGACGCCACAGTCAACTTGGTAGGAATAGGAGGTTTCTAAATGTGCAATGGCCAAACATTAATTCAAAATCAAACACACATGATCCAAGGTGTTTCTGGCAGAGCTTATCCCTATTGCATCGTGCAACTTCACCACTGATTCGGTCTGAACTCACTACAGACACACTTAGTCCTGGCAGTCTGTCACACAAGGGACACTGACTGACAGACCTTGGCTTGGATTTGAGACTACTACAAGCAATTAATTGCATTTTTTTAAACTATACATACAAAGTTTTCTATCCTTATAAGGCCATATGGTTTAATTACAGAAAACAGACTACCATTTCTCAGCATGTAAAGTATTAATTAATGTATCTTTGGGCCGTATTATGTTAGACTATTCGCTTTTAAAACTGACGTATGGGCCACCGAGATGGCTCGGCATGAGGTGAAGGCTCTTGCTGCCAGGTCTGATGACCTACATTTGATCCCGGGGACATAGTAACAGGAGGAGAGAACTGATGCCTACAGGTGTCTTCTGACCTCCATATGCATTTTGTGGCATGTACACACACACACACACACACACACACACACACACACACACACACATATATATAGATATAGATAGATTAAAGTAACGGAAAGATTTTGAAACTGACATTTGAGTTAGTAACTGTTTCTTAAAACAATGTTAAGTTAATTTTGGCTTTGGATTAGGCTAGCATGCCAACAATTTCTCAGATGGCCCTAAACTTCTGCCATTCTGTGCTATGACTTACAAAGAGCGGCATTCTCAGCACTGATGACTACACAATCAAGCCCCAATCGACTCTGAAAAGCACAAAAAAATGGCCTGCGCCCTGCAGTATCAAATATTCTGACACAATCTCATTATTTGTGTAAAAATAAATAAATGCATTCACCTCATCAATATGCAAGTCTGCTTTTGCCACTAGTAGGTGGTAAAATTATAGGTGTATCAAAGGATTGTCTCAGGAGTGGGAAAGTGGCTCAGCAGTTAAGGGCACTGGCTGCTCTTCCAGAGGCCCCGGCTGGGCTCGCTTTCCAGCATGCACATGGTAAATAACAGCAGTCTGTAACTCCAGGCCCAGGGAAGCCAATGCCATCTTCTGAACGCCAGGGGCGCCAGGCATGCACATGGTGCCCAGACATGTGTGTGGACAAAACACTCAGACATAGACGATAAATATGTGAAAAGAGTCATCTTGAAATAAAATTCTCTATGATTCACCATCAGAAAGTAAGCTGTAGTTCTGTCCTATGCCATGTGGTCACATAGAGCATCTCAGACTGGAAAAAAAAAAAAAAGAAGTCAAGTTGAAAAGGTATAAAAAAGCTGACTTTAGTGAGAACTCACTCACTTAGCGAAGAAAGATACTGACCCATTCATGAAGGTCAAAGCCAAGCACCTCCCACTGTACCATGATTCCAAATTCTTCCGGTGCTTTGTAGGTGACAGATTAAGTTCCATAAAACAATGGTAAGAAGAGTCAG
The DNA here is from genome assembly GCA_010120015.1 of Rhombomys opimus. Classification (NCBI taxonomy): domain Eukaryota; kingdom Metazoa; phylum Chordata; class Mammalia; order Rodentia; family Muridae; genus Rhombomys; species Rhombomys opimus. The sequence continues at coordinate 1,471,535 of REGO01000357.1, forward strand.
GGGCCTGGCATGGTGGCCTGAGCACTGAGAATGTCCGCTGTGAGCACAGGACACTGGAGCGGGAAGATGACCATGGTGTCCACTACTCAAGCCAGCCAGCCAGCCTCTTGATTCAAGGCGGCAGAAAGACATTCCTGTCTCCAAACAGGGTAAAGATTAAAGATCTACTGATCCTTGAGACTGATTAGAGATTAATAGAGCGTGACCATGCAGAGAACCTTTCAGGTCATCAATAAACATGCTCTCTCCACGTCAGTTCTAGGATCCTTGTTGTTGTTGCTCTGTTTGTGTGTTTGTTTTCCTGAGACAGTTGTCATTATATAGATCTCACCATGTAGGCCAGGCTGGTCTTGAACAAACAAAAGTCTGCCTGCCTCTGCCTCCCCAGTGCTAGAATTAAAGGTGTGTACCACCACACTCAGCCCATTTTAGTGTTTTAGCTATGTGTGTGTAAGGGGGAGTATGTGCACATGTGTACAAATGTCTTCAGAAGCCAGAGATTGCAGATCTCCCTGAAGCTGGAGTTACAGGCGATTGTGAGCTGTCTCACATGGCTGCCGAGAACCAAAGTCTGCAAGAACAGTAAGGGCTGTTAACCACTGAGCCATCTCTCTAGCTCTTCATTCCTAGACTTTCTTCAAACACTATGAGAGAGAGAGAGAGAGAGGGAGGGAGAGAGACAAAGAAAGAAAGAAGTTTGTAGGCCCCTTGTCCATAACCCTGCCCCATTACGCTACAAGCGGAAATGGTTGCTAATTGGCCTCTTTGGAAGTCCACGTGGTTTTGTCTGTGGTCCTCGACACTGACTGCAGTGCTGTCCAAAGGTTAGTAAGTGTTCTCCCACTGAGCTACATCCCAGCCCTCGAAGCTGCCGACACATTCTATTTTATAGACAGCACTGAAATCATTCCCTGTGTTTTTTCAGATATGATACGACATAGAGTCCTAGAGAGGAGACAAAGAACACTGCTCAGGTGCAGAGGGGTGGAGGCAAGCCCAGTCCCGAAGTGCTGCACAGAGGGCCGCATTTGAGGTGCAAAAGATGGGGTGTTTCTCCTCAGAGGAGGTAGAGTAAAACCTCATTGCGTGAAAGAAGCAAACATCTTGGTCGTGGGGGAAATACAGCCTGATTTTGGAAGGGAGTAGAGTGCAGAATCTTGAACCCAGAGGGAGAGGTACAAAAAACCATCTACAGCCCAGGGTCATCAAGGTTTCTGTCAAGCTAAGGTATGGGTCTAGGGTGAAAGTGGCCTGCTCAGGGAATGGGTTGTCTAGATGAATGTGTGCTACTGAAGCAGGCTTTTTTTCCCTACCCAACTCTAAAATTAACTTCAAATATAAAAATCTATACACACACACATATATATACATATATATACTTTGATTACATATATGTATGTACATATATTTGGCTGAAACCTGCCAAAGATGACTAAATCTACCATAGACATGAATGCACAGTAAGAGAAGGCAACTGTGGTCCCAAAAGTCTTCTCTTCTCTGTCTCAGAAATTAGCGTCTAATTTATGTCATCCACACCATCTCTTCAGAAAAACTTAGAACAGTTTTATAAAAGTTATATCTAAACTTATAAATTTATATATAAATTTAGTCGCCATAAGTGTGAGAAAAGGAGGCATTAAAGCTGGCCACAGTCTAGCCACTCCTCCCATCTGTGTTTTTACTACCCGGACCAGCGAACAGTAAATACAGCATTTAAAACAATACACAACTGTGGCTGAAGTTCTTTTCCCAGTGATGTTTCCAGGAGGGACTCGGGGTCATTTAAAAAGAAATATGCCACCTACAGGGTGTCATGAAACGCCAGCATCTGCTAGGAAATAACCATCAGCGATGGAGGGAAGGAGGGAAGCAATGGAGGGAAGGAGGGGAGCAATGGAGGGAAGGAGGGGAGGGAGGGACCTGCACACAGTTCGTCATGATATGTAAATCAGAGGTAAGAATCAACTTTAAAAGGGCAATAATGAAGGAAAAAGAACACCATTAAACAGCCTGCTCTAAGCTTTTACGAAAAAATGGTGTGGGTGACATAAATTGGAGACTAAGACAGGGAGGACTGTCGGGACTGCAGCTTCGTCCTCTTAATGTGCATACATGCCTACGGTAGATTTTAGTCATCTTCAGCAGGCTGCAGTGATTATTTATTACCTTGGTGATCCCGAGGAGTAACGCATTACTTAATATTGGGTGACACATACACAGTCGCCTGCTTCCTTACCTGAGAAAGGAAAGGGCAGCACATTCCAAGTGTGGGCAGATGCTTACACAGACCCAGCGGCCTTTGCCTTCTCTCAGCTCACCACAGGGTCCGAACTGTCCACCCCAGCGGCTCGGCTCTTTGTGCAAGGGAGGAAGAGAGTGGCACAGGCAAACGCAATCCTCCTCCCTTCAAGCTCGCTGGAAATGCCTTCCCAGACACACCCAGAGTTGCCTCTTAGGGGACAGTGAATTCTAACCACCATGGGGGCTAATACTAAGTGACATAAGGATCACTGAGACACAAGCACTGCAGCATTGTGACAGCGACAAAATGATGACTGGGTTTACAACACATTCAACACAGACACAAAAAAACCACATCCTAAGGTGCATCCATGAACACACACAACTGTAAATGCAATTACAGGTAGAGGTACTCTTCACGTCTCCATGTGGGAATTTCTCAGTGAGTCTCTATTGCCTTGGGGGAGAGCACACGCTCCAGAAGCAAGCCCCATGACGTGATCTCTTTCCTGCACGTTATAGTTCCTTAAGTGTACCTAGTTATCAAGCAGATTCTAATTTTATTTTACAGTATTTTTGTTTAAATATTTACTTATTTTGTTTTAATACTTGTCATTTTGTTATTATATAACATCATTTTTAAATAAACAAAAATAAATGAGTTACAGCGGAAGGAGGCAGTCCCATACATAATGGCAGAAATCAATTCACAGCACAGTAAGTGGAAGACTAAGGTCATAAGTATGTTATGTCACGTGAGTATACAGATCAGCTATATATATACATATATATATATATATATATATATATTTTTTTTTTTTTTGAGACAGGGTTTCTCTGTGTAGCCTTGGCTGTTTTGGAACTTGCTCTGCAGACCAGGCTGGCTTCCAACTCACAGAGAACTGCCTGCCTCTGCCTCCTGGGATTAAATGTATGTGCCACCACCACCCAGGCAAGATTTTTAAAAGTCAAGCAGCATCAGATAGCTGAGTGTGTCATCCCAGCAAAGTCTCAGTGAATCACTCATCCATGTGCTATGATCATTAACTAAGGATTTCCAAGCGTAGCCCTGCCTCCATTCTACTTGCTAAGGTCTTAGGTCCAATCTCATTGTCTCCCACCAAATCACTCCAGGGATTTCTTCACTATCCTCCACATAGTTGTGTTTGCTTCTTACCTTACAAATTGGATGGCATCACTCAGGGACAAGATCAACTCATTTTTGTCAAGATTCGAAGATGCCTTTGTGTATGTTAACCTACACGTGACAGCTGCCTACCCAGTAACAGCTCCCGCAAATCTCCATTACCACCAGAACCCTAATTTTGTTCAAACAGTGGACACAGACTCTTCTCATATGAACCCCAAGGGGTGCTCATGAGTTGACAAATAGCAAGTCATCACTTTTTAAATGAGTGAGTGACTAGTATACATTTCTGCTTCCCAAAGATTAGTCTAAAAGTTACCCTAAGACCGAAGTCTGCCTACTAAGAAGGTCTCTCTACCCTTCTTCCTGTTAGGAACCCGACTGTCGAGGAGCCGCAGCAGTTATCTTAGAACTCTGAGGCTACAAACCTAAAGGCCAAGAGCTCACCATGCCAAGGACAGCAGAAGAGAAGAGAGGAACACCTGCATTACCGATGCTGCGGGGCATCCACCTAGCCCGGCAGCCTACCCACGGACCCTCCTCAGTGAGATCTCTAAACATCTTTATCGCCTAAGCCGATTTCAACGCGCCTGTGAACTGCTTGCAAATCTCATTAAAATGAAAGTTCTGGTTCAACAGATCTGAGGCAGGACTGAGCATCTACGTCAATTACAGACTCCCGCGACACTGCTCAGTACCCAGTTTGAGGGATGGAGATATGAGCCGCTATGAACTGGCATTTCATTACTGGAGCAGAACTCAGACTGCCCACATCCCACATCCCAAGCTAACCACATGACCTCCACAAACTCCCGCTCCACACAAATGGTCCTCCAGGCTTGGCTGAGCCCCAACCTCCCCAGAAGGAGCCAGAAGCTTCTGGAGGTAGCATCACGACCCAACATATCTGCCTCGGTCACTTTTCCCACCTATCACCTGTATCCCAACTTCCCCAAAAGCGTTTTCTACAGTCTTACTGAAGTCATTACTAAATGATTGCAGTGACATGCTTAATGGGGAAAATGTTATTGAAAGGCCTCAAACTTAACTGCAAAATTATCAAATTCCCTAGTCAATGTTCTGTATTATGCTACATAAGGGGCTGTGTTCCATTTCAGTAATACAGAGATCAAAACCCCAGGAGCAACAGTCTGTCACGAGCAACACGCAGGTGCCTCCCCTGGGTGAAGCCTTAATTGCACGTGGCACTCTCAGAGCTTTTCTTTTCTTTTCCCAGCAATGCCTCGGATTAACATGTAGCCGCCTAAAAGGAAGCTCAAAAGAATAACTCATGGCCACTCTGACTTCAAACACCATCCTGCTCTTTTCTAACATACCTCCGCCTGGTTCTCATTCTTTACCTCAGACTTTCCCCTGTCTCATTGGGACACTGCAGAACTGAGCGCTCAGACTTTCAGAAATTCAGTTCTACATAAAAGGCATCAAATTACAATATCTGAATGCAAAGGCTGCCCATCCTGCGTGGGAAGAGGAGGGGAGTGGACGTGTGTCAGCTTCGTCTGTCACAGCACCGTGCACATCCTTTAGCGCGCTGTCAATCAATGGGCACGTGAGGAGCACACACTGCTCAGTGGGCTGCTCTAGTCTCCACTGCACACCAGCATCCCATAATCTGGGCAGAGAAAAAGGCTGCGTCACACGGGTTAACTGAAAAACCAGGACTCGGGTTTTCATTCAAGTGTCTGTGACTTTGTCCTCTTGAGCCAACAGAACTTGAAGTCGCTGTCTTAGTTTCCTGCCCAGCTGATGGGACAAAATACCTTGATAAAAAACAGCTTTTCCAAAGGGATTTTACTCCAGCTCACAGTCCCAGATTACAGTCTTAGGAAAGCCAGAGCAACAGGAGCTTCGAGCTGGTCATACAGAATAGCACCCCCCCACACACACACACACACAGATCACCACCACCAAACAGAGAGCAAAGAAGGCACACACGCTGGAGCTCAGCTGGCTCCCTCCTGGCCACTGAGGCCAGGGCCCAGCCTTGTAAACTATGTGATCACATGGGGGGGGGAACTTCCCACCTTAATTAACATATTAGGAAAATCCCTGTGGGCATGCCCACAGGCTAACCTAAACCGTACACTGTACATCTCTCCCAGGTGACTGCGTTGGGTCAAGCTGACAATTAAAGCTGATAGCCACAGTTCCAATCACCCAGCCCTGTGACGCTCATGATGAATTTCAGAGAATGGCTTGAGGAGGGATTAAGCAGCCCCAGGCCATGGGTCTGAACCTGGAAATCCTGCAGGCTTTGTGACAGTCTCCACCTTGCTACAGGTGGTGGTCATCCAGTGTTGCTATTCAGTAGACCCTTCTTCACTTTCTCCTCTGTCTCCTCCAAAGGTTCTCTGCACTGATGTGCGCAGATTATAATCTAGGCAAGGCTTACCCATAGTCTGAGGACTCCCAGAAATTCACACATAGATTTGTGCCCTCAGAGGGCTGAGCTTCATGAAGTACGTGTGTATTTTCAACCGACCTGCATGTCAATGTTACAAAGTCAACCAGCAAAATGATTTATTCTTCTGGGCAAATCTCTTCATAGATCCCGTGTTTTCTTCTCCTAGACAAGCACTACAACCATCCACACATCCTAAAAGCCTTCTGGAGCCAATAGCCTGACCTCTTTCAAAACCTCGGTTTGAAAATCTTCCTTTCTGGTATCTTTTCTGCGTTTGCTGCTGCATGGACTTAAGGTCAACTCCCCAACTTTGCTGAGTGTCACAGTGTCCCTCCCCCCTTCTCAAGCCCAGTGCCACCAGGTTCATGCCCCTCCCCTGATCACACGACCTAGATCTTGCAGGAAGTCTTGAGTGTACCCAGGAATAAAAGAGCCTCCATTCCCATACTGGTCCCAGCCCCTCTGTGGGGACAGTTCCCTTCTTCCCATCTACAGTGGAGTTCTTATCCCAGCAGAGATTTATTTATAAATTCTGAAGATGTGGGGTCTTAACCAAAATAAGAATTCAGGAGACTGTACAATATTGGCTGGCCATTTATATTTTGCACAATAAATCATAAACAATAATGGATTCATGTTATTATACAAATACCCAGACTTACAGAGTAAACCCTAAGTCAAAACACATAGTTTTAGCAGATCTTGATGTGTGAATGTTGATTTTTTAAATTGTAGCAATTGTGCCCCTCTGCGATGGGCTGGAGGAGGCTCTGCCAGTGTGGACAAGGGACCCTGGGAAATCTCCCTATCCCTCTAGCCTCCCAGTTTCGCCATGAAGTTAAAACCATTGCATTAAAAATTAGGGCTTGGTGCTGGGAAGAAGCACATTCACTAAAGTGTTTGTCACTCAAACCTGAGGATCTGAGTTCGAGTCTCGGAAACGTCATGTCGAGAAGCACTAGGAGGTGAAGATAGATGAACCCCTGAGGCTCACTCACCAGTTAACCTACTCTAATCAGTGAGTTCAAGACCAGGGATAGACTGTCTAAAAGTCAAGATGGATGAGTCTTGAGTCATGGCACCAAGGCTGTCCTTTAGCTTCTACACACATGTGCACATACCCACATAAAAAAAAAAAAAAAGATGAGCACCCAAAGACATAAATACATATACACCCCTCTCCCATAAGATGAAGCCTTGAATCTAAAAAAATCATCAATCCTAAGTTTCCCTACAAAAGCCTCAGGCACGTTTGCATAAATAGATGAACAGCACCATAAACAGCAGCTCATTGTTTGACAGCGGCTCATCCGGGACTCTTACTCAGATACACTCAAGCAACCCTGAAAGGAGGACTGCAGCAGGTTCTGGAGAAGCCAGACACCTGGCCAGGACACTCGGGGCAGAACAGGAGCTCACTGTCATCTCCTCCGCACGGGCGGCACTGGTCCTGTGGCTCAGTCCCCTACAACAAAAGAGCACCAAGGAAAGGAGCTGGAGTCTGGCTCCCGGGAGATCAGGGCGCCTGAGGCAGTGTGAACAGCCACTCGGGGAGGAGAGAATAAGACGTGGTGAGCTGGTTAGCTCTGGGAGTGACTGGTTCTTCCGGAGGAGCCGCGGCAAACAGGGGTCGGCAAGCAGCAGCCAGTGTGGCCGCACGCTAGCCCCGCTCTCTTTGACAAATGAGGTTGTACTGGAATACACCCAACCCCAGACTTAAACAGTGTGCGGCTGTTTTCAAGTAGACGGAGACTGCCAAGGCTTGCTGGGCTGGCGAGATCTGCTCTCAGGCCCTGAGAGCAAGGGTCTGCCGACCTCTTCTAGATGGGGGACATCTAGAAGGAAAGAGGGAAAGCTGGAGCCAGCACTTGTTAAGGGTCACTCTGGAGCAGCTAGTGCCCAGTGCTGCCCAGCTACCCAGCGGGCATCCGATCCAGTGGCTCTCAGAAAGCCCAGCTGAGCAGAGAGCACCGTGGAGATAAATGATTACTCCCGTACCCCGCCCCCCAAAACAACAGTGGTCAGGTAGTCGGGCTGCAATGCCTGTGGGCCTCAGAAGCCTCCGCTTCCAACAAAGATAATAACACCCCACACAGGCACTAGGGTAGGAATTATATCGGAAAATACGCACTGGCTTTGTGGAAAGTGTCTCGCACAGGAGAACAAATATTATTTACTATTTTGCTAACAGTCTTCCTAAACACTAGTAATTAGGAAACACTATCCTGGAGACCTATGGTCTCAGTCTGAATTCTTTATTCAAGAGGAAAATATTGCCAAAGAGTCCTCACACATTTTCTTAATTACAACACAAACCAGATGGTCTGCAAATAGCCTTCTGCTTGACGACATTTGTGCCTGCAATACCTGCCCCTCTAACAAATAGTAATCATTTGTCGAAGCCAAACTGATTGAGAGCTGAATTTGGTCTATAATCCCAGCGTAGCAGTAGCCGGCTGGGCTACATAGAAAGTTTAAGGCCAGCTGGAGAAGTGGGGAAGATGCAGCTGCAAAAAAGGAGGGTGGCAAGGTGAGGCTGTCACTGACAGAAGGTCTTCCTAGCACGTGGAAGGCCCTGCGGTCCATCCCGGCGCTGAAGAAAACAAAGCACAAAACTTAAAAACCCCCAAAAGCAGAGTTACTGCATTATTCACAACAGTGGAAAAACAGAAACGACCTAAGGGACCATTAACTGATGATCAGATAAATCAAATCCATATAATTAACATCATTCAGCCACAAAAATATAACAAATTCACATCACATGCCATGACACTGACAAATCTTGAAAGCATAAGGAAAGAGCCACACTAGGCATGTGGCTAGAGGGCCACATGGAGAGGATTCCCTTCCTATGAAAAAGTCCAGAAGAGGCGAGTCTACACCTAAAGAAGAGTGGCTGATGAGGGTAAGGGGAGCAAGGGAACTTGGAGGTGACAGGGTTTTGCTGGGGAAAACCAAATGTTATGAAAATACATTGTCAGTGCTTTCACAACCCTGGAAATATATAACAACCAAAAACTACTGAAAGAACTCTTAGCTGAGTGAATTTTATTGCCTGGAAAATAACAACTAAATGAGGAAAGTCAAATTCTTTTTCGTTTTTTTTTTTTTTTTTTTTTTTTTTTGAGACAGGGTTTCTCTGTATAGCCCTGGCTATCCTGACACTTCCTCTGGGTTCAGGCTGGCTTCCTACTCAGGGATTCTCCTGCCTCTGTCTCCTGAGTGTTGGGATTAAAGGCGTGTGCCACCACACCTGGCTAGAAAGCCAAATTCATCCTTCCTTCCTTCCTTCCTTCCTTCCTTCCTTCCTTCCTTCCTTCCTTCCTTCCTTCCTTCCTTCCTTTTCTTTCTTCCTTTCTCTTTCTCTCTCTCTCTCTCTCTTTTTTTTTTTTTTTGAGACAGCGTTCCTCTGTGGAACCTTGGCTGTCCTAGACTCACTTTGTAGACCAGGCTAGCCTCGAACTGACAGAGATCCACCTGGCTCACCTCCCTGAGTGAGCTGGGATTACAGGCCTGCACCACCACACCTATCCCGAAAGCCAAATTCTTATTAATAGTTGTCATAAAGCTTCATGGGGTTCTTGGGCATCTGCTGCCGCTGCCCCCTGGAGGTTGTTTGGACACACTGCAGCTTGGCAGTCTTGGGCCTGTTCAACTGGCCAGTCAGATCCTCACACCTAGAGCTGAGGGCTTGCCAGCCATACCTCTGGCCTTCTCTGTGATGCCGGGCAAGTTATTTCACTTCTCTGAGCTTCCACCTCCTCACCCAGAAAGCACAGATAGTCACAACCAGTGCCTCGCTATTAGTGAGAGTACACCTGACGTTTATTAAACACATAACACTTAGCAGGCCTTGTTCTTTTTTGTATCTTTGGATATTTTTACAATGAGCTTACATATGTAATGTGTAAAGCTTCCTGTGCTTTCATACATGAAAGTGTATCAGTGGGACATCTGTGCATTGTCATTACCCCTCAACTATCGTGTAGCCCATCCCGTCTTTTCCCTCTCTCTAGGAAACCACTGCTGTGTTCTCATCACTGAAGGGACTTGGCAGGTTCTAGAGCTCCATATAAGTGCAATTATGTACTGCATACCTTCGTGGACAGTGGAGGGAGGTCTTCCCCGCTTCGGCAGAATGATTTTGAGCCACTCCCCAAACTGACACACACACACATGCAGGGAGACTACACACATACACTCACACAGACACAACACTACATATACACACATATAAACACAACACACGCATGCACACACACAAATACGTGCACTGTGCATCAACGGAATGCTTATTCATGAGCTTCTGAGTGGTTTTCCAGTTCATGGAAGACCTGGCGTGAACACATATTTTCATTTCTTCTCAGTAAATAGCAAAGTGCTAAGTCTTGAGGCTCTCTGGAAATTTTTGCAAGGCCCAGCGAAGGGTATGGCCCCTGACTGGCATCAGTGCTGCCTGGTCGCCACTGCAACCACCCACCTCTCCAGACACCACTGTCAGGCCAGCTGTTTGACCTCAGCGCCCACAGCCAGCTTCCTCTTCCGGCAGCAGACACTCCGAACTCTCCACAGACGCCTACTGACCCTTCAATGTCCCCGCCACAGTCTAGCCTCTCTCTGAAACAAATCATTCATTTCCTGTGCAGACGAGTTAAGGGCAGGAGTTCAATAGTCATGTGATAAAGCTTCCCAGCGTTTCTTACCTCCAACAACTGTTATGATCAAGACACCGAAGCAAGAAAAACAATGTAATTTCAGTTAAAATACCAAAGGTCATGGCTTTCATCTATTTTTACATTTTGCCACTGAAACTAGCATATTCTTTAAAATGGCCAGAATCTAAGCAAAATATTAATGGCTGTCATCTCAATTATCCATGTTGTAAGATGATAATTGTTTGTGCATTATCAATACTCAAACATCCATGTGCTCAAATGCATCACAGCTGACTGTTATTTTGGCTGTGACCCCAAACTCAAGATTCTCTCAATGAATCTATTTTAAAATTACTAACCCAGAGCAGACCTGGTGGTGAAAGCCAGCCACTCCAGGGACTGGAGCAGCAGGATTGTAGCACGAGCAACTCAGTGAAAACCTGTCCCAAAACAAAAGTTAAGAAAAACTGGGATGTAGCTCAGTAACCATAGAATATTTGCCTAGAATATGCAAAGCCCTGGGTTCAAGCCCCAACATAGCAAAAACAAAATCTATAAAGAGACAAAAAAAGAAAATATAGCCATATCTGTTATTTGGATTATATAAAAAATATTTAACATGATCCAGGTATGGTGGTATAGGCCTTTAATCTCAGCACTCAGTTCTGTGAGTTTAGGGCCAGCTTGATCTACACAGAGTTCCAGGCCAGCTTGGGCTACACAGGTAGACCATGTCTTTAAAAAAATTGGAGGAGGAGAAGGAGGAGGGAGAAAAGGAAGAGGAGGAGACTATAAATAACCATGTTATTCCCAAGCAGAAGCACCCAAACACACGCTTCAGATACAATGAACAAGCATCCCATAGCAGCTGGGAGCTCTAGCCTTGTATGGCTCTAGAAACAGTTCTTATCCAAGGCTTGAAGAGATGCAGAGGGACTCTTATCAATATATCATAACGTTTTCTTTAGAACGGAGTAGGATCAGGAAGTAGGGAATTGTGGACTTATATTTCCTACTGTGTGCCCTTCTGAGTTGACTAGATTCTTTTTACTAGGTGTTTCCTGCACTTCAAGTTTCTGAGGCCAGTCAGCACTGAACGGCTGGCTGTCTTGTTAGAAAGAAGTCCTAAACCAAGAGGACGCATGCCCCATCTCCTGCGGAGCACAAGGACTTGCTTTCTCCAGCTCTGCAGCCGCAGATGGACAGACACTTGACCTCAGCTCACCCAATCAGGTATTTCTGTCTGAGTCTTCTCTCCAAGGGGTCAAGTCACAGGGTTAGTGAGAGCAGTGGCACCATAGCTAATGCCCAGCAGCTGCAGGGCCAGGGGCAGCAGTGTCTGATGGCAGAGCCAGGCTGGTGCCCTTGCCAGGGTATCCAAGTGATATAACCATGGCTTCCTCCCACCTGACAGCCCGTCATTGCTGTGATTGGCCAGGCTGGGTTTGCACATGCCATGGTGACTCTAATCATGAACAACCCTAATATTCTGAATGATTTTCCTTTTTACCCATGTCGGTCGGTGTTGGTTCTTCAAGCCAACGAATTTTTATATACAATGTTGTTCATTCATTTATTCATTCACTCACTCATTCAAGGAAGTTACATGTTAACTGTTATGTGTTGAGGACTGTTCTAGGCATGTGGGTCTATCAGGGAGCAAGACGGAAATCCCTCCCTGGAAGGTTATAGTCTATTGACGTCCACAATTTTCCTTGCAAATTTATGCGAGAGGCTTTCAGGGAAAGTGACATTTAGGCTTAGATACACAAGTAAGTTAAATGTAGCCAGCTGAGGAAGAAAGTAGCAGGGGAACCTGGGATGCTAGAACTAAGAGAGAACACGAATGTTACAGACTCTCTTGACAGAGGATGGCGTAAGTCTAGGATGTGGGGACATGAAATGTAAGCACCTGGGGAGCTGGATGGCAGACAGAAGGCTGCGAACGCAGAGGAACTCTAGCCAAGCCTCCATGGGTTGGGGCTATGAAGGACAAGGAGCCATGCAGGAGCGTAAGCAGGACGGCAGCAGAAGGGCTTGTCATCAGCAGAAGGTCATGCCTGGGCCTGGCTGGCTGGAACTGGGCCAGGAAAGGCCAGAAATGCAGAGGCTGTTCAGGGACTTGCCCAAACGATCCAGATAAGAAATACATTGTGTGTGGGGGGGGGGGGAGAGATGGCTCAGAGGTTAAGAGCTGCTCTTCCAGAGGACCCAGGTTCAATTCCCAGCACCTACATGGCAGTTTACAACTGGCTATAACTCCAGTTCCAGGACCCTAACACCCCCACACAGCATACACACAGGCAAGACACCAATGGACGTAAAATTAAAAATAAATAAAACGATAAAAGTAAATAAAAACAAATATAAATAAAATAAATAATACATTAAAAAAGAAATAGAGTGTGGGGTCGGAGTGGAGTAGGAGAATCAGCAGGAAACCTCAGTTAGTGCTCAAGGGACACACGTCAGATACAAGCAAGGGACTTTCTGATTGATGGCTGATGGGATGAGGGAAAGTGGGACGTCAGCGATAACTCCAGCTGTCTGCTGCTGTCACCCTGTGGGCCATCAGCAAAAGGAACGGGGAGAAGCAGGCAGAAAGGGTTTGGCCATATCTCCTCTAAAGTGAGCACTGAGGAGCGTGACCACAAGCTGGGAATGGAACTGGCTCTCAGCAGAGACTCCGGATGTAAGTGCATGGGGACAGTTACCAGAGTCATGGGAGTGGTGAGCTCTCCCTGGGGTGAGAACACTCGTGTGGAGGGCTGCGCTGTTGCCGCAAGCACTCATCGTCCTTCCCGACGACTGTGGATGCCAGGTGTAGCCACTGATGAAATGCGAGTGGAAGTGACGTTTTTCCTTCCCTTCCGTGCAGAGGCTCTGGGGCAGCTCAAGCTTTCCCAGTCCTTTTCTGCACCACAGCAGAGGCCACAGCAGAATATCAGAGAAAGGCAGCCGGGGAGCAAGGCCTGGGCACACTCAGCTCGCAGCCCACAGGCACCTGGAGTGGGCGCTGAAGGCTCCTTGTACCAGGCTGCTAAGCAGGTGAGTTTTGGGTTCATCTGCTTCTGCAGCACAGTTGAGCTGCTGCAATGCGGGATGAGTGGGAGAAGCATGCCTGTGACAGGACCCTGAGGAGAAGAAGCATGGTGCCCCTCTTCCCTGAGCTCCTCCCCACAGAAACAGCTGCAAATGATCCTGGCTCACACTCCCCTCTGCTGGCTAGTTCAGCTTCCATCCTACAGAGAGGAACCCCTTCTTCTGCTCCCTCATCTCCCTCTTCTTGATCAGTTATCAGGCAAGGAAAACATTCCTCCCCCCACCCCCAAACCCTCTGTCTTTGCCCTGCTGTGGCCTTTGACTTACTCTCTCTCCCTCTCTAGTTTCCAGTCTGGCTCTTGGACACAGTTCTGGCTAACCTTGTTCTCAGTCCTGAGCCATCCCTGTGACATCCCTGAGGCGGCCTGGACTCCACTCAGCCGGCCTCTGAACATCCTGCACTGCTGCCCACACCCGCCCTGACTCATCCTGTGCATCTGGCCGTGGTCCTGGACAGACAGCTGCCGAGCCAGCTGACATTTCTAGATTCTGGCAGTCTGTGGTCAGTCTCATCGGACTGACCACAGTGGAGCCTGGCAGGCCCAGTACCCAGAGCCACAACACACGGCCAATGCTGCTTGTCCTGTGCTTCCTCCCACTGGAACCGGTAAGCCGCCACTCACTGAAAACAACTGGCATATATTACTCTCTTCATACATGAAGAACACAGGCAGTACAGGGCCCTTGCTGGCCTTCAGCAGGCTCTGTGTGCCCGCCTGCCAGGCTCCTGGGACACTTTTGGCTCTCCAGCACAGATCAAGGCTGGTCATGCTGCTCTGTTTAAATTTGTCTTTTTCTTTTCCAAAATTAACAAGCCTATGCAGAAATTAAAAGTAAAGTAAAACATCTTTCTTTAAAGACTTAGAGAGATGGCTTGGCAGTTAAGAGTACAGGCTGTTCTGGAGGACATGAGTTCAGTTCCCAGCACCTATGTTGGCTTGGGGACTCACAACTGCCTGTAACTCTAGCTGGGAGCAGTGAGGTGGGGCAGGGAGTGGATGCCCTTTTCTGGCCTCTGAAAGAACATGCACACAAATAAATAGATAAATAGTAATAAGTAAAAAGTGAAAAAAAAAAAAAAACCCTCAAAAGACTATGGCATGTCCCTTGGCTTAGGCCCAGTCCTCAAATAGAGGATGGCCAGGCCTCACAGGCAGGTCACCCAGTGAGGCCTGGAAACCAGCCTCTCAGGCAGCTGTGATCTCTGCCACGATCATGCCTGTCAGTATGGTAACCCAGCCTCCCACGCTGGTGTGATCTTGCCACGATCGTGCCTATCCTGTCTTCAGCATACTCATTCATCATACCATTCAGGCTTGTTGGATGGCGGGGCAGATGCCAACCGCTCAGCAAAGAGCCTCTATTTTGTCCTCATACCAATCTAAAGGAAGCAGTGTTCCCCTCAGTTTACTAATGGCGAAACTTATATTTTCATAATTACCAATTACTTATATCTTTATAATTACCAAGATGTTGCTAAAAATAAATGATATCAGGCTAAATATGTTTATTACTAACCCTACAATTAGTACGGCGACATCATTTAGCCCACTATCACAATCAAATAAAACACAAACACTTGTTAGATTTTATAATTGCCTATTTACCTTGAGCTGGACAGCTAATTCTACCTACACTGTCTCGATAACCTCCCCATCCCCCTCCCAGCCCCCAGCCAGTGCCATCTGCCATGACCGTTCCCATGTGGCCCGCCTCCCATCTGTAACTCCATAAACACTTGCTAACCTTTCATCTGGGTTGCTTCCTCCAGCCACGCTTTTCTTGGAGTTCTTGAAGGACCATGTGGTTCCTTCTCCACACTAACCCATCTTATCATCCTCCTTCCTCCTCTCTTCCTGTCTGTCTCCGTCCCATGATTCTCCTCTCCCAAAGCCCACCCACTCTGCCCTGCCCAGGTTTAGGCCTTTTAATCAGCCAATCAGGAATAATTTCTTAGGCAAGGTTAAACAGCAATACTTGGGGTACATGACAGTTTGCCTGTAAACAGTAAGAATCTCGGGGAGGAGGGCCCAAGCAATTAACAAATATAAAACACTAGACTATACTCCAACACCAAGGGAAACAGCCCATTCCAATAAAGATCTAGGTTTTGTCAGGCATGGTGGCAAGGCCTAGCATCCCAAAACTCGAGAGGTAGAATCGGGACCATCAGGAGTTCAAGGTCATCCTTGCTACGTAACACCTTCAAGGATAGCCTGAGTTACAGGAGACCTTACTTTACACACACACACGCACACGCTTTACACTTTACCAGAATCGTTCTTGTGTATGTGTTAAGTATATATATATATGTACATATATAGTACATAAGGATGGGGAGGTACACATGTGTATACATACATATCCACACATAGGGGGAGAGTTATATTTGTTTATATATGAAAATATACACAAATGTCAGTGTACATATGTAAATACACAGCCTGTATATATAAGTGTATATTTGTATTTCTGTGTGTTTGTGAGTATATATGTAGGTGTATATACAAGCACATGTGTGTATATTTGTGCGTAATGAAATTTTTCTGTGTACGACATTTTTCTGCTCTTAGGTTAGCAGTCAGGTGCTATCTCCTGATTTAACCATATGGTATCACATCTAAGATAATATGATATTCTAATAGGGGCTCTGAATGCTTTTTAAAAATTACATTGTATGTGAAAACCATTTAGATGAAATTGGTGTGTTCAGGGTGATACGGCTATAGACTAGAAGCTATTTAAAAATTGCTTTGAGGGCTGGAGAGATGAATCAGTCGTTAGAAGTGCTTGGTGCTCTTCCAGAGGACCTGGGTTTAATCCCAGCACCCACACGTGGCCCTCTTTCGGTTTCCAAGGGCTGTGCACACGTGTGATACACAGACATACCTGCAGGCAAAACACAGGTGTCTGTAGAAAAAAAATAACAAAACAATAGAAACTGCTCTGTGAAGAGCGCTGTGGTGACACACACCTTTAATCATAGCCCTTGGGAAGTAGAGGCAGGTGAATCTCTGTAAGTTTGAGGCCGAACTGGACTATCTAAAAAATTCCAGACCAACCAGAGCCACACAGAGCCCAAGACCGAGGGGGAAAGGGAGAGGAAGAGGAGGAGGACAATGGCAATGACCATGTAGATATGGTGAGGGGAAAGGGAACGGGGCACAAGAAGAAAATTGCTTTGTGAGGAGAGGATCAGGATCCTAGATTATAGTTCCAGTTTGCAACTGCCTAGAGCCTCGCTTCTCTGAGAGGACGATTTTAATATGTCAAATGAAGCCTCTTGACTCGAGGCCTTATCAGGGCCATTCTTGCTCTCAAATCCCAGCAAATTTAAGTGTCATACTGAATCCCTCTTAAAATAATATCTATATAATTAAAGTGAAATATTGCTTGGTTCTAAGTGGCACTGGATTTGTACTTTTGAATTTAAATGCCTTTTCTACCTGAAATCTTTACAATGTCATGTTTTCCCAAATATCAAGAGAGAAAAAAGTTTAATTCATGTTAAACTCCCAACTGACGTATACATTAAAGCAAACTAATTTGAATGTTTGGTGGTGATTCTTGGTTTCTGGCGTAATTTGTAGATTGTCTGGGAGTTGCAGGGTACAGTACGCACCATGGGAGGAAGGAGTGGTAGAGGACGGGGGCTATTTTTGTAAAGGGCAAACAGAGGGGCTCAGACGCTGTCCTCAGCAGGGCCTGCGAGTTGGGTTTCAGAGACGCACTAAGGAAGGAAGGACTTGGGTTGTTTACTCTGGCAGCTGCTCGCGAACATAATCTTTAGCTGCCACCAGGGAAAAAACAGTGACTGCAGAGATCAAGATTTTCCCAGATGATTCCAGTTCCACCAACCAAAGTTCACGGGGGGGGGGGGGGGGGATACAGCAGAAACTCAAAATAGAAGGCTTTAAGCCTAATTCATTATCTGAGACTTCCTTTCTCCGTCCTGCCTGGTTATGATCACAGGAAGAGTAACCATCGAAAGAACGAGAGTGAATACTGCTTCACTTCTGACAAAACGGCTGTAAAACGTGAATGAATTCGAGGTTATAGGACTGCAGGGTGACAAGGTCTGATGACGTCATACTTTTAACCTTTTCCAGCATCGGGAGTGACCCGAGGACCCTGCGCACGTTAGGCAGACGCTCTCCACCGAGCAATGCCCCCAGCCCTGCTCTTACTTTTTATTTTAAACAAAGCTCACTTTGTTGTCCAGGTTGCCTTTGAACTCGCTCTGGAGCCCAGGCCTGCCTTGGACTTTTCCTCCTCCTGCCTCAGCCTCCCGCAGCAGCTAGGACTACAGGCCTGCACCACCCTGGCACCATTATTTGTATAAAAGCCCAACCTCAGAAAAATCTCAGCCTGTGTACTGCAGAGTGTAGGTCTGGCACGTCCAGGGTTCTAAGTCTGAGTCCTAGCACAGCAGTGAGTGTGCATGTGCAGGCGTGCAACACACACACACACCAACACACACACTAACACACACCAATAGTGACTATGATGATAAAATAATCCTTTTAAGTTTAAGGGAAGACAGATGTAACCGGCTGACAGAGTATTAACTGTCTAGTACTTGACTCCTTACAAAACAAAGCAAACAAAAAATTATTGGTTTTTTTACAGATCTTACCTAGTCTGTCCAAAATACTTGGCATTTAATATTTCACCTTATCTCAAGTTAGATATAAACCTAATCAATGACCTTATTTAAATTTTCCTGAGCGACAGAGCTAAGCACATAAAACCAACATACAATGTTGAGCACACTGAGTAGAGAACACCTGTGTCCTCTATTAGGCGAGACACAGGTGTTTCCCGTCTCACAGTGGGGTCATGACCCTATAGAACCATCACAAATCGAAAACCTGGGAAATATGCTAGCTGGGAATACTTAGTGACGAGCACCCACACGCCTCCTGGTCCTCTGGCTGGGAATACTTAGTGACGAGCACCCACATGCCTCCTGGTCCTCTGGCTGGGAATACTTAGTGACAAGCACCCCACACGCCTCCTGGTCCTCTGGCTGGCTGAGATGCGGCTTGGGGACAGTGTCCTATCTCATCACGTGCACGGAGCAATGGGCAAACTTGGAAGAGCACAGATTTTGAGAACTCAAAGCTGCTTCCAGTGGCACCCCTTTTCCAACAAGGCCACACCACCTAAGCCTCGCCAAACAGTGCCGCCAAATGGAGACAAAGGATTCAAATGCTAGCGACTGTGAGGGACAAACGACCACACCTCCTTCCCTGGAAAAGAAGTAACTTCCTAAATAATTTCCTCTGCTCACTTGGGATCTAGATCCATGGAATTCTGAAGCACGAACATTCTACTGTCTTTCATTGGCATTATACGTTTTTTTAATTTTACCAAAGTTGTTGCATAATTGTAGTTTATCTGTAGTAGTCGGTGTTTTGTATTCCCTCTAGTTCACAAGCAATCCAGCCTCCTGCTGATGGACGTCTCCACTGTTCACAGCTTTTTCCTATTATAAATGTGCTTTTATGAACCTTATATTTGTGTCTCCTGACACTAGTCTGAGAAATATAGAATTAGGAATGGGAATTCTGGCTCACAGGGTGTATCAGACAGCTTTCTGTCACTACCATAAGATACTAGAGACAAGCAGCTTTATATAGAGAGAGATTGACTTAGCTCACCATTCTGAAAGTTCAAGGGCTTCGAAACTGCCTCTGCTCAGTTCTGGTGAGGTCCCCCTCAGCTGAAGACACATCATCAAGGTGTGTGTGTGTGTGTGTGTGTGTGTGTGTGTGTGTGTGAACTACAAGAGGGGGTTAGCCCCGCAATCCCTGTTAAGGTCGTCTCCCTCCCCTCCCCATGACTGAAGGATTTGCCTGTAGGCCCCAATACTAAGGGTGTCATGTCCAATTCTACCACTTTGGGGACAAAGCCTCCCATAACAATGGGCCTCTGGGGTATATAATTAAGCATGTCCAAAAAGTATAGGCTTTTCTCCCCTATTCCCCTGTCTTTTCCCCATTGTTTTCTCCCTAACAGAACGACAAACCCCTCCCAGATAGGCGGTGAATGCCACAGCCTCAATGGCAGCCACTTTAGAGGGGGCAGAGCTGCCCTTCCGGAATGCTTCTCTCTGCAAGCCAAGACCCAGCCAGCTACTGAAGCCGGGTAAGCACAGCCACTGCTCGCACCGTCCTACACCATCTTCTGCACATCCGGAAAGGCAGCCTTCCTTCCTCGCGAGGACTGCCGAGATCCACTATTGCCCGTCTGCCCTTCAGAGAGGCCCACTGCTGCTTCAGGGTCACCAGCAGGGGTGCATACAGCGCTCCTGGTGTAAGGCTGAGGACCCTCCTTTTCTAACACAGCCTCCAGGAGCCAGGTGGGTGTGAGCAGTTAGAACCACCAATTTCCCAACACTTTCATTTTCGATTGCAACTTGATACCACGACCATCATTTTCCCTTTCCCTGCTGCGCCATGTTTAATCCTCAGAACACCGTATCTCATGTATAACGAGTCACCGTGACCTCGTCTGCTCCCACGGCTGAGATGGCACACACACAGGGAGGGAAAGCTGCTTTTTGTCCTTTATGGCGGGTACCACTAACCAATGTAAACTCCTGGGGGCCTGGGTTCAGGCTCTCTAGAATACTCCTACCTAACGGGCTCCGGCCTTGGGTTTGATCCCCAAAACAAAACCATCAGTAAGTCTACAGACACAAGACTGAATATGGTTTTCCGTTGACTCTCCTTACAGTTTCACCATGGCTTGTTATGTGCCAATCAAAGGAGCTCGGCTAGGTACAGGCTGCTTTCTTCAGCTCCAGTTCTGAAGCCACGCCCGGTGACTTTTCAGGTAGAACCAAAACACTTCAGAGACCTCTGCCTGTCCTTCGCATGAGCCTGGATTTCAAGAGGTTGCCGGGGGCTGGAGGGCTGGCTCAGTGATCAGGAACATCTGCCGCTCTTGCCTGGGACCCAGGTTTGGTTTCCAGCACGCCTTACTACCATCTGTGACTCTAGTTCCAGAGTACCCAGTGCCCCCTTCAGGCTTCTGTGGGCACTGCAAGCATGCAGACATACATGGAGGTAAAGCACTCAAATATCTAAAATAAAAATAAATCTTAAAAAACAAACAAACAAGTGTGATAGCTGGGCATGGCGGTGCACGCCTGCAATCCCAGCACTCAGGAGGCGGAGGCAGGTGGATCTCTGTGAGTTTGACACCAGCCTTGTCTACAAAGTGAGTCCAGGACAGCCAGGACTATACAAACAAAACAAAAAATGAAAGAAAAAGAAGTTGTTCGTCTATAATAACTATAGTAGAGTGTGAAGTGAAGGCCGTGACCACATGACCACTGAACTCAAAACAGCCTTTGTTTCTACAACAGAAAACACTGGAGCCCCTCAAAGCTGGATTTCCGACATTTTGGTGACATTTTGGCTTCTGACCGAGAAGCACACAGTATTCCCAAGTAGAACAGCCAGGCGTCAACCCCTGACTCACAAAGAGCCCTGAAGAAAGTTGGCACAGGGCAACTGTTTAATGCGTGCAGACTAGCTAGAGTCATGATGCAGATTCCCAGAGGTGCACACACTTGAAGGGCTGGCGGTCTCGCCGCAGTAAGCAAGGCAAAGTGTGATCCAGAGAGGCTGCGCAAGATTCCAAACAGAAGCAGGGTGGAGCCACGGGGACTGGGACTCACCAATCACATGCCAGGACAGCAACCCAGTATGCTCGCTGCCTGCACTCTGACTCCAATACCAAACCTCGCCCGGCCAAGAGGCAGGGCACCAGGGTAACTCATTCATCAAACGTTTACAAAGCCGACTGCTGCCATCTGTTTGAATCTCTGCTGGACGTCCTCACAATTGCCTTGCTGGAAACATTTAAAAGGCAATACTAAGAGTTAGGCATAGTTCTAGGCGCGCACACATTTGGTCCCAGCACTCAGTGGTAGAGGCAGTCGGGTTCCTGAGTTTGAGGCCAGAGTTTTGGACGGCTAGGGCTACACAGAGAAACCCTGTCTCAAACAAAACAACACACAATATGGTTGGCATAGCGGTATACACTTACAATTCCACCCGTAAACTGGCTGAGCTAGGGTTATAGGTTCCAGGCCAGTCTAAACACGGTCAAATAAGGCGGGTGGTGGTGGTGGCTGGAACACTGTTCTGCAGGCGAGAGGACGGAGTCTGCATCCCAGTGCTCACATAAAACAGCTGTCATAGCTACGTATGTCTGTGACCCAGAACTGGGGAGCAGAGACAGGAGGATCCCAAGAGCTGCCGGCAGCCAAGCTCAGTGAGCGCCCCGTCTAGCGAGAGAGCCTGTCTTAGGGAGACAGAATGAAGAATGATGAGGGATTGCCTGTTACCCTGCTCTGACCTCTACACTCATGTGCACAGGCACACTCACCCGCACACCCATAAGCATGCACGCCCACCCCTACCCACAAAGCGATATTACATGATAAAATGTGTATCCAGATTCTACTGGGCTTCCAGAGACATGATGCTAATTTTTATGTTTTACTAACACAAGCCCAGTTTAAGCACAATACACTTAATAATTCATTTAGTCTTTTTTTTTTTTTCTTTTTTGGCAATCAAAGATACTAGAACTGGCTTTACTCCCACTTTACAGTTGGGGAAACTGAGTCATAGACAGGCTAGCACCTTGTACCAGGTTATGCTAGTATGTGGCTATGTGTATGTTGATGACAGCTACAGTGAGAGGAAATACTAATTTTGATCTAACAATATTATGAAAGTCCCAGCTGCCAGATGAAAGCATAAAGGTTTGTACTTAAGCAGCTCAGATTCACTCTGCACCACACATTTCCACAAAATTATATCCATTTGCATAATGGCATAATGATTTGTTTCTAACATAAAAAAATTCATTCGCTGTGTCTAAAACAAAGGAATGGGTTATTTTTGCTTTTACAGGAAAAACATCACCATAGTTAAGCAAAAGTCTGGGCTGCCTCCTGCAGGAACCGTGGATTTGGGCTCCAAAGAAAGCGGGGGGCTGAAGAGCAGTAAACAAGGCTGGGGGTGTGGTGTGACCAGTAGAGTACCTGAATAAACCAGAACTGGTGGTAGATGTTTATAACCCAGCACTTGGGAGGTGGAAGGAGGCAAATCAGAAGCTCAAGGTCATCGTGACTGCATATCAAATTTCGGGCCAGAATAGTGCGCCTTTATCTTAAAACACAATAGCAATAGATAGAAAAGACTGCTTAAAAACAGCTTAGAGATGAGTAAATACAGTCCACATAAGTTCAAGAACAAAGACTATTCGATAGATAGATAGATAGATAGATAGATAGATAGATAGATAGATAGATAATAGACAGATGATAGACACATAGGTAGGTAGATAGTAGGTAGGTAGGTAGATAGATAGACAGACAGACAGAAAGTCAGTCTTGTCTATTGGTAAAAGAGAAAGCTTCACCTTCAAATGAAAAAATAAAATAAAATCAAGACCCAGAAGACTTTAAATGGGGTCCCAGATTTGAAAGAACTAGTTTAGCTGATTTTTTTCTTGCCCCATTAACATTCTATATTAATTTAAATAGCTTCTAACAGTATTATCAAATAGTTATATAGAGAAAGCTACTTGCAATGGCTATGGATGAGGACCAGAGGACTGTTTAAAGTCCCCATTTCTACGACAGAGGAGATGATGACAGTGTCCAGCGCAGGGCGCTTTCTGTAGGGAGCAGGTTTGGATGGTAAAAGCTCAGCACATCTGAGTTACACTAAGGCCCACATTACCAACTCACCTAGAAGCAGGGATGTAACACTCTCTGTGTGGAACATCTGTAGCACCCACATCCTCAGAAGAGAGCAAGCCTCAAGAAGAAGTAGAGTGTCTTGTGTTGTTCAGTGAACAAGGGGGCTCACTGAGGAAGCAAGTGATAAATGAGCCCATCTGCCTGGCTCCGAGTTGGATACAGTGTCTCATTCACACAAAGTTCCAAACACTCCCAGGAGCAATGCTAACAGGTCAAAGGAAGAGCAAAAGAAAGTGGAGTACCCACAGAGGAATGAAGGAAGGAACTCTTGACCTGGTGCTAGCTGCTAAATGTTTACTGCTGGTCCTCCCTAGAGAGGTCTTCCTGCACGGTACCTCACATGGTACCTTCCTTCCAAAGCACCCACATTCCTCTACAGAGTGACAGCTAGTGCAGACAGACTATGCGGCATCTTCTGGAGATGATGAGCAATGAGAAGCACCATCCCTGAGTACCATCTGGCTCTTTTCCAGGATGAACGCCTGCCCTCCAGACAGAAAGATAGAAACCAGCAATAACTGAACTGAATCGCTTAAACTCGTCAGAGGTGGGTGGGCCACTTTTAGGGTCAATGTCTTTCTTCTGTTTTACAGAATAAATTCATCCCGAACCACTTCGCTATTTTCTAATAAGGCTGTCATATCACCTTATTGACATTTAATTATTTCTCAGTGGCACGATCATAGGGTATTTTCTGTTTTCCTTACCATTACTTTTTCTTCAAACTGACTTATAACAATTACCTGTCTTCTTTGTAGTGATTAAAGATACTTTCCCCCCCTTAGCTTACTTCCATTGTTCCTTCTCCCCTAGGCTAGGTTCATGTAACAAAGCAGTGGAAAAATCCATTTAAATAAAGACAACCTCAATCCCAGTGTTCAGAAGGCAGAGGCAAGTAGCTCTCTGTGAGTTCTGGGCCAGCCAAGGCCCCATAGTGAGGTTGCTTTAATAAATAAATAAATAGATAGATAGATAGATAGATAGATAAATAAATAAATAAAGTCTTACTTTTCTATCACTGTGAAGCGATGCCATGACCAAGGCAATTTATATTAGAAAGCATTTAACTGGTGCTTGCTTCCAGTTTGAGAGGGATAGCACTGACCATCAGCTGAGGAGATGACAACAGGCAGGCAGGCATGGCACTGGACTGGCAGCCAGGAACTTATATCTCACCATAGTGCTGCAGGCAGAGAGCAGAAAGACTGGAGCAGACTTCTGAAACCCCAAAGCCTACCCACAGTGACAGACCTCAGAGAAGGCTACACCTCCAACATGGCCACACCTTCTAATCTCCCTCAAAGAATTCCAACAACCGGGGACCAAACACTCAAATATATGAGCCTATGGGGTCATTCTTATTCAAAACACCACAAGAAACCACCAGTGGAAACAAAGTGAAGAAGAATGAAGTGAGGGGGAGGGTGGAAGGTTTGTAGGGTGGCTGCTCGTCTGCCAGCAGCTAGCATAAAGGTGAATCGGGCTGCCTTAAAGGATCTCAGCTGGCCATTGGCTCAGGTTCTTCTGTATTGCATTCTAAAAGGACTGTCTGAGCCCCGTTAAGTTCTCTACCCTGTGATCATATTGTGTGGTAAAAATGAGAAGATTGCCTTTTAATGACAGACCTCTGCCAAGTAGCAGAGAAATCTGACTGAAGACATTCGGCATCCTGGAGCCTGTTCCTTGGTATCAGCGGAGCATTAAATCAAATGAGACCTGAAACCCCACGTGTCAAGCCTCCATGCTAAACACCTGCAGATTACCAAATTAAAGAATTAAGCAAATACATCAAATATGACAATGTGAACACACGTTTTGTAAATTACAAGGAAGCAGGCAGATTAGTTGTGGCTGTTACAGTTGGCGTAAACAGACGGGTGGTTAAAGGTCGGAAATAAAAGCAGCCTCCTAGGACTATCCTCCATCGCCCATCCTGGGGCCCCAGCTGAGAGTTCTCCAAGGGCAAGGGCTCTTTGTTGGGCCCAGCACACCCTGCCTGACACCCAGCCTTCACCCAGTGCTTGGACCAGTAAACAAACCAATCCTCACAGGCAGCGGAGAAGCTGAGCAGAAACTGTGCCTGTGGTAAAAAAGAAAAACAAAAAGCAAAAACCAAAACCTCTTGTCAGTGACTTATGAAGTCACCTGGCACTGACAGAAGAGGGGACGCTTGCATGTTAAACTACCTGATCTAAACATGTATCTACATTTCCATTAGTTATCCTGAGAAAGCTGCACTTGAGAAGCTTAAATACAGGTAGCTGAAAATACAAATAATCACATGGGGAATTACAGAGTTAAAGCTTTGGACTACTTTTCTTTCAAACCTTTTCATTCCCATGTTTCTAGTTTAAAAGGCAGCAGTGTTAAGAATGTGACCATATAAAGCTGCAAGAGAAAGCTCTAACAATTCTTGGCAATGGATGTTGAATTATGCTAATATTTTATAAAATGTTTTATATACCAGAAACATTGCATCGATGTAAACACTCGTGCATGCTAGCTGTAACAAGAACAATGGCGTCACTGATGATAGATGAGGGGTGCACTTATACACTCAGTTTAGAGACTGACAATGGTAAGAAGAGCCTTGCGAAGAAAATGGAAGAAACACACTGTGATGTTAGTTTCTACTTACAACATAAAAGCCAGGGAGAAATCTCAAATCTATTTGTCCTAATTTTACCTTCTATATAGAGCACAAGTGCTAGCTGGAGCTATCTGACATAAAACAATGCTTTTCTTTCCTTCCTTGCATGAGGGGTCAGTGAGGCGCCCCTCCCCTGTTATAAATGCTCTGAGGCAATCCACAACATAAAGGAGGAAGACAAGAACAGATTTTAGGACTCCAACTGGTATAAATGACGATTGACGAATGGAGATAATTTGGATGTGATATTTATTCTCTTGCATGTACAATGTCTCTCATTGTTGTTTCTTTTTAAGCGTCAAATCCCATTAAGGCAATCAAGCATAATTAAAATGTATCTCTGGCTTGAAAGTTAACACCAGTGAGGTAGCCCAGAGCAGCAGTGGGCTCTGAGCCATGCCCACCATTAAGGGGATTGATTATCTTCTGCCTTGCTTCCTTCCAAGGGGAGGAGCATGCTTCCACTAATCTGTAGTAGTTGGTTACATCTGCCCTGAGACAGCTGGAAAGCAGATGCAAAAGAAATTTTCACAAGTGGGAGAGATGAGAGAAAGGTAGAGGATCTGTTAACAGGTGTGGGCTCGATTATTGTAAAATACAGACTGCAGCGGAGCTTATTTTATCTCTTGAGAGATTTTAAATGTTGAATCCAAATCTCTGTCCTAGAGGACAGGGAGGTCCAGCAGCCATGAAAACCACAGGGCGTCCTGGAGGCTCAGCTGCCTACCCCAGCCTCTCCCTGCTCTTTCTCTAGTGCCTCTTAGTTCTCTGCTCTTCTACACTCACTGTTTCCACACACAGGCTTTTTCCTTCCACATCCACAAGTAGTACTCAGATGTCAGTGTAACCAACTGCAGTCCGTGTCTGGGATAGCAGCAAGGGGAGGCACTGGGAGAAACGAGATAGTCCGCTGGACATATATGTCAGGACAGCAACTACTGCCTAGACAGCAAACTCTGGGGAGAAGCCCTGAGTGATTTCTTCTCCACAGCCAGCAACGACAGGCTTCAGTCTCGTCTCTGCCTTCCCACTGAAGAGGCCTGGCTTTGTCCCTTTTGTCAGCTAAGAAAATTAGGAATCTTGGAGACATCTTCAGCTCACTCTGGTCACACCCCCTTTTCACAACCCAAATGGCTGACCAGAGAGCAAAGCAAAAATTAGTGTCCCAGCAATCGAAGTAGACACTCTGCTGCAGACTCTTCCTTTCTCCTATTGCATACAAGGGGTTACTATAAAATTGCAGAGGGAGAGGGAGGAAGAGAGGAAGAGAGAGGGAAAGGAAGGGGAGGAGCGGAAGAGGGGGAAGGAGTTTGGGACACAGAGAATAGAAAGATGGGGGTCAGAGACATGGCTCAGTGGTCAAGAGCACCGCCCATTTTCTCAGAGGAACTAGGTTCAATTCCCAGTGCCTACACACAGGACCATTCTCCACCATCTGTAACTCCAATTCCAGGGATATGATGCCCTCTCTGGTCTCCCTTGGCACCCAAGTAGTACATTCAAGCCAACACCTATACACATGAAATAAAATCTTAAAATTGAAAAAGATTTAAGTGAACCATAAGGAGACGTGTGTGTATGCATGTGTATATGTGTGTGTCCACGTGTGTGTGCATGCACATACTTGTGAGGAAGAGAGAACAGAATATCAAAATTATTTCCTCTAGCAAGATCTGAGTTTATAAGTAAGAGCACATACCTGTAACGATACATACCACATATATAATGCTGGTTTCTCTGGGAGATGGGAGTGAGGGGAAGCTCTTTGCGTTTGTGTGTTCTGCACTATCCCTGGCCAGCTGGAACACTATGTAGACCAAAATGATCTCAGACCGAAAGGTTTGCTGCTTCTACCTCCCTAGGCCTGGGATTATGGGCTGTGTGCCACCATGTCTGGCTTACAGAGAAACCATTACTTTTAACTTTTTAAAAATTAACTTAAAAAAATTATTTTTGCTTAGCTGTGTTTTGGCCTGCACCATGTGTGTCCTGCACCATGTGTGAGTTTGGTGCCCAATGAGGCCAGAAGACAGTGTTAGAGTCCTTAAACTGGATTTACAGGTGGTTGTGAGCTGTATGTAGGTGCTAGGAACCAAACCCAAATCCTGTTTTGTTTTTTCCAGACAGGGTTTCACTGTGCAGCCCTGGCTGTCCAGGACTCACTCTGTAGACCACGCTGGCCTCAAACTCACAGAGATCCGCCTGCCTCTGCCTCCCAAGTGCTGGGATCACAGGCATGACCACCGCGCCTGGCTCAGCAAGTGCTCTTAACCTCTGAGCCATTTTTCCAGCTCCCACGTCTAACTTTTTTGTGCTATTTTTTTTTTTGACACTGAAGATAAATACTTCTATAGTCAGACACACAAAAAAATTACTTTTGTTGTAGAACAACCAAAGGAACTGGGCCATATTGCAGCTGAAAAGAGTTAACTGACAAGTTCCTTGTGAGAGACTGCACTGCATTATTGAAGTCCCTTTCTTAACTATTACCAACAAACATCGAGACAACTGTGTGTCTATTAAAACCTGAATAAGAGAACCGTGCAGATTTAAGAGGATGAAGACAGTTTTACTCTAAGACTCTAAGCCAGTTGTCCTCAACCATCCTCACATTGTAACACTTTAACACAGTTCCTCGTGTTGTGGTGACCCCAAACATAAACTTTCCTTGCTGTTTCATAACTGTAGTTTTACTACTGTAAATGTCTGTGGTTTCCGATGGTCTTTGGGGGGTCGTGGGTTGAGAACTGCCGCTCTAAGAGAAAAGAAGCTCAGGCAGGGCGGCCAAAAAAGGGGACGGCTCAGAACACATGCTGATGACGAACAAGCTGTAGTGACAGAGGCAGGGACTCAGGCAGCTGCTCCTGTCCTGGGTAAGCTGGACTGGGCCACGGGACGCCCAGGGTTCGGGTTAAACATTGATTGCAGGTGTATCGGAGACACTAACATTTGAATGGGTGGATGGACAACAGCAGACCCCACCACCACCCACACCCACACACAGTGCTGGAGAATCCATTCAAAACTTCAGAGCCTGCGAGGGACAAGGCAGCCTGCACTGAATTCCCTCTGTCCAACTGTGTTGAGTTAGAACGTTGATTCTCCTTCCACACTTCTTCATAGAAGCCCGCCTTTGCATCAGACCCTGCTGGGCACCAAGATCTGTCTAGCCGTGACAAAACGATCAGGGATCTTCTCCTTTAGAGCTTAGGCCATTGAGTAGACGGATAAACAGGACATGAATAAAATGACTGCAAGTAATGGGAATTACCTGGGGGTATCCCTAGTAATTCCAGGTAATATGTTTCCTAAAATAACAGTCCAACATGGTGGGAGACTTAAGAACAGGTCATAGCTTGGAAATGTGACCTTTACAGAGGTGTCTGAGCATCCTCTCATTAACACATAAATCAGCAAAGAAGGGGAACTTGTGGTCTCCCTGTGAGATCGAAGAGGTTATTTCCAGACATACGTGTCAGGTCACCTGCCTAGTTCTACGTTAACCAGTGGAAAGAGGATCTAAGCTAATGTGCATTTTAAATTTATCTGGTAACACATTTGGAAACGGTGAGCCAAGGAAACTTAATTTTGGTGCATGTAGTCTAACCCTGTACAGGCAAAACTCATCTCCAACATGTAACCAGCACAGAACCTTATTGCACAGTCCTGCATCCCGTGTCTCAAACTGCCTCGGTACCCACTGAGCTTCCACTGACAAGTGCCCCTTCCAGAGCAGCCGCATGTCACGGGCTCGGCGGCCACTCAGCTACTGTATTCGACAGGAAAGGTCTAAGCTGTACATATGTCCTTTTATGATACGGGTTAACTGTGTAAAATCTATTCTTAGGAACAGGTTCATTTTTCATGAACAATTGTCAAACTCAAAGCATCTGGCTAAAAATGTCAAGTGGCACATGTTGAAAAAAGAAAAAAAAAAAGACTTAAAAAAAGTCCAAGCATGTCTTCTAAAGCATATGATTCTAAAGGCCCCTCAGACTCATTTTTCAAAGTCAAAAATAAATTGTGTAATCAATCCAGTGTCGTGAACAGAAACCTTCCATCAAATACTTCAGAGTTCATCAAGTCCCGGACATTCTTTTTATAGATGGGAAGAACCCTTGCCAACCCTTGCACCCGGCAACCGACTTCTGTCTGGCCTGACACTCAGTCAAGTAATTTCGAGCTGACGTGGACACTCCGCTGTCCCTCACAACGGTGCAGTGTGTCATAGCTGACAAGCTACGCTCAAAGAAAACCCCAGAGAATGAGTCGGTGTGGCTAGTGCAGAGTCTCAGAACACGACTACCAAAACCCTCTCAGAACCCTTTACTGAACAGCAAAACCAGAGAGAAAGCGCTGAAATGCTGGCATAGTCACTGCCACCGTAGCAGGGCGAACACGGAAGGATGCCTCAAGATGTGTGCTGTGTTCTTCAGAGCCACTGAACTTGGGAGACACAGTGCTCAGTGTGCCCATTCCCCATCTTCATCTGGCAAGCAGAGCAATGAGCCAGCAAACAGAACAGCCGAGCCAAGAGGCCCATTAGTGGCCATTTGCTATTGAGAGTACTGAAAAGCACAGTGTTGCCTTAAAATGCCACACAGATGGCAAATGTGATTGTTTTGAGACAGTGTCTCTGTAGCCTGAGTTTGCTACTGTGTGGGCTCTTCTTTCTTCCACCCTTCTCCACAATTTTCCTCTTCCCTTGCAATCCTTTACTAGTTAAGGGGTGGGGGGAGGACAGAGAGGAAAGGGAGGAGATCCCTGAATAAAGTCAGAGGTCGGAAAGGGGGAAGAAGTTATTGTTAAACTACTTCCTGCTAATAAGGGGCTTTGGGCTCCTGATGGCAAGTTGGCCCTTCGTAGGCAGGAGACCTAATTTCTTCTTGTTGTTTATTCTTTGCGCATGACTACTTAACCATGACCAGCCAACAGCAACCAGCAACCAACAACCAAGCAACACTCCCCCACCAACCAGCCTGCGTCTTGGGGCCCTAACCCTGAGGGAATTAGATACCCTCTGGAAATTCTCCAGAATTCCAAATTTCACACAATCACAGAAACTATCGGCAGCTGGCAAAATCATGCCCCTCTCCCAACCTCTTGCCAGAAAATGAGGCAAATTATAGCCAGCCGCTGGGAAACTGCCCCATATCCCCTCACCAGAGAGTAAAACAAAAGCATATTCTTATAATACTGCTGTGATTTTTAAATAACCCAACGTTCCAAAATTCTTACTACAGGTCTCACTATATATGTCTGACTGACCTGGAACTTGCTATATGGACCAGGCTGGCCTCGAACTCATGAAGATCAAACAAATGCGAAGATCAAACAAATGTGCGCACTGCCACACCTGCCCCAGATGGTGAAATTTTAACACAAATTGGTCTTGAATAAAAACATAAACAAAACAAAACTAACAGCAGAAGGAAACTTTAAATGCCTTGAGTTAAGTAATGTAACAGCCAAAGCAACGCTGGCGTTGGTGTAAGTGAGTGGATGGTTAAATGTCATTGTTGGCTTATTATTTACAATCTGCAAGGAAACTCATCTCAGCAGATATCTACAAAGATATCTATGTCTTCCAAGAGGTTTAACTGAGGAAGAAAGACCTCCCTGGATGTGGGCAGTATCAAGCCTTGGGCTAGGATCCTGGACTGCGTGTAAAGGAGGAAGCAGAAGGAAACACTATCATTCTGCTCTCTGCCCTCTGACCCACTGAGACCAGTTGCCAGGCAGTCCTGCCACCATGCCTTCACCGTCACCATGGGCTCTACCCCCGCTGAAACTGTGAGTCAAAGTAAATCCTCCACTCTTGAAGTCGCTTTTGTCACAACGATGAGAAAAGTGCTAACACAGGAGGACTGAAGTACCGGTCAGGCCAGCTGCCAAAGCCAAGCTCTGACCACCCTCCCCTTTAAAGCAAGGTAACCAGGAGCAGGATTGTGCCCTCAGTCCATGGGGCTCCTGGGAAAGATGTTGGGCTACAGGGTCTGAGGCAAGGATACACTGTCTTTTGTTTTTGTTTCAAAAAGTAGCAGTATTGCTTTTAATTCTATGAATCATTATAGAGACTTAAAGGAGCCTATACAGTTTACTTTCACATTTGTGTCTCCTCCAAGCAGTGTAGTTTATAGGCCAGCAGGATGGTTCAGTGGGTAAAGACGCTGGCAGAGCGAGCCTGGAAACCTGAGTTCAATTCCTCAGACCCACATCAAGGAGGAGAGAACTAGCTCCATAAGGGTGTCCTACACAAGCCTGTACACGCTGTATCATGTGTGCAGAAAGTAATAAATAAGAAACTTTAAAAAGAACTGTAGCTTAGTTGTCCTGGAAAAGGAAAACCTTTTCTCTCATCGGCTGTTTACAAATACATGTTCTCCAGCACCATTTATCTGCTCCAAGCAGACTTCTGGATGTGCATCTCCCCAAAGCACCTGGCTTCACTCTCCTAGCCCCTGCCCACCCCAACCCTTGCTCCCCTTTCCCCACATCGGCCCCTCAAACTTAGTATCTCTTTTATCGACAGAAAAAAAGGACACTTTCTGGCTGGACAACAAATCCAGAAGACCAGAAGCAGAGCCAGGAATGGTAT
Source organism: Rhombomys opimus (assembly GCA_010120015.1). Taxonomy (NCBI): domain Eukaryota; kingdom Metazoa; phylum Chordata; class Mammalia; order Rodentia; family Muridae; genus Rhombomys; species Rhombomys opimus. The sequence goes on from REGO01000357.1 coordinate 1,504,149, forward strand.
TTGAAGAGCTATGTTCCGATGTGATGAGCAATTAAAAACACCTGGCGCCACTGTGGTGCTGGGAAGACCAGTCAGTGGCTCAGAGCGCGCGCTGCTGCTGCTCTCCCTGAGGACCGCAGTTCAGTTCCCAGCACCCGTGAGGGGCAGCTCACAACCACCTGTAAGGCCAGCTCTGAGGGATCCGATGCTCTGAGGGATCCGATGCTCTTTTCTGGCTTCTGTGGGTACCCACATCCATGTGGCATTCACTCACACAGGCGCACAGATTAACAGAAATAACAAAATATGAATAGAGATATGGAGAGGTGCTCAGGGGTGGAGAGCCCTATTGGTCTTTGACGGGTTCCCAGGACCCATGTCGGTGGCTCCCACCTGTCTGAACCTCCAGCCCCCGGAGATTCTGGCCTCCACGGACACCTGCACACACAGGCACCTAGCCACACACAGACAAGCTTGCATACACTATGTTACTCAGGGAGACTACAAAATCAGTGCACGAGGGTGCAGAATCATGAACGCTTCAGAACATTCATCAAAGCACAGGATAAACCGGTGGATTTTCAGTACAGAAACGTGTCTATTCGTGGACTCAGATGTTGCACAGCAGCCAACCTTTCAGGAAGCACCATTTGCTGAGCTGTAGCAGCATGAAAGCCACCACAGCTTCTCCCGTTCACTACCTCCCCGACGGAAGCCAAGCTTTCCTCAGATGCTCAATGAAAATAACACACCACAAAAAGCACGAACAGAGAGGCAGTTACGAGGCGCCTACCTCCTTCTCCTAAACCAGGCATTACACAGGCCGGGGAAAAATTAAAGTCGGCCACTGATACTGCTAAACGCGTTATGGAAAATATATTTCAATCCCTGAACTGCTGTGTAAGTTAACATGTAAGGAACTCGATGCTTTCATGCTTAAATAAATTTAAAATCAGTATTTTCACACTGTCTTAGTTTCAATTTCTAACAAAGCACGTATTGATCGACATGAACCGTATCTACTAACACTGTCCAGGCTATTGGTAACCTCTTCATTTTGCTGACTGATTGATAACTTTTTAAAGGGGACAGTGGCCCTCAGGCAAAACTTCTCAGGTGCTACCCAGCCATGGAACCTTTGCTCTGTGAAGTCATTCCACACTGTTCTATGAGACACACGAGGCCAGGGCCATATCACGGTCTACCTGTAAAATAATCCTCTCGCTGCCTATTTGCCTTAGACAGTCTGCAGCAAATTAACTCTGATGCTGACCAACGGATTCTCTCCCAAGCAGTTCTCCTCTGTCTACGCCCCTGGCAGTGACGGCATGTTTGCTTTGGCAAGCACAATCAAGGCTGACCTCATCCATTTAGAAGAAGCCCTAATCTGGAGAATTCTTTCAGTGAGAAAATGTTACAGAGGAGTGGAGAGACGCCAGTGTGGGTTAGCATGCTCCTGCAACAGATAATCCTGTTAGGAGACATCTTGCCAAGGTGTCTAGAGGACATAATAGATATGTCAGTTAAATTCAGGGCCACTGTCATTGACTAGTCTATTTCTGACAAGAACAAAATGCCTGATTTAAGCAGCCATGTTATCAACAACCCTCTCAAACAAAATGAGTGGGTGGCAGCAATCTACACTCTAATGACAACTGATGTTGGGAAAAACTGTACATAAGCCAAAAAATAATCTTAATTAATTTACACTTCAAAGATGGCCGTTTAGAGTATAGAGGAAGACTAAGTCTCTACTTGGAGCAAGACAGAAAGCCTTGGTTACAAAATTTTCTTATAAATCTCTCTCTTCAGTCAGGTGGCCAAGCGAGTGGCCAGAGCTCTTCGCAGATGTCTGGGAAAGACTGGGGGAAAGAGCCAAAAGTGTGAGGTGCCGGACATACGTTCCATGAAAAATCCATCACCAGAGACAGCTATTGAACCTCTCCTTCTCATTCTGGAATCTTTCCAAATAACAGGAACCCTTGGACTTAGTCATAGAGTTTCGTGAGAGCCGAGTTTATAAAATGTCGGTTGAGGATGACAAGCATGTCACCCAAGAGCTGCAGACACATGTCTCCATAGACTTACTCTCTTTTCACCAACCCTTGGAGCGGGAGCAGCAGGCAATCTGCCTCCATGGCTGACAGGGCACGGAGGGACAAGGCGCCTGCTGCCAAGCCTGATAACCTGAGTTCAATCCTCAGGACCCATAAGGTAGCAGGACAGGCTACGAAACAAAGTTTTCCTCCACCCTCCACCCATACCCCATGGCATGTTCACCTCCCCCATCAAATCACACAAATAAATCAATACAATACAACTCCAAATCCCCTTGAGAACTCTCCAGGGCCATCAAGACTTGGTACTGTGGTGGTTTCCTTTCTTCTCTTGGCAGTGCTTGAGATGGAGGCCAGGGATCTGTATCTGCTGGGCAACTGCTATATCCTCAAGCCAGCACACTCAGTTCTGGATCCCATTCTACCGCGCTTAACCCTGCCAGCAACCACGTGGGAAAATTACTACAATCATTCCCATTGTACAGATGAGCAAACACACTCAGTTGCTCGAGGTCACCAGTTTGTGTATAACAGAGACAGGATTTGTATCCAGAAGTGGTCTCTCTGAACTTTCAAGGGTGACCCTGCGGGGCATTATCTGAGATGAGGCGTCCAACACTGTATGATTCACGGTACTGAGGCACCTGAGTAGGATGGCCACTCTGAGTGCCACGCCAACAAGCACAAACAAACAAAAACGCCTCTTCCCTACACGCAGGGCACGCAGACTTCACCCTGCCTTTTCCTCATGCTCTTGGCACGCACCACTGAATCTGATCTCTCCTGGAGCACCTGTCTCCCTCCTCAATTCCGCTAATGACCTCTTAGACACCAGCCAGAGCAGTAACCATCCATCAGTGCGCAAAAGGAAAACACAAGTGTGAGTTTCCACAAAGTCCCTGCTTTTCCCCTGACATCTTTGAGGCAGTTATTTCAAGATTCCCACAGACACCACAACCTGTAAGATGCTCTAGTCTCTCGTACAAAATGTCAGAGTTCACAAATAGCCTCCACACAACCTCCTATATCCTTCAAATAGCCTCTAGACTGCCTATAATGCCTGACATACGCCAGTGCTCTGCGAATTGTTATACTATTGTTCAGAGGAGAAGGGCCAGAGAAAGAGTGTTTGGACACGTTCAGCATGAATGCAAATTTTTGGCAAACATTTTCAAACACTTTCTGCTGTAAGCTGAATCCACTGACATGAAACATGTGGCTATGGAGGGTCAAGCTATCCTTGGGAACAAGAACATTAATTTCTAGATTTCTCTTACGCCTGGGACAGCATGCAAACAAGCCTAGGAGGAGCAATGAAAAATACTGGCATTTCTATTGCCATTTTAAACCTGAAATTACGAAAGCATCGCTGGTCATGATAGAGCACTCCTGCCACCCCAGCATGTGAGAGGGGAAGGCAGGAGTGTTAGCAGTTCAGGACCAACCTCTGCTACATAGAGGGTCTAAGTTTGAAACCAGCTTGAGCTCCATGAAACCTGCCTTTAAAAACAGCAAAAGAAAATATAGAAAGGAAAGCATGAGAACCATAGACTTCACTGTCATTCCCACAGGAACCTTGGCACCCTACTCAGTCCAAGGGGCCTCCAGCTCCAGTCACATGACACCTCCTTCAGGCCACTCATGCGGTTAGCTGCAGGGCCCGTGACTGCTTCCTGTGCACTGTACTAAACTACATTTTCATCCATGAGTCCAGTTGAGAAAGTGGCTACATGGATTCTATTCTTTTACATGTGCTGATACTCATGAGATGGGCAAGCAGACTTGAAGTACTGCAAAGAACTACAAAGAATTCAGGTAGCAGTGCAAGCAGAAATAGGCAAGGAAATAGAGTTTTGACCTCACTTCATACATTCCTCTCAGACACAACATAATATTAGGGTCATCAGATCTAGCCATGTGGGCAAAAGGAAAAAGACACAAAAGGACCCTGATAATATCAAAACTTAGATTCATAATTCCTATCTTATCAATGACCTTTGCATGAGCAAGTGTTATCTATGTCTTGGGAAACTGGCTAAAGTATTTTTAGATGCTTTATAAATAACTAAGTTTTTCGTAATGGGATTAAAGAGTGTGGAGACCACTGACCTAGAACTTTGGTATTCAAAATTCAGTTTGCAATGGAGTGGCCTGGCCCTCACCTGGTCCCTTACGAGGAACACAGTCGTGGGGTCCAGCAAGCGCTGAGCCATGATCTTTTCTTTTGTTTTTACTTTAACCCCTATCACCCGTGTCTCATGTGCACACGGAAACTTTAAAGCAAAAGTCTTAAGGAACACGAATCCTGACAATTCAACTCTTATAATTCTAGGCAGGTTTTTTCCCATTGAATTTCCGAACCCAAAGCTTATAATTTTAAATATATATTATAAACATCCTTCAACAAGCTCTAGAAACTCTTCCCATAAGTCTAAAATTCTGTTAAACCACCTATGAGTGACGGCAGTTTTCCTCATTACTCCAGTAGACTTGGGCTGAGCAGCCGCCCCGGGCCCCATGCACGCTCTGCGGCCATCCAGGCTTTGTCTTTTGCTCCCCGCCTCAACTTACTTTTGTTTGATCATCTGCTTTAAACACATAACAGAGGCTCTGACTCTGGGCGGCGTCCTCCTTAATAAGACAGGCAAAGTAGCTCGGGTCGTGACTGTTGTGGATCAGTTTGTGGACACGCTGAGGCTTGCACTCGAAGATGCTGGAGCAGAGCAGTGGGTCCCACTGCTGGCTCTTCCTCAGGTCAGGTTCACACTTCAGTCCGGAGGGCGAGACCCAAAGCCGCACTTGCTTCATCCCAGGCTCCTTTCTGGAGCACTGGCCACTGAGCCTCCGCACCTCTGCTACCACCCACGGCAGCATGGGCATGGTGGTGAGAGAATGCACAGGTAAGGAGCCCACGAGCTGCAAGCCGAAGTCCACGGAGACCTCGCTAGGGAATGCATGCCTTCGTGCTGTGAACGTGATGGCCTCCATCCTGGGAAGGGTCTGGAGAGCCAGAAAAGCGCGCCGCTATTTTCCTACTTTAAATGAAGTAATCTATTTCACATGCTTCTGAGGGCAGAATCCTGGGGGAGAAAAAACAGGGCATTAGAATTTAATGAAGTCACAGCAATCGCTGCGTTCAGAGTTATTACTCCAGAATTTAACAGTCTGAAACTGAAATGGAAGAAGAAATGGATATTTGTTCAAATAAACCCTCCCTAGAATGAGATTTCCTGAAACTGCATTACACATTGAACCTAGAAATGGTGTAGCTGTCACACTCATTGTGGGACACAAGCCCTGCTGGGAATCTGCAGCAGAATATGGGCCCACAATGTCAGAGAAGAAAAAAGGGCAGGGGGAGGGGGAGGCTGGAGAGATGCCGGCTCAGGGCTTAGGACACTGTTGCTCTTACAGGGGACCTGGCTCAGTTCCTCACCGTATCACCATCTCACAGATGGTTGACGGCCATCTGTAACTGCCGTTCCGGGGATCTGACTGCCCTCTGACCTGTGGGGCACTAAGCACATGCCTGGTGCAGACATACGTGCAAGCAAAACACTACACAGGAAATGAACAAATCTAATACACATACATACACACATACAGACAAATGTGTGTATACACACACACACACACACACAGAGCACGGGAGACAGCTCTGGCAGCTACACACCCTACTGGAGTACTTAAAATTTATTTCAGGGAATTTCTCTAAGATAATTCTCTAAGATAATTCAGTAGAGGTAATTTCCCCCAGGGGAAAAAAAATATCTTGTGAGGAAGAAAAAAATATCAACCAAACCTTGTCATAGTTTACAGAACCAGATTTTCAAAAGTTGTCCTAGTCACCTAGCATTCCATCAAATTTACGTTTAAAACAAAACTCAGCACCTTACTCTTTCCAAGCTACTGTTCTACCAACAACCTACAGCCCCTGGGTATGTATACTCACATCTTATTTAACTTTACTTTTTAACGTTTGAGGGTTTGTTTGTTTGTTTGGGGGGTAGGAGAGGTTTTTTTATTTTATAGTTTGTTTGTTGTTAAATGTGTATGAATGTTTTGCCTGCATATATGTACGTGTGCCAGGTTGACTGCCTGGTACCCAAGGGGCCCTGAACTGGTCCCTTGGAACTGGAGTCACAGTTGTAAACCTTCCTGTGGGTGCTGGGAAGCAAACCAGGTCCTCCGTAAGAGCAGTAAGTGCTCTTAACCACTGAACCATCTCTTCAGCCGAAAGGGTTGGTGTTTATTAAGATATTTTAATATAAGCATTACACATTAGCCGTTGGAGAAAGAAAGGAGATGGGAAGAAAGTGAGGCATTCCTGAGGACATGGGCATGGACTTGGAGTAGAGGCTTTCCTCTACTCAGAATCTAAAGGACCCTTCCTGAATCTACCCAGAACTGTGGTTCTCAGCCTTCCTAATGCCATGACCCTTTAATACAGTTCCTCATGTTAGGGTGACGCCCAATCGTAAAATTATTTCACTGCTGCTTCATAGCTATAATTTTGCTACTAGTGTAAATCATAATGTAAATATCTGATATGCACACCCAAAGAGGTCATGGCCCACAGGTTGAGAACCAGTGACCTAGAGGTTCATGCTATCTATTAACATGTATTTGGTTATATAACATGTATAAGCTCTAAATGCATATGTAATATTTAGAGCTTATCACGCTGTAAACATGGTAAAAATTTGTTTAATTCACGCACTGTAAGCCCTCACTTTATTCTTGACCACTCTGCCAACTGTGGTGGTTTGAACAGGAATGGTCCTCACAGACTCACATCTTTGAATAAACTGTTAGGAGGTGTGGGCTTGTTGGAGTAGGCGTGGCTTTATTGGAGGAGGTGTGTCACTACGTTGGTGGGCTTTGAGGTCTCTTACACTCAAGCCACACCCAGTGTGACACACTCTCCTACCGCTGCCTGTGGATCAAGACGTAGGAGTCTCAGCCACCTCTCCAGCGCCTGCATGCCACGTGTCCTGCCATGATGATGATGCACTAAACTTCTGAAACTGTAAGCTAGCCCCAATTACAGGTTTTCCTTTTAAGACTTGCTGTGGTCAGGTTGTCTCCTCAGGGCAATAGAGCCTGACCTAAAACAATAGATATCAATGTTACCTCTTCTGAACCCAAACCCTCTGGATTAAATTCCTTTCTCTATTATCAGCAACTACCTTTGATGGATCTTAAAGCTCATCCCAGAGGATGGCAAAACACTTTTATGCAAAGCTCAGTTGCCAATAGCATCTCAAACTCTGCTCATCCCAGCCTGACCCAGCCTTCCCTCTCCACGCCTCCCTCTGGAGTACCAACACAGGAGAAAGCCCATGAAGGGCCTGCAGCTGTCCTCTTTGCTCCGACTCCCTGCTACCTGACAGAGCAGGGCCTCCTCAGGGATACTTTAAACTACCTGGCACCGAGTCTGATACAGAGTAGGGCCTCAAGGGTCTCTTAGCGCATGAGAAAATTATCTTCTATCCTAAACGGGAGGCTGATGACGAAGAAGGAAGAGAAGGTATTTTCCCTTGACTTTGAACCACCCTCAGCCACAAGTCTTCCTTTTCATTTTTCTCACACAAATTTCTCCCAGATATTTTCCTCCTGCTGCATTCTCTCCCTGTTCCCCATCCATTTCTGCTTGGAACTCCTCATCTGCGCTGGAGAGCCATGAAAACTGCATAAAACCACTCAGGTCTTCAGGTTGTGAAACCCAAAGACAGCCAAGTGGTCCTTCCACTGCCTTGCCCCTCTGATGGATCCCTCAGGCAGGCCCCTCTTCCCTTCTTCTTCTTCTTTTCCCGCTGCCATAAGCATTGTGCACACACATTTGCATGTGTGTCGGTGGACGCAGAGATGACGCACGAATGGAGGACGATGTTGGTGTTGGGAATGGTCCCCCAGCACTGCTCCAGCTTATTCACTTAGGCAGCGTCTCTCCATTGAGCCCAGAGCTTCCTGCGATTTCCATAACCAGCTTGCTCTGGGGATCCCGCCTCTGCCTCCCCAGGCTGTAATGACAGGACGGCGGCCATGCCCATGCAGCATGCACGAGGGCTCTGGCGACTGTGACTCTGGCCCTCACACTTGCAGGGCGAGGGCTTCCCTGCGTCATCTCCCCAGCCTTTGTACACCTCCCTTCCTGAGACTCTTCTTGCACCTGTGTTAACTCTGGGTACTTGCTTTCAGGTTCTTGAGGATCCCTAGGCTCTGCCCTTATCCTACCTGCTTTTTCTCTGGACAGTATCTTTTGGTGCCAACAAACACATTCAATGAACCTTACACACTCTACATATGTGTAGAGGCAACTCTCTGAACCTGGAGACCAAAGGCCTTGGATAGCTTGTCACAAAGTTACATGGAAGAGTTTGCGTCTGGTCCCAGAGGCCATCCTCTTGACTACTTTCTCCCAAAACACGTGGATCACACACATTCTAATAACTCCCAAGGATTGGTCTCACAGATTGTTTTATAATCAGCCATTCAAATTTCTACTTCACCTTCTGAGCTAATAAGCACCTCAGCCTAAATGCAGTTGTTTGTTTTTGTAACTAAGGCAGTCTCCCTCCTCCCCAGAACTCCTCCTGCATCCCAGCAAACAGCATCTGTTCCTTTTAATCTGTTCGCTGCTTTCCATCCTGATAGCTAACACCCGAGACAATCAACGTGCGGCCTGAGAAAAGGGCTGCTTTGGCTTGCGACCCGCAGACCTTCAGTCTGTGAGGGGTTGCTTGTGTTGTTGCTTTTAAGTGATGGAGGTCATTCTGGCAGGAGGGTGGGGCAGGGATACGCCACTTAATTCACACCGACAAAAGAGAGGAGGAGGACGGGCATGGAGTCCCACCATCTCCTTCAACGGCACAGTCTTAAATAATTCGGAGACCTCTCCAACAAGGCCCACCTCCTGATGGTCCCATCATCTCCCGGTCATGGCTTCCGAAAGATCAGTCTTTTACCATGTGGACCTTCTGGCAGCCTTCCAGATGGACAGTGCTGGCCAAAGTCTCTGAGATTCCTCCCCCATCCCATCAGTCCTGATTCTACCATATAAATATATCTGACCTTTTCCCTCCCCTAGAGAACTCTTCTGCTATTCTCTCGGTCATCACCGGCCATGAGCTCTACACATGAACGGTCTCTAAATGTTCTCCCTAATGTCCTCTTGCACACACTCTTTGGCTTGTAAGACACAGCGCCAGTCACAGCCCCCATTTAAGACGTGGGTTCTCATGGCCTGGTGCCACAGTGCATGCTGTTCCAGTCCCCTCTGGAGCACATCAGATTAACACTGACTCGGGGCTTGACAGTTTGCCTTACTTGAAGCTGACAAGTTGGCCTTCACAGACTGCTGAGAGGAGAGAGAGATGCCCGCGTGGAAGTTAAAGGACCAACAGCAATGACAGCATTGATGCCACTTTTGTATCTTCTATGGGCCACGTGACGTCTGTCACGGTGCATTATCATAGAAGGAGCTGGGCTTAGGGAACCCGAGTGCGTTATAGGGACGAATACATCCGCTTGCACTGGAGGAAGTCACTGTTTCTATCAACCATAGACGTGTACAGCAGAAACCCGATGAGAAGAGCAGTTCAGAATAAAGGCATTCGGTGTCTCTGCCCGTGAGGTGTGTAGAAACACAGAACCACAGAGCACACTCCTCTCTCAACCAGCCCCTCTCATCCTGTGATCTGGTCTAAGTATTTACAGCCCTGCTGAAGCAACCGTGGCCTCTCTCTTCCTAGGTAAGGCACAGCCACCAGCAGCATGCCCTTTTCACTACTGCACTCGGAGCCTCGTCATCACGTTTATTTTAAGAGTCTGAACAGGCATCCTTCACCAGGCTGGCAAGCTTCATAAACTGTTAAGGTTTGGGGTTAGAAACATCAGTATTCAATTTCTAAACCTTTTCTAAGACAGAAATAAAGTCTGTTCTTTACTCTTTTCCATATATAACATATATATACTTATATGCATATATTCTAAAAGTAAAATTATATATTTTTAAGATTTATTTATTTACTTTGTATATAGTGTTCTGCCTACATGTTTTCTTGCACACCAGAAAAGGGTTCCAGATCTGATTATAGATGGTTGTGAGCCATCATTTAGTTGCTGAGAATTGAACTCAGGACCTCTGGAAGAGCAGCCAGTGCTCTTAACCTCTGAGCCATCTCTCCAGCCCAAAATTTTATATTCTGAACACAGTTTAGAACAAAATTTTAAGCTTTATTTTTATTATTTTTAGCTATGTACATGTGTGTGGGTATGTGCCCATGAAAGGGACCCTTGGAGGCCAAAGGCATCACATCTCCTTGGAGCTGGAGTCACAGGCAGTCGTAAGCGACCAAAAGTGGGTGCTGGGAACCAACTCCAGTCCTCTTAAAGAACAGTATGCCCTCTTCACTGAGGCACCTCTCAAGCCCAGTGCTTCGTGGGTTTTCTTTTTTAAATATTCAAACTTTCAACAAAAAAGCAATACGTTATTTAGTGCCTGGCTATATTTTATAAAATTGGGAGTCTCCCTCCCTTCCTCTAGCGTACACCCACTCGTGGTAACAGAAAGCCCAAAAGTTCATACAATCCAATAGATACTTTTCTCTCCCCCTTGATGGTGAAAGTGTCCTCAAAGGCCTGGCTTGTCCTCCAGTCCTGTAACTGAACCTGCCTTAAGTTCTAACCGTTGACAGCTGCTAATCCCAAGACGTGTTTAAAGAAACTCTAGAATTATCTATCTCAGGATAGACCTGAGATCTCTCAATTATTTTAGGTAACACACTTATAAATCAGGTGACAACAAGCATGACAAAACCTCTCCCCTGCTTCCTTGTCATTTCAGCCACTTGGTGAGCTATCAGTCATGGAATTATTTCTGCCATTTTATTGGCATCACACATAAGGATTCTGGAGTAATCCTGATTATTCCAGCATAAGCGCTATGGTTTGGTTATGAACTGGCTCGTTCCAAGCACGTGGTTCCCAGCTGCTGGTGCTGTCTGGGGAGGCTGGGTGACCTTTGGGATGTGTGGCCTAGCTGCTGGGGACAGGACACTAAGGCTATGTCCACCTCTGGTTTCAGCCCATGCTCTTTTCTTCCAGACCTGTTAAGCCCCAGCACAGGCTGGCCAACTCCGGCCACCATGATGAAGTGGAATTTGTTGAGATCAGGATCTTCCACCTTCAGTTGCTCCTGCTTCGTCTTGTGTCAAAGCAACAACTTAGACTAGGTAAATAACCATATTACTTTTCAATCAAAAGTTTCATGAAATAAACTAGATATCCCATAATATTCAATGCAGATCAGCACACTGTTTTCAGAGTTACCCCAAGCCACACCATTTTCAGGATCGAGCCTTTGCATTTTAAACTACCCCGAGAACCACCTATCTTGAGGTCTCTTCTGTCTCGTACCCCTGGCAGTAAACCCCATGACCTGTCATTCCAGTGGGGTTCTGCTTAGGCTCTTAGTAAAGTCATGTGTGCGCAAGCCTGAGCCTCCCGAATGACCCTTAGATGTAGCAGCTACCCACACACAGAAATACACTGTTCCTAGAGCCCTTCCAATAACTATGCTAGTGAGCTCTGCTACCCCTGAAAGAATGCACTTAGCATCACAAAACTTTAAAGTGATCCAAGTCCTTTTAAGCCAATAAGGAATTTCCCTCATATATGAAATGAAACAACTAAGTTCTGGAGACGTGACTCGTCTAAATTTAGTGACAGATTTGAGACAGTTCAAGTCCCTGACTCCCATCCACAAACTGGAAAGAACCTCAATTTCCCCCATGAGAACGCTTTCAAGAGTGAAGTTGAAAAAGCAAGTTACTTAACTTCTCCAAATCTGAAGTTTATTCTTACAGGAGAATAAAATAAGATCCTCTCCAAGTTTCTTCTGTTTCTAAAAATCTGGTGACTGCAATTTCCATAATGCAGAATACCAAATGTCCTCCACATTGTGTGAGGATAAAAAGCTGCTTCTGTCTTTGATTTAAGAACAAAAATGTGGGGGAGATACATGAAGGCTAAGAACAAGAGAAGCTGGGGTTCACAAGCTCCACATTACCGCATCCCAGCAAACCCCAGAAGGTAGGACAGAAATATCCAATAGCCAGACCCCATCCAGCAAACCCCAGAAGGTAGGAGAGAATTTTCCAATAGTTAGCCTGGGCAGCTTCAGCTGTCACCGCCTCAGCCTCAATTGCTGGCAGAGAGGCACTAGGGCTCCACGTGGTTTGAGTGGATGCCCCAGGTCTGGAAGACTGGCACTCAAGGTGAAGGTGTTAAAAAGTGGTGGAGCCTTTAAAAGGTAGGGCCTAGTGTCGCCCTCATGAAGAGATAAGTACTCCTCTCATGTAATGAGTTATTTCTGCAAGAATCTATTAGTTCTCAGAAAAGGGGTTTAACACAAAGAAGTCGGGTTCCTCCCTTTTCCTACTTCCCCTCTTCACCCACGACCTCTACCTTGTGATGGTATCCACCATGTTGTAGCAGTCAGGGTGCCCTTACCACGTCTGTTCCTTGACATCCTAGTCTGATTTCTGTCGCTGTGATGACACACTGACCAGAAGCAGCTTGAGGGGGGAAAGGCTTATTTGGCTAAGACTCAACATCACAGTCTGTCAGTGAGGGAAGGCAGGGCAAGGGCTTAAGACAGGAGCCTGGAGGCAGGAACTGAAGCAAGCCCATGGAGGAATACAGCCTCAGGTATTTTATTTATAATGACACACACAGTGTTGGAAGACCACAGAAGATGCCAGAAGTTTCCAGGTGGCTACTCTCCCCCCATGAATCAATGCTTTAATGAAGTGAGCCTGAGCAAAGCTACACTGCAACCTTGTACGCCAATCTCATACGGTTTGACCACAGCTTAGGGACATGGCTGCCACCTGTGACTACTCCAGCCAGGGTAGCAATCGATGACGAGTTCCAGAAGCCAGTGGACCCAGCCTCTTCACCATCTTCATGCCCCGTGTTGGGGTGTGCCTCTCAAATCTAAACTCTCAAGTGATGACATTTTGGAATGGATCCTTGCATAAACCAGAGATAATTCCAGCTGGTCCTGCAGCAGGTTGCTGCCACGTCGTGTATCCTCTTCTATCTTGTTATACAGGAGAAAGGGCTGGAGGGTGGGGGTCCTGGGCAGCCCTCGAGGTTACGCACGGCCTCCTACCTGGCTGCTTTGTAGTGTCGACATGAAATTGCCGTGCAGCTATTAACTGACTTAACTCACAACAACCACAGACAAGTGAGAGGAGAAAAACGAGGGGGGCACTTGCCTAAGGTCCAATGGTTAACTATAGCATCAGGATTTGAACCTGGATCTTTTGGCTCTTGCATTCATGCTTACTCTTCACTGCTGGAGAAACACCTGTAACTAACCACCGCTTCTTGGACAATTGATGCAGATGCCCTTCACAGCTGAGACAAGCCTGCTTCATCTTCCAGTTCACAGGAGGGGTTACCTCACTGGTAAGGCAACTGGTGAAGGCAAGATTTGAATCCAGACCTCTCACTCTAATGGCATCGTCACACTCAAACATCTAATTGAAGGAGCTTGGTTGTTCTATCTAAATCTTCCACGGCTTTGAGAATTCAAGCTTAATGTCAGCGTGAAAACATAAAGGAAAGAAACAAAGATAACAGCAGGAATTTTAGGTGCCAGGCATGTGTGAAGCAGCCCGCTTGCACACGTTCACAAATTCCGGCAAGTTCATGATACTCTCTTACGGGAAGTACAGATTCCTTGATTTCATATAATACTTGTCTTGTAATGTTTTAATTTTTAACCCAGTGCCGCATCCATGCTAGGCAAAGACTCCAACACTGAGCTGTACCCCCGGGCCCCTTTTCTTTTCATTTCAAGACAGAATATTGCTTACTGAACTCACTAGGCTGGCTTCCAACCCTCCGCCCTCCTGCCGTGGCTCTGCAGCAGTTGGAATCGCAGGTGTGAGCCAGCCTCGTGTAAGAGGTGGACAGTGACTTGCTAAAGTGAAGTGAGTTTACTGCCGTTGGGGGGGTTACTTGGCTGGTCTGGAGCCAGTATCCCAGGAAGACCACAAACTCACTTGCAGCCAGTGCTGGCCTTGATCTACCCCCTCCTCCCAGGACCAGGGAGCAGGGGGTACACCGTACCCAGGGGGCGTCACACACCCAGTCGGTGTCAGCTGATAAGAAAGGACTGGTTGCTGTTATCCGGACGGTGACATCAAACTCAGAATTAGCTGTATTTGTCAGTACTGAGACGTATTTCCCACACTCTTCTTGGTCTCATTAAAGCTTAGAGTTAGGATTATTTCATACACCCAAGCCTTCCCTAAGTACCTGCAATCTGAGGTGGGATCCATTGTCCTTAGATCTGTGAACCAACCAAACTGAATTTTTGACTTCAAAGTGTCCAAACTCTTGACCAAGGAAACTATTGTATCCTTTGTGAGAATCTCCTTTTAAAATTTTCACTGAGATAAAGGGTTGAAAAGGAAGGGGGGGCGGGGGACAGCAAAGTAACTCACACGGGAGCAGCTGTGACTGAGGACAGACCCAGCTCATTGCTCCTGAATGTGAACCCTGCATGCTGGTGGTTGGGGCCTTTTGGTTATTTTAATGAACAGATTCTGTTTCTTCAAGTTCAATGTCCAAGCACAGAACAGGGCTGACGGGGCCAGGAGACAGATCAAGCACAGGGATTACCTCAGCCGTTAAACTTGAGAAGGGCAAGGCAAAGTAACACACACACGTCCCCATCTGAGCATATACGTGGCTTTTGGGGGGGATGGAGACCCACAGAGAAAGGCTGGGAGCTTTCATTTGCTGAGATGAAAGAGGAGATTTTGAAACAGTCCTCTCCAAGCATCCCTGCTGGCTCTGTTGCCCCTTGTTCTATCAAAGAGCTGTTGGGGAAGGGGCGGCAGGCAGCCCTCCTCTAGGGGCACATCCTAGAGGATAACAGGCCACAAAGTGGCAGCTCCCAGGACACCTGGCTCTGGGCCATGGCCACAGCCTTCTTGGTCCAGGCTGTCTTCTGGGGAAGCAGGATCAGAGATTCACAAGGCTAGACAGTGAAGGGACAGGGGACAGCCAGTGCTCCTCCAGCCACTCATCTTCCCAAAGTTCCTCAGATACTGTGACAAAGTAGGTCTCATGCGTTAGAAGGGTCATCATCGGGGAACCCCTGCGCTCTCTGGGGGCAGCCTAGGGTGGGCTGTGGCAGGGAGGTCCACTGCAAAGCTCTCCGTGGTATGTCACAACCACAGCAATGCTTCGCCCCCTTTTCCTACTGGTTTGTGAATGACTGAACACACACACACACACACAGTAACACACATACACACACTCACTCACACACACATACACACACACACTCACACACATACACACACACACACACACACACACACACAGCATCCCTTCTAATGGTCCCCTGGTGATTGTCCACTGTGCCGCAATCGGCCCCTTTAGAGCCGCTTGTTCATCAGCTAACACATGCAGCATTTTCTGGGATCCCTTCTAACTCACGGCTGCTCCTATCATCCAGGAGCTCACGGCACAGCCGTGGTCACTTACAGAAAAACTTAGAGTTGGCCGCTAAGTGGGTGGGTACAAATACATAAAAACAGGCATGATGGCGGCCCAGCATCTCACTGCTAACAGCTGTAAGGCACATCTTACATACTCTTCCATGCACCTTCCTGGTTTCTCTAAAAAGTCCTCAAGTTGCTGGGCACGGTGGCACACACCTGTAATCCCAGCACTCAGGGAGGCAGTGGCAGGCGGATCTCTGAGTTTGAGGCCAGCCTGGTCTGTAAATCGAGTCCAGGACAGAGGAGGCCACACAGAGAAACCCTGCTCCCCCCAAAAAAATATAAAGAAAAGAAAAAGAAAGTCCCCAAGGGTCCCAGGAAGAACTGACTCTGCACCAGAGAAGTCCTCTGAATGCTAAGAAAGGGTAAGAGCATCGCGGGCTTCGGCAAGCTGTAAGCCAGGTTCGAGACAGAAGAGCTTCGGCAGCGAGACTGAAAAGAGGCTGCGAGGGGCGGGCCTGCCTCTGGGCACAGCGGCCCTTTCCTCCTCCCACCCACTCTCATGCCACCCTTCCCACCCTGAGCAGCTCCGCTAACAAGAGAGCCCAAGCGTGGCCATCCTCCAACACACGGAAACCCACTTCACGTCTTTTGCCAGCGTAGGTGCAACGCAAAAAAGTTCAGTTTGGACTGGGAGAGACCGCGGAGTCCCTTGGGTGTGACCCATCTAAGTCAGGCCGTGCCTACACTCCCTTGCGGCGCTGCTGCTAACGGTCTGCTACCGAAAGACTCTCCCAGTCACCTACACAAGAGGTGCAGGAAGCAGGCGCCGGCCCACCAACACCAGGCGCCGCGCCGACTGTCTGCTGGGAGGAACAATCATCGCTTTCAATTTCTTCTCCTTTTTAAGCAACTTCCGGGGAACAAGCCATTTAAAACAAAATCACAACCCGGAACGCCACACCTAGGTGAATTTCAAACGAAACGACGCATCTTTGAGAAGGGGAGAGAACAGGCAGCCGGTGAGGCCCGAGCCTCTCTCACTCACGGAGCCGTCCGGAAGCTGCTGGAAGACAATTAAGCCGGGACTCAAAAGGGCCAGGACAGGACGTGCCCACAGGAAGAACCGCTGCCGCGCCCGCCGAGCAGCTGCCCAAGTTATCACTGCAAAGCACCCTGCGCTTCCCAGGGTGGCCTGGGTCACCGCGCCCCAGCTGGCTGCCCTACAAACGCTTTCGCCTGGGGATGCTTGGCGGGAGAGAGGGAGGCGGGAGATGCGAGGGAGAGGAGAGGAGCCAGAGCCCCTCCGTCTCAGAGCAGCGAGGTTTCGGTTCCTCAAGTGGGAGGCACAAGGTGGCCCCGAAAGCCTTGCCGTCCCCTCCCCCACCCGCGTACCCCCGGAGATCGCCTGCAACGCCCTTGGTGGCGGGACCGCGCCTTCTCCGCAACCAGGGGCTCGGGGTGGCCGGAGGGGAGGGACCCGAGGCGGCACCTACCGGCGAGTGGCGCGCTCAGGGCTCGCGGCCGGGCCGGGGCGCGCAGGTGTCCCCGGGCGCCCCGAAGGTGGCCTGGGCGCGCGGGGCGCGCATGGTCCTCGGCCGGCCGCGCGGCGCGGGTGGGGACGGCTCAAGTCTCCGCCGAGGACGGCAGCAACAGGCGCGGCGGTGTGGCCGGCGGCGGCCGGGGGGAGGCGTCTGCGCGGCTCGCGTTTCCTCCTCCGGCCGGGCGGCGCGGGGGCAGCGGCGCGGGGCGGCCGCCGGGCTCTCCCTGGCGAGCGCCCCGGGAGCCGGGCGCGGGGCTCGGCGCCCTCCCCGGCCCTGCGCACCGCGCGACGCCGGCCGCGCGGCTCGGCCCGAAGTGGCGAGTCACGGGCGAGCAACAGCTGCTGCAGTGCGGGTCCCCCGCGGCCTCCTCCCCCCGCCCCCCGGCAGTGCCTCCGCGGCCCGCCCCCCCACGGGCGCTCGGGGCAGGCGCCCGGGCCGCCGCCCCATCCGGCCTCCCCGCGCGCTCGCGGCGCCCGCGCGGGTGGGCACGCGCGTGCTCCCCGCGGCCTGGTCGTAGCTCGGGCCGCCCGCCGCGGCCGGGGCTCTCAGCAGGTGGTGGCGGAGCGCGCTCCCGCGGGCGCCCGGCGTGCGCTCTTCCGACGCCCGCAGCCCCCGCCTCCAGCCCGCCCCCGCCCCGTCCCCCTGGCTCCGGGGACCCGCGGCGGGACCGGGCGCCGGCACTCCAGGCAGGAAGATGGGGACGGGCTGGAGCGCCCTCCGCGGAGCCAACGCCACGAAGGCCATCTCCCGCCAGGTGCGGAGTGACGCAGAGCCCCGACCGCGCGCCTCTTCCCTCCCTGCGCGCCGGGCACACACGCACGCGCGCCCCTGCACTCCGCCGAGGGCGCCGGGAGAGCTCGCAGGGCGACCCGGCAGGCTAAAGGGGCAGCGTCCGCTCCCGAGAGGGGCTCCAGGAAAGTGAGCAGTGCGTGGAGCTGTCTATCCGCCTGGATTGCAGCTAGACCACTCCAGCCGTCTTCTGGCGTCAGCTCTTTTTTTTTTTTTTTTTTTTTTTTTTGATCACAGCGTAGTTTGTCTGCATAGTTTCAGATCTTTAAAATAAAAAAGGAGTAGGTCCAGCCACGGACAGTCCAATGAAGACAATGCTGATCGGTTTATGGAAATAGGATCGGTTTATCCAGTTAAACTGTCTAATCTTCAGGGTCATAGCAGCACCGTCTCGCACGCACATTTACCCCTGTTGTTCAGTTGTCCTTGACTCTCTGTGACCCTCTGGGGCCCACAGACCACGGCTACCTCCAGAAGGTCACCATGTGAAGACAGGGGATGGGCAGCCCGTTCAGAGGAGCCGCCTTTCATGGGTGCCTGAGAGATGATGTTTGGACCTATTGCCCGACCGCCCTGTTAGTCCCCACCGTAGAAGGGACAGAAGATTTCTGGACTCTACTCACAGAGCCACCTCGCCCTACCACTTCCTTCCCTTTTCTTCTCACCCCTCCACCTCCTCCCTCCAGAACTTCTGGTCCTAGAGTTCAGAAGGCTTAGCAGCAGGACCAGGCGGTAAAGGAAAGCAGAGCTTCTGCCTCTCAGAGAGGGGAGGGTGTGGAGATCTTCCCACAGGCGCTCCCGGGTGGATGTCTTGGTGGCTTGAAGGGTAAAACCTCCACCTATACCAGCCACTGATGCCCCTTGGTTGATTTTGGCCAATCTCTGCACGGGCCTCCCTGCCCCCCAGGGCCTCCTACAATCCTCGGGTACAGCGTTCTTTTAGGGTTCCCTCTAGAGAGTCGCTCCTATGCTTCAAATTTAGCCATTTGCAGTATAATTAACAATTTATTCGCAAACACTAGCAATATTAATACCAGCTCTAAGATAGCTGCAAGCTCCAGAAAACTCAACTTGCCGTTCCAGTAGGAAGTGCAGAGACAGAGAAAACAGGCCGCTTGGCTTTTAAAATGTTAAAGCAATGATGCACGCCTTTAATCCCAGCACTCAGGGAAGAGAGGACGGCAGATCTCTGAGTTTGAGGCCAGCCTGGTCTACAAATGGAGTCCAGGACAGCCAGGGCTCTGTTACACAGAGAAACCCTGGGGGTGGGGGGTCTGGTTAATGTACAAAGAAGACCTTTAAATGAGTTGGGGCCAGGGATGTGGCTCATTTGGAAGAGTGCTTGCCTAAACTGCGTGTCGATCTGGGTTTGACACCCACACAAACCCAGGGTGGTTGTGCATGCCTGTAATTTAGCACTGCAGAGGGAGAGACAGGAAGATTAGGAGTCTGAGGGAAGCCTGGGCTGTATGAAACTGTCTCCAAAACAATAATGTCTAAAACAAAATAACAATTACAAGATTTTTCTTTTTGAAACAGGTTTTACTCTGGAGTCTAATCTGTCCTCAAACTTGAAATTCTCTTCCCTGGCCTCTGGAGTGCTGGGATTACAGATGTACACCATACCTGGCTGTTACTAAATCTATTATTTAGGTATTTAAATGTTCATATTCCTGAGGAAATCAAACCCTAATTGTTGACACAATACATTTTTACTTAGTTTCAATTATGTTAAGGTGAGAGTTTTTAATCTGTGGTCCCTTTCCAAAACTGGAACCAATAAAGACGAAAGCTACGATGACAATAGGTAGGATCCTAGGATGACAAAGTGGCTCACCACGTCTTCAGGCTCTCACTGCCTAGTGGTGGCTTTCTGGAAACATAGGTGGCCAGGCTCCTGGGCCAGTCCATGGTCAGTGGGAAAACATACAGGAAGGAGGTGGAAGGAGGCAGCCTCTCAGCTGCCTGATTTGCCACCTTGTCAATCCCAGCTTAAGGATCCCCTCTGAAGAGAAGCCAGGTCACATCCAAATATCGTAATTAGCTCCAAGAGCAATTCTTCAAGGCAGGAAGACAGATTAAAGTCAAGAACAGAGCCATGAGCACTGACTTGTCTCCATAGGAGGGCCCTGATTTTACTTGCTGAAAGGCCCAGGAATGACAAAATATAATGCTGTAAAACGCTAAAAGGAGCAGTTAACCAAGGTGGACTTGAATTCCCGAAGCCGGGTAAACAGAAGCTGACTGCACAAAGAGCTGGTATTTGCTGTGGACGGACAACGTAATCTGTGTGGAGTGAAAGCAGACAGAATGTACACTCCAGCCCTGCACAGGCTTCTGTGAAGTGTCTGATCTCCTTTTATGGACAAAGCAGATAAAACTGAGTGCTGGCTCCACTTCCTTTTTCAGCAGCCTCTCCTGTCTGTCTACACAAGCCTCTGGCTCTACACACGCTCCATGAAGCTCTCTGATGATATCCAGCCCTTACGTGGGGTTCCTGCTTCCAGTGTGAGCTGGCTTGTATGCGGGCACGGAACACACAACGGACCATGAGCTGGGCAGCACACCACCCTTTATTTTGAAGTCCCAACGAGAATCTTCTCACATGTCCTCAGAACTAAAGTGGTCTCACTAAAGTGGGCAAGCTGAGTTGAGTCCCACCCTTCAGGACCCCCTCCCCTGTGTGTCACCCTGCTGCTTCCGGAGAAACCTCAGCCGGAATGCAGTAGCTGCCAACAACTCCCTGCTTCCGTGCTCACTGTCCATAGTTATTCCCAACGTAGGAGTTAAAGTGCCAGCTGGGTCGTTTGAATCTGCCCAGGGACCCTCAGACAAAACAGAGTCCAAGTCAACACATGATCTAATGCTGCCATAATAATTATTAACAGTTAAATAAAATAAAGTAATAAATAATGCTGCTATATATTGAATGAAAAGAGAAAGAAAGAGGAAAGGAAAGGGCACGAGTGCTCCTAGGTATGGTGGAGGAGAAAGTTTATTGTAGACTTGTGGAGAGTGTAGCCAGAGACAGACACATCTGGGAGAGTCCAGAGTGGACTTGACCTGACCGACCTGTGTCATGTGGGAAGAGGAAGAGTGGAAGGGTGAGGGGAGAGAGGAACCAGGTGCCGCAGCTAGGAGGCAAAGAGGCGAGTAACCAAAGCACCTAGATTACTCGGGGAAGAGCCTGGGGAAAAGCAGCACAGCCATACCTTGTGACAGGTAGGGACTGGGGAGACTGCTGGGAGAACCTGGAGCCGGATCTGCTTTTGACAATGGGCACCTCCGCCTTTTGTCCGGGGTTTGAAACTTAATTATTCTGTAAGGATGACTCCTCGTCCCTTCCACGCCCCACTGCCTGTCCAGCACTTCATCGCCTGACCCAGGCCTCGCTGGTTCTGCCCCTGCAACCCTCACCTCTTTACTCGAAGCTGGCATACTCAGCACAGGCCTTTTCCCCAGGCCTAGGGTGCCTGCCCTCCAATGTCACTGTTCTCTCCTTGCTCCATTCCATGTCTTTTGGATAAAAAAAAATTTTTTTAATAGAGCTGTTGTTGCACGCACACGCATGTACACACACACATTTCTTTCCACCTTTATTGCTTTTGATTTCTCTACGGCGCTTGCCCACTCCTATTTTGTATGGTGAAGTATGTATCTCACTTGTCATCTATCTTCCCCCCAAAGCAAAGGAACTTGTTTCAGTTCCTGCTCTGTTTTCAAAGCAGAGGCTCCATGACAGCACACAGGGAATTCAGTAGCTCTGTGCTGAGTGAGAGAATGAATAAAAATAGTTTATGATGTGGCCGGAGAGATGGCACAGCAGGTAATAGTACGTTGTGTTCTTTCGTAGGACCAGAGTTTGATTCCCACCACCCGTAACTCCAACTCCAGCAGATCCAGGCATCTGCACACACACACACACACACACACACACACACACACACACACACAAGAGACAGAGAAACACATAATTTAAAAGAATAATTTTTAAAATTATGGTGCATGGTTTGCTGACTTTCTAGGTGCTGTGTAAGGGGCAGCGAGGGTACCACAGCAGGCCCAGGCCAAGGTGTGCCCTGAGGAATTACACACCACGCAGCAGATCTGGTACAAGGGAGGCTTATTGTGAGAAAGGTGAGGGTGGGGCCTGAGAATGGGACAATGAGAGCAGAGAGAGGGAGGGGGACATCCATGACAGAGAGAGAGCATGGGGACAGAGAGAGAACAGAGAGCTGGAGTAAGCTGGGTGGGGAGGGCTGGTGGGGCTTTCATCCAGCACACCTCTGGTGGTGGCAGAGGATGGTGTAAATGTTGCCAGGCCCCTGAAGGCAGGCTAGTGGGGTCAGTGAACTAACATTCCTCCTTTCTTATTTAATTTAAAATGACAAGCTAGAAAGGGACGGTGAAGCGGGAATGAGGACACTGTGTTCAGAAGGACTTCTTCCTGCTGACTTTGGGGTGATGACAACTTTGGGGACCCTAAGAAAACTGGGGTTCTGGCGAAGTCCTGGGAGAGCCAGCTGTGACACTGCCGTCCAGGATCTGTGAGAACATCTGTGGCCAGGAAAGAGAGCGCAGGCCTAGCGGAAGCAGTCTGTGAGGGTAGACTGAGCGCCTGTGGTGGCTGCTTCGGAGCTGACTTACACGCAGACCTCGAGGAAACGCCTGGACTTGCTGGGTACTGGACCGTATATGTGGGCAGAAAGCAGGTTAGGGAGAAAAAAAAACTTTCTTAGGTGTTCATTTGAAACTTTTAGGCCCATGGACTTTTGGGCCCATGGTCTAGTTGGGGGAGGGGTGTCCCAAAACCAGGTTATGGGGGAGGAATCCCAGCCTCTGAAACAGGAAATAGGTGGGAAACTTAGGCTGGTGGTACTTATCTGGAATCCATCTGACCTTGTGGCTCATCAGGATTCCCAGCTCTGTTGGGGGGCGGGAGGCGGGGCTGTCTGCTCAAGGTGAGCTGAATGTTTAACTATCAACACAGGACCTGCTTTCCAGAGATACTGAAAAGTCTCTGAGCCCTCTCCTGGAGAAGGTTTGTTTGACAAAAATATGATTTCCCAGACCCACATAAAAATACACAGTCTAATCTATTAGAAACAAACAATAATTAATCTCAGTGTCTCACAGAGGAAGACACAAAGAGAACGCTGCTCGGCGAAGCAGCTTTTATAAAAAGAAAGAGACAGACGCAGACAGGGCTAACACGCCCAAATGGCTCCCCATCTTTTTTCTCTGACCGAGGTGGTAACTGCGACTCCCGTTGGTGGGAGGTTGACCTCACAATCTGACACAATTGGCCAAGCAGCACAGAGGGAGGGGAAGGTCCGGCAAAGGTGAGGACTTGCAGTGCTAACTACCTTTGATAGGAGAAATAAAAATCTCATGCCAAGAATATTGATCCCGTAAAGTTCTTCTCTCGTGTGAAGAATGTTTCCCTCAGATGTAGCGGTTGTGTTGTTGCTGTTGAAAGCTAGTCTATGTCAGGTTACAGTTTGTACAGATTCCCCAGTCCATCTTGGGGTGTTACTGTTGTCGTTTAAAACTTTGTACAATGTGCTGTAGGAAGAATCAAGAGGAACTTTCTCTTCGCCTCCTCCAGGAAAAACGATTTCTCTGGGCAACTGGCAGATTTGGGCTTGTTGCTTGGGGTTATGCCCCAGGCGGCCTAGTCAGTGCTTCTGTAGCCCAGGTGAAACACTATGACCAAAAGGCAAATTGGAGAGGAAAGGGGTTACTTGGCTTCCACTTCCATATGACACAGTTCCTGATCAAGGAAGTCAGGACAGGAACTCAAGCCTGCAGGAACCTGGAAGAGGAGCTGATGCAGAGGCTTTGGGGTTGGGGGGAGGGAGGTGGGGGTGAGGGTGGGAGAGGTGGGGTGGGGACGGGGTGCCTGCGAGCTTGCTCATGGCTTTCTAGCCTCCTTTCTTATACACCCCGGGGCCGCCAGCCCAAGAGTGACACCACCCACAATGGGCTGGGCTCTCCCCATCAATCACTGATTGAGAAAATGCCCTACAGGCTACCTACAGCCTCATCTTATTGAGGCTTTTTCTCCGCTGAGGGTCTTCCCTTCAGATGGCACTAGCCTGTGTCAAGTTGACATAACCCTAGCCAGGACACCGGGCATTTTATGAACTGAGGCGGTGATTCAAAGCTGCCCCTTCCAAGCCCCTGCCAGCTCACGTTAGTTGCCATCCATCCAAGACAAAAAGACAGAACTAGTCTGCCCTGTATGCTGAGCTGATGGTCTTCCTAATTCATGGACATTAGCAGTGGGCTTGTTTTATAAAATGGTGGTGGCAGTCAATGGTAAGATGTGCGTTTTCTTCTCTTTCGTTTTTCATTGTCTTGGTTTAAAGAGAGAAAACAGCTTGATAGAACGCCTCTGTTGATTCCAGCTGCTGGAGAAATTTCATTGGCTCAGAAAAGCCAAAGACTTGTTTCTACTGTACTGCCCTTTTCTACATCAACTGACAGGTGTGTGTGTTCATTTTTGAGAGGTGGCTGACGCAGATGAGGGGATGGGCGAATAAGCAGGAAGTGCACGGACGGAGGCAAAGGCCATCAGCCCGTGTTCCGGGGCCTTCCCCTCCACTCCGGCCAGACGACTGTCTTCCCAGCACGAAGCCTGTGCTCTGCTCTGTGCAGAGTGCCTTGCCTTTTAGCTGTGTCGTCTTCATTCCTTTCAGTCGACTTCCGGGATATGGGATGAGGTGCCCCTTCACCCTTGTTCAATAAGCTTAGAGAATTTAAATGAGTTATCTAAGGCAGAAAACTTCCAGGGGAGACGCTGCCATTTTAACATAGCTGCAGGCCTAATTTTGCCTTCGTATCTAACCTTTCTCTCTGGCCCTGTTATTGCCTTCTAAGCTGCTGGTTTTGAGCATGATGTTTCACAGAGTTGCTGTTGTTATTGTTGTTTTGCTAATAAGAAATAGGGAGGATCAGCTTATCTAATTGGCTTTCATATGTCTTCCATCTTACCAGCAGGCCTGGTCCATCTGGGCTCTAGCTGGGCCTTGCTGTCAGCATCATAGAAGCAGGGTTCCCCTGACCAGTACATGCTGAAGAGATGTGCCGTAGATAGACCTTTTGATGGCTTTTTCTATTGCGTAATAAATCTTATTGTGCAACACCCTCGTGGTGGGAGCTTGTTTCATGACTCAGTCATTTCCCTCAGCTTTAAGCTGAGCTGGAGAGACTCAGCCCTTCTTCTCATTTAGCTGATGCTAAATATAACCTGTAGGATGAAGTCCTGTGTTCAGGGAATGTGGGTCAGCTTAGAGTCAAAAGAAAGAAGGAGCTAGCATTTACTAAGATCCTCAACCTCACAGATCACTTCCACCAAGGTCTTGGTAGGCCTTCTCAATCAGAAGAAACTGGTGGATGAACAATCTCCATGCCCCTGTGCTGGATGCCGAAGCAATGCCGAGATTCAGGGCAGAGCATCTGTCTAGAGCAACTGAAACTTTTCTAACTCAGCTGATGCTTTCCTAAAGACCTGTTTGCTAAACATTCTAGTTTTCACAGGCTGGTCAGTCTTTGTCCAGACTTTGAATTGTCATAGGGCAAACAGCAGCCACGCGAGGAACATTTAGTAGGGCTGTGTTTGGGGCACACACATTGAATTGTGAAGTTCAGAAAATGCCTTTAATTTTTTTCTTGTTTTTTTTTTTTGAGATAGGATTTGTCTGTGTAGCCTTGGCTGTCCTGGACTCACTTTGTAGACCAGGCTGGCCTCCAACTCACAGCGGTCCACCTGCTTCTGCTTCCCTGAGTGCTGGGATTACAGGTGTGTGCCATCATGCCTGGCTTAGCCTTTAATATTTAAATGCACACACATACGCACCCCCACAGGTTCTTACTATGTAGCCCTGGCTGGCCTATCACTATGTAGGCCACCAGGCTTACCTCAGATTCACAGCAATTCCCTTGCTTCTGCCTCCAGAGTGCTGGAATTAAAAGGTGTGCCCTACCACCCATGGCATAAATCTTGATATCTACTATTTATTTATTACTGTTTTGTTTTTTGAGACAGTCTCAATTTGTGGTCCAGGCTGGCCTTGAATTCATTATCCTCCCACCTCAGCCTGCCAAATGCTGCCATTACAGATGTCTGACATCTTGCCTTGTCTGCTGTATGCGTATATTCTTCCCATGTTAGCAATGGAGGGAAGGCTCTAAGTTGTAATAAGAACTGATACACATAGCTTTAAAATGCTTTGTTTTTCATTGCAGTTCAATAAATCCTTGGATTCTATATAGAGGTCTATTGAAAAAAAAAAAAAAACCAAAAAACTCCTGATATTAAAAACTCCTTAAAGTTAGTAATAGAACTTAACAAATTGGTACTAAATTCTTTGCTAATGCTTCAAGATCACAAGGAGCCAAAGTCTCCTTGCTATCACCAGTCCTAGGCAGGAAAAGTGGGGCATGCCGTGTCCTCCTGAACAGCATCCAGAGATCAAGGACCATTTGTTTCACCTCACAGACTGCATTTCACAGGATGAGGACAGAAATCCCAGCATTCACTGTCTGATGCTGCAGGTGGGGTGACAGCTCTTAGCTGCTCCGCAGAATCCAGCCCGCAGCAGAGCCTGTGACCACTGACATTTGTATTCAGTGCTCGCTTCCTTCTTGGAATCTTTGCAGCCTTCTCTGTCTCCCCACAGGGAGAACAGGAAGTCAATCCAAGCTTCCATTTGCCATCAGATGAACACTGAAATCACTCCGGTCTTTTGGAAAATTAAGACTCCAGGAAGTCATCAGCTGTGCTGTGTCAGAGCATCCTTTCTTGTCTTAGTGGTGGGGTTCTGTCAGTCAGGGCAGGAGGGCTTAGCTAGCCTGGGACTTTTTTATAGCTAAGTCTTTCAAATGTCCTTCAAACCCAGGTCTCCTCAGTGAGGTTCTATGGAGGAGACAGCCAGGGGCGGATAGGCGGTCCTGCAGAAGTACACGATCAGGTGTGAGGACTCGGGATGCAAGTGGACACTCGTGTGGAGCAAACAGAACAACCACAACAAAATGTTTTCAACCCACAGCAGTTGAGTCCCAAAGAAAGAAAGGAAAATGGCCCTAGCTGCTTAAAGAGAAGACGGCTTAAGCACAGATGGCAGCAGCTGAGGCCCATCAGAAAGGTGGAGTCCCCTAGAGACAGGGGCGTAAGGGGAGGTGTGGGCCCCCAGGGAAGGGAATAAGGAACAAGCTGACATCTCACCGGGCTGGAGATTTCCTGGGCTGCAGACACCGGAAGCTGAGGGGTCACCGAGGGGACTGTGCTGTGTTGCTTTCACACTGTTCCCCCTAAGATTCTTCTGTTGTTTTTTTAAGCCCTGGCTGTCCTGGAATCACTCTGTAGACCAGGCTGGCCTCGAACTCACAGAGATCTGCCTGCCTCTGCCTCCCAAGTGCTGAGATTAAAGGTGTGGGCCACCACTCAGCCATCCCCCTAACATTCTGCTGTTGTCCCTGTTCTTATCTGTGTCTTCTATTTTTACCATCAGAAACCCAGAGCACTGCCTGCTCTCTGGAAAAGATACGGGAAGAAACTAGCCCAACAAAAGGAAAAGCTGCTTCCCTTCCTATCCTAGATCAAAGAAGGCGATGGTCTGACTGAGAGGGACCCTGGGCTGGAGGTAGAAGTCAGGAAATGATCTGGGGAGAGTTCACGGGGGTAGGAAGTGTCAATGTCAGTGCTGGGATCCAAAAGCTTACAAAGCTAATACAGCAGCAGGTGAAAACTATGAGAAAACTATGAGAACATGGAAAGGAAACAGAGCCCTTCTGCAGCTGAAAACCAACCATTCCAGCACAACTAGGGAACACTGGGAAGACCGCTGACACAGAGTCAGTACTTACTTTAAGAATGTTAAGATAACGGCAAACCTGGCTTACACCTGGTGTAATGGAGTTGACCTCGCCCCTCTCCTGGATTTTTTTCTGGGACTCTCACAAACAGGACTACCAAGTTGGCTTGCAGGGAAGGCATCCAAACCTCCTGCAGCCAGGTACTCTAGAGTGCCCAACTGCAGCCCTGGCCAGGCCATACAGCTCAGGAACCATGCAGTGATTTCTCATTTAAATTCCTCAGCAAGACCAACAGAACCAAAAAATCTGGGCACAGGTGTCTTTTCTGAGACTGATACTCCAACCAAGGACCATGCATGGAGATAATTTAGAACCCCTGCACAGATGTAGCCCATGGCAGCTCAGTATCCAAGTGGGTACCCTAGTAATGGGAACAAGGACTGTCTCTGACATGAGTTCAATGGCTGGCTCTTTGATCACCTCCCCCTGAGGGGGGAGCAGCCTGACCAGGCCACAGAGGAAGACAATGCCACAGAGGAAGACAGGTCCTGATGAGACCTGACAGGCTAGGGTCAGATAGAAGGAGAAAAGAACCTCTCCTATCAGTGGCTTGGGGAAGGGGCATGAGAGGAAAAGAGGGAGGTGAGTTGGACTAGGAGGGGACAAGGGAAGGGGCTACAGCTGGCATACAAAGTAAATAAATTGTAATAAATTAAAAAGGAGAAAAATAATAATAATTTAAAAAATTCCTCAGCAACTTCCCAGAGATAATAAGTTTAAAAATCACCAAAACTCCTGCGTGTGGCTGCTGGAAAGACAGGGAAGCCTGAGTGTCCTTGGGAAGCCGACGCCCACGCTTGCCTGTGTCTCACTCTCGTCCAAGCCCCTCTTGTTTTAACTAATCTTCGTGCTTACGATCTACGTTTAAAATACCCTTTCATAAACTCTAGTTCTGCTTCATCCTGGGTCATCCTGAGATTACTTACCATAGATGCTGGCATGTGGGGGGAGGCTCTGTGTAGGCACCAGCTTGATGTCTCTTTGTTCAATGGTTGTGTAGGTGTGGTGTGGATCAACCTACAATCTTCGACTAGGTATAGCCCAATCAGGGGACCGGAAGCTTCATGTAGTAACAAGAAATGTCCAGTTGGCACTCTGTCTCCCCATTATTTGATTATTTCATTTAGATCCTTTCATATAGCTGTATATTTTACAAAGCTTCTACAGTATTAACATTCACTCTCTCTTTCCCCCTCTTCTCTCCCCGATTGATCCTTCTGTTCCAATGTCCCCATACCCATCCATCCTTCCATCCATCCACCCACCCATCCACCTATCCATCCTTCCATCCATCCACCCACCCATCCACCTATCTATCCATCCACCCATCCACCCATCCATCCATCCACCCACCCATCCATCCATCCATCCATCCATCCATCCACCCACCCATCCACCCACCCATCCATCCATCCATCCATCCATCCA
>REGO01000357.1:1533531-1563871 GCA_010120015.1 Rhombomys opimus
CATCCACCCACCCACCCATCTATCCACCCATCCATCTATCCATCCATCCACCCACCCACCCATCCATCCGTCCATCCATTCACCCATCCATCCACTATCTATTCTATTTCTCATTCTTAAGTGTATCTATCAGTCTCTCCTTAGTTCCTTACTCTATACATAACCTGTGTGGGTCAATGGATTGTAGTTTGGTTATCATTGACTGAAGAGTTAATATCCACATATAAATGAGTACCTTCATATTTGTCTTTCTGGGTCAGGGATGCCTCTGGATCAGGAACTACCTCCTGGTGCCATCTATTTACCTACAAATTTTATAATTTCATTTTTCTTAAACAGCTAGGGAATAGTCCACTGTGTAAATGGACCACATTATCCAATCATCTGTTGAGGGACAATCTAAGCTGTTAACGGTTTCTGTCTAATTATGGATAGAGCACAATGAACATGGCTGAGCAAGTGTCTCTGTAGTAGGATGCCGCTTCCTTTGGGTTCACGCCCAAGAGCGGTGTACCTGGATCTTGCAGTAGACCTGTCCCCATCTTGCTGAGGAGCTGCCTCCCTGATCCCACAGTGTGTGAGTTTGCAGTCCCACAGCGGGGGGCTTTGTCGCTCAGCCCAGCAGCAGGTGTGCACCACCTTCAGGTTCATCATCTCGCTCTCGTCTCCTCTGCATCGGAGTGGCTGACGTTAAGATGAATGCCGCACTTTTGACGGCAGAGCTCAGGCTTAGGAAACCCTAACAGACCTAGCAAGCCTGCCTGTCCTTCCCTGTAGAGGAGACAGCCATCCAGTATCTTAAACATCAAAGCGGTCTCCTCGTTGCCTGGAGGGCGGTGCTACTTCCTTCCAGAGCTGTTTTCTATATGGACATCCTCGAAAAGATAATCTATGAAAGAGAACCACCAGTGCCTGCACTGGTTTGAATAGGTATGGCCCCATAGACTCATGTGTCTGAATGTTTGGCCCGCAGGGAGTGGCACTATTAGGAGGTGTGGCCTTGTCAGAGGAAGTGTGTCTGCTCGTATATATACAGTCACCAGAAGGAAGGAAGACTATAAAGATATCAGCAGCTCAGTTTTGGTTGGAAACAAACAGTTCTGATACAATTAGTGATGTCAAGTGCCAGGGAAAAGAAACATCAACTCAGCTTTCCTGAGAGAGTGGGATTAATGAATAGCAGGTGATTAAAGACATTTTCAGACCAAGATACAGACATCCTTGAAAAGATAATCTATGAAAGAGATCCATCGGTGCCTGTGCTGGTCTCAATAGGAACGCCCCATAGACTCATGTGTAACAGCCTGTAAAGAACCTGCTGCAGCACCTGTGCAGTGGCGAATCCTGTGACGCGTGTGCAGTGGCGAATCCTGTGACGCGTGTGCAGTGGCGAATTCTGTGACCGTGGCTGACGCACTTGTGTAAGCATTCACTTCCAAAGCTCGTGACTTTGAGGCACTTTCAAAATGAAGTAGATAGCTGGGCTCCGTGGGCATACCTGTAGTCCCAGCACTCCAGGAGGAGGATCTCTGTGAGTTTGAGGCCAGCCTGGTCCACAAAAGAGTCCAGGACAGCCGAGGCTACACAGAGAAACCCTGTCTCAAGACCCTGCCCCCACATAAAGAGGAAGTGGATTATCACAGGGACCCACAGACACCTGGGAAGACACAGCACAATGTTGTCTGTGCTGCTGCTGTTTGAAGCAGCACAGTGAGAAATGGCCTCAGCATTCTTCAGAAAGAGAATGTATTTGAGCTATGATACAAAGTAAACATATTTCTGTAAGAGGCAGATTTTTTTCTACCATTAACAACTGCGGAATGTCAGTACATTGTAGCAATGAACACGGATTGCTCAATAACTTCATCTCAGGAAAGGAGCCAGTGAATAAGTAGGGACATGAAACATGATTTCACAGTTGCACAGTGAAACAGGCACAGTGGAGAACAGCGGGGAAAGACTTCTACCGTTTGTACAAAACAAATAAAAACAAAAGAATTCATTACATAATTGATAATTGCTGTATGTCCTCGAAGCTGGTGAAGATGGCTTTGTTAATAACCAGGCTGTGGATAAGGGTGAAGCTATTTCTCTATATGACTTTTGTATCGTTGAGTTGTATGTCATTTGAATATATTGCAAAAGATAAACATTTTTAATATAGGTGAATATACTGCATAAGATAAAACAATGGAAGCGTTGTTTAGGTAGAGGGTGGAGATGATCACTTTGCATTGATTTTGCAAGAATAGATGCTAAGATTTAAAGATTTGGGGGGCTCATAATCCAGTCAGTAGAGCGTCTGCCTTGCAAGCAATAAGTTTGAGCCTCCACGCCCCCTGTGAACAATGGCCCATGCCTGCAGCCCCAGCAGAAGACATGTAGGCACAAACAGGCAGATCCCTGAGGCTCAGCCGCTCGTCAGCCTACTGTACCTGACAGGCTCCAGGCCAATAGGAGACACTTGCCTCAAAAGCAGGGTGGATGTCACCTGAAGATTGACAGTGAGCTTGTCCTCTGGCCTCTGCACACATGTGTGCACACATGCATGAACCCCATAGTGCTGCACAAACACCCAGAGACAAGAGATTTAACAAGCAACCACTAAAAGGGTTGACCTTCCATGTGCAATAGAAATGGTGTAGGAAACTATGATGGCTAAGCAAAGTTCTCTTGAGCACCTATCTATATGTGCAATATGTGTACACACATACATATATGTGTGTATATATGTGCATGTATGTATGTATGTAAAATTATGCTTTGATTGTGATTTGTCCCTTGCAGCTTCATGTGTTGGAATACCTGGTTCCAAGCTGGTGGGACTGTTTTGGGAGTCTGTGGAGTCTTCGGAACCTATGGCCTGAGGGGGGTTGCTAGACGCAGGTCTTGAAGGCGGTAGCCCACCCCTGGTTCTGGCCCAGCTTTCTTTGTTCGCTGATCTGCCAGTGTATGAACAGGCCACAACCACAAGTTCCTGTCACCAAGCGTGTGTCGCTCCAGCTGCCGAGCCCTCCCCGTCATGATGAAGCATGCCCTCCGTGAGCCAAAACAAACCTCTCCTCCCTTAAGTGGCTTAGCTGATATATAGATATTGTTAAAGCATTTCTATTTTCTTTTCTGTAAACTATATTTCTATATAATTTGCCCCACTTTCTACTGAATTGTTATTTTAATTTTTACGTGTTTGTTTATTTTATGTATGTGAGTGTGTTTTCTTCATGTATGTCTGTGCACCACGCACATGCCTGGTGTACACAGAGACAGAAGAAGGTGTCAGAGGCCCTGGAAGTGGTTGTAAACTGCTATGTGGGTGCTGGGATCAAATGCAAGTCAGTGCTCTTAACCACGGAGCTCTCTCTCCATCCCCATACTGTATATACATATACATATTGTTATATATCATATATAATCATTATATGTCATATAAATCATTATATATTATATATACAAACCATTCTATATATATCATATATATGTGAGATCTTTTTTACATTAAGATGATTGTGATACAGATGATCTGTGATACAGATTGCAAATATTTTTCTCTAGTTTGCTGCAAATTTTTCAATTACTTTTGTTATAATGTGGAACCTTCCCCACTCTAAGACTGCATGAGAATTACTACTGACTTTCTCCCAGAGCTTCCTGGAGGTCCTGAAAAATATAATTATTATCTAAGGCAAACTTTTATGTGTTCAGGAATCATAAGATTATCACATTAAGATAACTGACAAATACAATTTTTTAAAAATATAAATCCCATAAATTTAAAACTGTGCCAAGCATACCTTTACTCCTGTACTTGGAAGGGAGAAGCAGTTGGATCTCTCTGAGGTCGAGGCTAGCCTTGTCTACACAGTGAGCTCCAGGCCAGCCAGACCTACCTAATGAGACCTTGTCTTAAAATGTATCTGCCCTGGTACACTGCTTTAATCCCAGCACTCAAGAGGGAGAGTCAGGTGGATCTCTGTGAGTTCAAGACCAGCCGCCTCTACAAAGGGAGTCCAGGACAGCCAGAGCTACACAGAGAAACCCTGTTTCAAAAAAAAAAAAAAAAAAAAAAAGAACCAAACCAAACCAAACAAAAACAAACCAAAAATGCCTATGCACCCCACCAAAAAATTGCACAGTTTTAAAGTGTTCGATGGGATGATGTGACATAGGTAAATATTACGAAGTGACCACCACAGTCAGCTTAGTTTGCTAGCTATCAAGTTACCTGGTCACCGCTCCTGTGAGTGGGGTGGTAACAATATCCAAGGCCTATTTTTTTTTAGTACCTGTTCAATTTTATGAAAACTGGATTGTTAATTGCAGCCTCTATGAAAGTTTATATTATTGAGCATTTCCACAATTCTCCCACTCCCAACCTTTAACATAAAATTGGTATTTTTCAGATGGGCAATGTCATGTAGTATATTTCTCTTTCTCTCACTCCCTCTCTCTTCATTTGTATGTATGGTCACAATTAAAACCTGATTTCTTTTGTTTTCCTTCCCTCTTCCTCTATTAAGTTAAATGTTTCTTATATTTTGGTTTATACTCCCTTTGTAAGTACAAGTTTTAGTATTAGAAAGGTATTAAATGTTTTTAAAGATGACAGTCAATGCTGACAATTGGAATGGCAACACCCCCCCAGCCCCCCTATTCCTGCCAAGGGAGTATGCTGTGTAACCAGTTATGGATGGCATTTGCCCACTGGCCTAACGGCAGTGAAACTTAATGCTAGAACAATTTCCCCCAGGTTCCCACCTAAAGCTCTCCTGCCACCTGCCTTTGTTTCTTCTCCTATTGCTGCAACAATAAAATCCTCTGACGAAAACAACTTAGAAAAGAAAGGATTTACTCAGGCTCACAGTTCAAGGGTGGGGAGGACAAGGCAGCAGGAGCTTGAAGCAGCTGGCCACCTTGCACCCACAGTCAGGGACAGCGAGGGTTGAGTGCACGCGGCTCAGCTCCCCTTCTCCATTTTACAGTCAGGATCCTGCCAGGGAATGGTAACACCCACGGTGGACCTGTCTTCCTACCTCAATTAATGCAATAAAGATAACCCTTCATGAGAATGCCTACAGGCCCATCCTACAGGTGAGCTTAAATTTAACTGATTAGGTAATTAATTGTACGTGTATGGGTGTTGTGCCTGCATGTATGTCTGGGCGCCGTGAACCTGCAGCGCCTGAAGAGGCCAGAAGATGGTACTGATCTCTGGGACTGGAATTACGCACAGCTGCGAACTGCTGTGTGGCCACTGGGAGTCAAACCCAGGTCCCCTGACAGAGCAGCCAGTGCTCTTCACCGCTGAGTCATCGCTCAGCCTTCCCAGATAACTTTAGAGCTGGTCAGATTGACAACTGAGATCAATCATCGTCTACTCCTTTTACCCATGGGATATTTTAGACGTCTGTCTCAAATAAAAGTGAAAAGGAAAGGTCTGCTCACGCACAGTTTATTGTAGTGCTATGTTAGTGAAGGACTGGAAGCACCTGGAACGGGTCTTCCGCGTGCGGGATGTGCGCGTGCCGCAGAGCGGTTCGTACGGCACGCGGCATTGTGAGCAACTGTGTAACGCTTCGGTGCCTTCGTCCCTTTGTGTTTTTACATTCAAGTGGTGTCACATTCAATAGTGTCTTTACTGGGATACTCAAGCTTTTCCCAAATAAACTGCAAACATTGTCCACGAGTCATCAAGTCAGCGTCATCTATAAGTTTAGGACACTCAATACATGGGTGTCACACATGCGTGTACCGCACAGACACACGCGAGCACACGTGCAAAGGCGGGATAAACCATCCTCACTTGAATCTCTTGGTGCCTTTTCCACAAAAGCTGTGATTGCAGTTGAGTTTCACTTTAGCAGGAACTCCCCTAAGGACGGGCTCTGCCACTTCCTGTGACTTAAGGACCTTTCCTGTGACTTCTGGTTCCCCCACTGAAGCCCCCCCCCCCCCCAGCCAGGCCTTTCTGCTGAGTCTCACACCTTGTCGGGGCTTTTCCTTTGCTGGTCCTCGCAGCAACAATGGAAACATCCAATTTTGTCCTAGAATTCTCATGGCCTCAAGCAGTCGGAAGGGGTCACTAAGAGCAGAGGAGGGAGTGGGGGCGGGTGGATTTCCAGCCGACCACTCTATCTCCGGTATCTCGGGTTCCAGGGCGGGTCCAGCGCCCCCATTCGGCCGCCCTGGGCAGTGCACACGTGTGGTGCAGGAAACACCCACAGATGTAAAAATAAAAGCGGATGACTCTCTTTTCGTTTTTATTATTATCATTTATTACAACGGAACAGAAGAACCACAGGGCTGTGACAAAGTACCTTCTTAGAAGAACTGAAGCTCAACGGAGTTCTCTAGACGCACTGACCTCCGTCAGGGCTGACGTAATTACCGAGGCTGAACTGGACCGACCGCTGGCCCTCTCTGCCCTCCACAGAAGCCTCCTGCCATCAGCTTCCATGCATAGAAGTCTCTATATCATACGCGTTGTGTGGCCGGTGGCACCGGACATGTTGATTCATTCTTGAACACATATGTGTGCCTGTGTATGTGCCTGTGTGTGTGTGTGTGTGTGTGTGTGTGTGTGTGTGAAGATTCATGTGCACACCTGTGCCCATCGGAACCAGAGGTTGGTATCAGATGTCTTCCTCAACCCCTGTTTACTTTAGTTTGGGGGACAAGGTGTCTTCCTGAGCCAGAGCGCTCCAGTTTCCACCCACCAACACTGGGATTGCAGACTCGCGGGGCCTACCTCTTATGCGGGTTTTGGGGATTTGAACTCAGGTTGTCAGACTTGGACAGCAAAGCTACCCGTCCTGCTCCTCATCCTTTCTTTTCAGCTGTTGCCACTCACCCAGGCATCGTTTTATAAGTTTATGTATTATTACTGTTGTGTGTTTGCATGAGCAATGTGGGCACGCAAGCTGTGGTGCTTCCGCAGACGTCAGAGGACAGCACTGCACAGTCAGCTCTCTCCTTCCACCTCACAGACTGGGCCATCTCATGGCCCCAAGGTTTGCAACAATAAAACAACAGCAACCAACTAGCAATGGCGCGGGCCTCTCCTATCCTCCACCCCTTATCCTCACCGAGCATTCTCGCCAGAAAGTCAAATCAAGTCATCAGCTTCTCAACGAACAGTGCCTGCGGAAAGGAAGGACTGAGCACGGAGGAAACCCAAACACCAGAAGCCAGCAGTGAGTGGAGTGCAAACAGTGGACAACGCTGTGGTCAGACTTGGTAGTTTGAAACAACAGATGACGAGAACAAGTTGTAAAAAAGGACAAAGGATTTCTGTGTTGAATGAGCTTCAGGACTGCTTAATTAGGTGCCGCGCGTCGACGGCGCCTGAAGTCTTAAGACAGACTGGGGAATCCCACAATGACTGGGTCATTTTGCTGATCTTGAGAAGCATCAGCTTAGGTGTGACAACATGTGTGTGCGTGTGTGTGTGTGCGTGTGTGTGCGTGTTCAAGTCCTTGTCGCTTACAAACCCACACTTAACGCATTTAGAGCTACATTGATGTAGTAAAATGGGGAACCAGGGAGCAACAGAGGTCACAAGACTAGCCGTGGACGGGTGCATGGCTATTGCCAGGGGTGGGTGCTATCACTTTATCTTAGTTTAAAATTCTCTGGAATATAAACACACAAAGTGTGTTCTCACAGGAAGAAAAGCCAGGTGCTGCCGAGACACTCAAATCCCTGCCGGTTCTGGTCAGGGGTCCGTGCATAGGGTAAGTGGGAGGGGAAGGATGGGGGAGACCCCAGTGGGAAAAACTCATTTGTGGCCAGGATATGCTGGCTTCAGTTAAGGACATCTAGTGAGAAGGTCCAAGTGAGAAGGTGCTGATGGCAACATCAGGACTTGGTAGGGAGTCTGGAGCCCTAGAACTATTGTAGCCAAGAGCATTGCTTTCAGAGAAGAGAGAACAGTGAAGGGCCAGGAGGGAGACGGAGGAAGCCGCAGCAGTTGAGTCACAGCTGAACCTCAGCCTGTGGCCACACCTGACTTGTAACGTTGAACCCAGGAACCCCTGTCAGAAATGGCTCTACACTTCACTCACGCCATCTTTCTTTTAATTGTTCTTTTTCCGGCCAGGGTGGACAGAGAACAGGACAGTGCATTAAAGGACAACCAAGCCTGTTCATCTCTGTAACTTCCCTTTGGGAATTGCACAATGCTGTGTTGAAATGGTTTCGACAGCTGGTAAGACGCACAGCCGCTCCGGGGTTGGGTGCCCAACTCCTTTCGGCAACGCGACCGTCCAGGTGCTGAACTGGGGCCCCCTGAGAGGTCGCTGACAGGTTGCTCCTCAAATGTTGTGGAGGAACTAGCGAGGGAGCAGGAGGAAACCTTTCCCAGTCCCTGACCCTATTCTCCACCCTCTTGGCCAGGCCTGGACCATGCTGCTCATGACTCTAGTTTGTGTTTGTTTTGTCTACAGATTGCTATGGGCAGTCATCGCACATTGCCTCCATGGGGAAGTCTTCAGACTTGACGACGTTTCAGACGTTGATTCCCACCTGCTGGGATGGCTACTTCTGGTTGTCAACTTGACTAGATCTGGGAGTTGAACCTGGGGCCTTGTGCATGCTGGGTAAGCACTGCACACACAGAGCTGCATGCCCAGGCATGATGAAGTTCCTTCAGAGGTTGAATGTCTGCCTCTCTGGTAATAAGACTGGAACAAAGAGGTGCAGAGATGGCTCCCAGTTATGAGCACTGGCTGCTCTTGGGTCAGGTTTGGTTCCTAGCACCCACTCTCATGGCTCATAACCACCTGAAACTCCATTTTCGGGGACATGACCCCCTTTTCCGATATCAACAGGCACTGTGCACAGATGGCACATGCATACAGGCAGGCCGACACTCACGCACATAGAGTCAAGCTAAGTAAAACATTTTTAGAGAAAGGATGGAACAAAAGAACAGTGGAGGAGAAAAATGTATGGAAGTCGTTTTCCAGAGTCACTTTGGTTTTTGTTTTGTTGTTTTTAGAGATGAGGTTTCTCTGTATAGCCTTGGCTGTCCTGGACTCGCTTTGTAGACCAGGCTGGCCTTGAACTCACAGAGGAGTCACTTTGTTTTAAGCATAAGTGTTGCATATTTGAACTGACAGTTTTGATAGAGCCATGTTCAAAATGGGCTCTCACAAAACTGCATGCACAGTTCAGATGCCTTTACACTGCACCATGGCACACTGTGGGCGCCCCCGTGTCCTTCACCCTGCACTGTGCACAGTGTGGGCGCCCCCGTGTGCCTCTGCATTTCTCTTGCTAGACTACATAGGACATCAGGGCTTTTTGTCTTTATCATTATTCAGAAAACTGCCCAGTCCCTGGCAGGATTCAAACATGGCTCAAGTGATAAAGCACGGAAAAACACAGGTGTTTGTGAGGACACTGTCTTTTAGGGTGTAGAAATTGTAATTTAGATGATATCTATTTAAAAGTTCTTCCAAGTAGACGCATACATTTCTCCTATCACTTAATACATTTTTTTTTTTTAAAAAACAGCTTCAGCTTCTATGCTCAATGAAATAGCAATTCTTTGCTTTAATAGCATCATGATTGGGATAAATCAGAGCTAAGTAAATAAGAGGTACTCTAATTGGATCTTTCTTGTTGATTTGTTTTTCAAATAAAAGCTGTGGGACAATTATCAAAATTGAAAAGAAAATCCTTCAGGGCAGGCAACTTGTAAACTCAGAAGCTGCCCAGGAAAGAAGGATGGAATGCAGAAAGGGGAAAGCCATGTTGTCTGAGTTACCAGCTTCGAGGGTCCACCACCTGGCACCCTGCAGGTAGTGAAAAAGGCTTTAGAGAAAGAGCCAGAAAGTCCAGAGTATCAGAAAAGCATGCTTAGGGTTCTAGGTAGCATTCAAAAGAGACAGGAGAAAGAAAAGAAGAAAGTTGTACCTCTCTCAGTCAAAAAGAAGAGGTTAATCTTATAAAGGACGTTTATGAGGTTGATACAGCTCAGTCTCATAAAGGAGTAACAACTGCTGTTTCAGAGCCCATAAAAATGTAAATTAATGGGCCCTCAACTCCTCCCCTACAGACTGTCTCTTATGGAATTTAGAGCTGTTTTTCCTCCTCTAGGAGGCAGGAGAAGACAGACTACCAGTTCTGGTCTCACATTGTGCCATCTTCCCCAGGAGCTTCAGGACTGTAGAAAGCAGACTGGCTGCTGTGACAGCTCTCTGCCCTCACCACAGGCTGGTGGCTACTGCCTAAGTCCTGCAGGTATCTGCCCAGCATGAACATACCACATGGTTCTGTCTTGGCCTGTCCTAACTTCATTCATGCTCCGGCTCAGTAAGGTAGGAGCCTGGGGGTGTGAAATGTGTTCCTTCTAAGATAATTGAATAATAATTAAAAAAAAAAAAAAAGTAAAAGGAGGACAGGACTACTCCTAAAGTTTGGAGAAGATTTTCATTGTAGCTATAAGGGAGAAAGCAGGCAGAGGAAGGAGCCCAGGCCGGAACATGGCCAGCAGACTAAACTGGACCATGAGGGAGAGGAGAGGAAGAGCAGGAGGGATGGCCCAGCCGAGACTAATGGGGATGAAAGCTGAAGGCCAGCCCCTGGGAGGAAGAGGTTTAGGGCAGAGGGTAGGGGTCCCGCAGGTCTCGAGCTGGAAGTCCTTTGCTGTTTTCTATTATGATGGACACATCACGTATTTGTCCAAACCACAGGCTGTAACACACCAAGAGTGAACCCAGCGCCAGCCGTGAACACAAGGACATAACTACTGCTTTAAAATCTTTATCACATTGACGAATGTGGTGGGGAGAGTGAGGGCCGCCGTCAGAGGACAGCTTTTAGAGTGTGGTTTTTCCTCCCTCCACAGTGGGGATTCTGGGGCTGAAACTCAGGGCAGCGGCGGTTTACCCTCCAGGCTCCGTGGCCGACATCCACACCACATGACCCTCCTCAGCCGCCCGGCTCTGTTCTTACATGGAGGAATTTCACTGTATGGTCTCAGGGTCATTCTCTTGTTGCAGGTTTTTCACTTACACAGAGGGGCATGAAGGGCGTTGTCAGCAATCATCACGGTTGTTTCTGTGGCAGGGTGCTTAGCCGGCCCACTCACAAGACCTAACAATGTTAGGTCTCAGACACCAGGGACAAATGGCTAGCTGAAGAGCCTGTTGCTATACCAAAGCTGATGCTGGACAGCTGATTGCTTTTCTATCTATTTCAGGTATACATACAAAGAATTACACAGAAGACATATGTAAAGTATATATATATATATATATATATATATATATATATATGCACAAATAATTTTTTTTAAAAAGTTAATCTTTATTTTAAAAACTCAGATAATGCCCAGATTGAACATTTTCATAGAGATGTTAGTTTGTTTGTTCAGTCATGTTTTCTTTACTCACATTGCAGGCCAAAGTGACAAAACCACAAGGAAGGCAGAGCTGTTGAAAATATTATCTGAATCACGTGGCCCTCAAAATTACTGTCTGAAAAATCAAGTTCAGCATAA
Source organism: Rhombomys opimus (assembly GCA_010120015.1). NCBI lineage: Eukaryota > Metazoa > Chordata > Mammalia > Rodentia > Muridae > Rhombomys > Rhombomys opimus. Next base: position 1,545,035 of record REGO01000357.1, read on the forward strand.
TTGGAGGTAAATGTGATCATGTCCACTGCTGGAATGTTTTACTCTGATTTTGGCTGCAGGTTATACTTTTGTGGCTGGAAAAAATTTTCTTCAATGGCACTGACCAGCTCATCTAGTTCCCTTTTCAGTTGTTCTGGATCACTAAAAAATATAAACAAGAATTCAGGTTAATGGATAATAGCCCAATGCAAAACAAGTATACATATTTGGTATTCTTTTAAGACAGTGTCTCATTATGGAACTATGCAGACCAGGCTAGCCTCAACGTCACAATGTAGAATAGGCTGGCCTCAAACTCACAGAGACACACCTGCTTCTGCCTCCTGAAGGCCGAGAAAGAGGTGCGCAGTAGCCTGTGTAGTCTTGATTCATTTTTGAGGCAGGCTTTTACGAATCCCAGGCTGTCTCTGAAATCACAGGAATCCTCCCACCTCAGCCTCCTGAGTGCTGAGATTAGGGATTGATTGCAAACATGAGCCCCTACTCCCGGCCTCAAAGCAAAAGTAAAAAGTTTAAACACACACACGTGTGTAATTTAAGGATTTAATGTTTAAGTATCTTCATGTGTACATGTGAACGCAGGTGCCTGTAAATGCTGCAGTTACGTGAGCCTGAGTCCTCAACACTGGTTTTAGGAAAAGAATTAGGGTTCCCTGCAAGAGCAGCAGCAGCTCCGCTCTTCTAATCATTTTTAATCGCTTTTAATCACTGACTCGATCTCTTCAGCTCCTTCAAGCTGTATTCTAAAATGCTTTCTTCATGGACCTAATGAGCCTGAAACTAAGCTTCTAGAGGTTTCAGAAAAGCACAGCCAGAAACAGAGCTCCATGAACTTTTGAGTGAACACATTTGATGACTTGGAGGGAAAAATGCAAGAAGGCAGTATGCATTATAGTCCCTGAGAGGCCTCCAACCCAAGCCTCCACAATAAACATTACTCTTTGTTCTGAGGATTTTAAAGAACCACGATTTTGGTAGTAGCACCCCCAGAGGCCCTGCATGGTCTGTACCCGATAGCACAGAGGAAACGTTCCTGATTTCCCTTGCGCTTCAGTCCTGCTCAACTCTGACCACATCTTTGCGAAGTCCTCAGTTTCCCCATCTGGCTGTTTCCTTCATTTTGTGTGGCCGGACTCCAGCCACTGGGAAAAGACAGTCACACTTCCGGTCCCCATGTGCCTGCTCTTCTGAACGCATGATCAAGGGTCAGATTTGCTCTGGTGGTCACTTCACTGGAGTGCGGGTCTTTCTTTGCCTGAACTTGTTTCTAACAGGTCAAAGTGCACAGCAGGAAATGGAAGCCACGGTGCTGAATCTTTACTGCCCTACCACTGCCCACCACCCGAACCAACACACAAAAACTAAAAATGTCACAACTCAAGTGTCAACAAAGGTCTCAGGAAATGGATCCTTTAAGAAAGTCGTTTTCCACGCACGTCGGAGGCCCTTGTTTGTGTACAGGAGGTCCACGAGTGTCAAGAACGCACGCACCCGACTGCCCGTGAAATGGATTTCCGGCAGCTTACGGAGGCTCATGCAGCTGCCGTGCTGCCGTGGAAATTAACCCTCCACCCACTTTCCATCACCTTGTTCTCGACCACCCGAAAAGCTTACATTCAGTTTAGCTGAAAGGAAAGGACAGTTTCTGCAATCAGTTAAGATCACTTTGACACTGCAACTGGCAATAGTACAAGAAAGGCAACTGATTTCACCGCAGACATTAATCCCGGCTCTGTTAGTTATGAACCCGTGGGCAGGTGGCTTGGGCTCTCTAGACCCATATTCTCCATCTGTAAAACTGGGATAAAGACTTTACCTCCTCCAGAGAATTACTGTCCATGCTGAGATATACTATATAAAGTAATTAGCCCAGAACCTGGCCCAAAGACCTCAATAAAAAGAGCTGTCATTATAGTTATTTTCATTCCTATTAGCAGCATATATAGTAATTATGACTCATAAATGCATGCGAATTACACTGATCTCTTTGTCCTCTACCATTGTGCTTTGAAGAAAGTAATAACTCTCAGGAAGGCAAATATGCTCATAATTAGTTGAAATTGAAGCATAAAGCTCAAGCTCAGTGAATTTGCCAATTTCTAACTTCTTTATAAATATTTAGTTCCTAAACACGACACATCTGTACATTGATTCCTTTGCTCATTGAGTTAATGTTTTCAAGGTGTATGTTTAATAGTTTAATACTATATAGTTTTAATAGTTTAATACTATAGTATCTATAGTATCGTTCAATAGGATTTAACAATGTAGTAATTTTACTAAAAAGTTTGCTCTTACCATTTATTCTCTATCCTAATCCTAAATGACCCATTTTGAAATTTAAAGTGTGACATTGCTGAATACTATTTTTTTGTTTTGTTTTTCGAGACAGGGTTTCTCTGTGTAGCCTTGGCTGTTCTGGACTCACTTTGTAGACCAGGCTGGCCTTGAGCTCATGGAGATCCACCTGCCTCTGCCTCCCAGGGTGCTGGGATTACAGGCGTGAGCCACCTCACCTTACTTGTTGAATACTGTTTTTAAAAACAAAGACAAGTTGCATGGCAATGTAAACTTGGGTTAAGAATCCTTATTTCCTAAATTTAAATTCAGTGGCTCACTTGATGGAAAAATAATCAAGCAGTCTGTCTCTTTAACCATGCCAAAAGTCTATGTAAAATCAATGACGATGGAAGCAATCCGTGTTCTTATTGCACTTCTGACTGGTGGGGGTGGGGCAGAAGCTATTTTGAGGACTGCAGGGCAGTCTTTATGTTAGCCAGGCTAGGCTTACAAGCAGGCTCTGGTTCTTCGAGGACTGATTTTGGCTGTGAAAGGATTTTGGAGATGTGATCGCCACTTACAAATAGTTTACTTTAAAGAAGGCAGTTGGTGACCTGGATGTGTAACATTCAAAAGAAGATTTTCCTGAAGAATTCAGCCATGTTGGCAGCTCTGCCCCACACCCAGGGCCCCACCCTGCCCAACCAGGCCACTATCTTCCATGTGAGCCCACTCTCACCCACAAGTCTCCCCTTCTGCAGTCCTCTGGCTCTGCTTCTCTGGTGTAACTGTTTGCACACAACCAGGAGCTAATAACATTGGGGTTCTCCTGCTCTTAGGTGGTGCACAACCAAACATTGAGGAGGGAGGTAATGTGAGGTCTAAAACTAAATTTGAAATGGTTCAGAGAAAAAAAAAGACACTTCGTGTGTGTGTGTGTGTGTGTGTGTGTGTGTGTGTGTGTGTGGTGCACGATTTTGATCCCAGTGCTTTGAGGTGGCAGAGGCAGGCAGATCTCTGAGTTCAAGGCCAGCCTTGTCTATGGGGCCAGTTCAGGACAGTCAGGGATACACACAGAAACACTGTCTTGAACAACCGAAAACCAAAACAAAACAAAAACACCGAGAAGGGAAAGACTTCAAAATACCAGCAATGGTTCCCAGCTCAGAGCGGAGCAGACACTCGGGTGTTCACCCAGTGTATGTGGAGTGGATTTTAATTGACTTTGTCACAGGAGTGAAAGAGGAAAATTCACTGGCACTAAGAACCAATAAAAATCACTAATGAAAACCAAACTCAGGTTTTCTGGAAGAGCAGCAAGAACTCTAAACCACCAAGCCAGCTCTCAAGCCCCTCAAGAGGTTTTTTGTGCTTTGTTTTGTTTGTAATTTCTTAAAAGTTGCTTTTTGTCTGTTTTGGTGTTTTTAAGTGTGTAGCAGTGTGGCAGAGTTCAGTTCCCAGCACCCACACAGGGCAGTTTACAAGCGTCTGTAACACCAGCTCACCGGGATTCAGTGCCTCTGGCCTCCAAGGGCGCTCCCTGCCCCACCCTCCAGATTCACAATTAAAAGGAGAAAAAAAATCTTAAAAAAAAAAAAAAAACAAAAAAAAACAAAACCTGACTGCTAGGTCATACTCCACTGTAATTAAAAATGAGAACTCACAGGTGAGGCTCAGGTACCAGGTTTGGGAAACTCCCCAGACGGCCTGTAGCCACCTTTGAGATTCACCGTCAACCCCCTCACTCCTCTTTGAGAGCTTTTGAGATTTCTTTTTTTCCATTTTTAAGCAGTCTGTAATAGCATGATACCAGCAGTTTCTAACTAAGCAACACACGAGAACTTTGCTTCACACTAGTTCGTCTAGCGAACCAGGGCGTCACGGGAAGGAGCCGAGGCGGCGACCGCGCAGGTCCTACCTGTTGCCAGGGGGAGCACACAGCTCCGCGTAGTACTTGATCTTGGGCTCCGTCCCGCTGGTCCGCATGGTGGCCACACCGCCGTTAGCGAAGCTGAAGGTGATCATCTGGCTGCTCTTGCTGGTGGGAAGAACCTGGGACAAGTTCCGACACGCCACGTTAAAACAGCAACAAACTGTCCTGCCCTAGCGAATACTGTTCCAAACGAGCAAGAAATCACCACCAGACGGGTGTGCCGGCTACAAGGGCGTCCTCCCGAAAACCAGAGGATGAAGCCTAGCTATTTGATCAGCTTTCGACATCCGGACATTGACTAAACTTATCAAAGTTTTGTTCAACTTCAAACATTATTTCACAAGAATGGATGTAAACAGCTTAATGCTACTACAGAAGATTAGTGTTGCAAAGGGAAACTTTGGCCAAAAAAAGCTCAGAAGGAATTTTTTTTTCCTGGTACAAAACTCTGACTGACGTATTTATAGTTGTTAAGTGCAGAACGTTGCTAAAGCTACAGTGGATGTGTTCTCACAGGCACAAACACAGGGCACAGAGGAAAAGAGGAGACAGCACTTGTTGGGGAGGTGGCCCAGCCACGGAAGGCAGGAAACAGATAAGGATGCAGCAATGGTGTGAGGAAGCGCGTGACTGCAGGCTCCCTGTACCCTGGGGGGGGGGGGCACAAACAGGAAACTGAGCCACTGTGCTCTGCAGAAGCTCATCTGGCCTCACAAGGTCGGTGTGAGGCAGCGACAAGGTGGAAAGAAGCTGCCGATGCTCCAAGAGCTTTCCTTCTAGCCTCTGGAGTCAGGACCCAGCTCTGCTCTGCCTGCAAGAGAAGCTTAAGTGCTCTGGAGCTTGAACCCACTGGGCTCAGAAACAGCGGTCACCAGGCACCTGGTGCTATGGTGAGACCCAAGGAGACCTCCCAGACCTACCCCTGGCCACACCCCTGGGCTTTCATATGCCAATTCCTGTTCCTTAGGAATCAGTTAGGGTTAGGCCTGATAGCTCCAAGGTCAATCTCAGAACAGCTGGCTTGCTATTCAAAGTGAATTAGGTCATTTGTCATATACACACAGAACTTCCAACCAGTTAAGATAAAGAAGGACCCCTAGGGGAAGACGAAGGGTAAATGACGGGGCCAAAACAAGTAGGGGAAAACCAAAAAACAACACAAAACAACAAAAACCAAACTTGAGGGAAATAAAGCTATAGAGATGAAAAATGCTCTTAGTTCTTTAAAAAGCATCTTTAGAAAGGTATGACACATACACAGAGAGAGGGAGGTGGGAGAGAGAAAGAACAATAATAGGATACCATTCCGAAAAAAAATTGGGAATAGGAATTGAAATTAACAGTCAATAGGAGCAGCAAAAGTTAGAATTTGAAAAACCCCTCACAAAAAGGAATAGAGTGGGACAAGAAGAAAGAAAGAAGGGCGTGGGTGCTGGAGAGGCAGCACCCACCTAGGAACTCTTCAAGAAAACACTCAGCCACCTCCCTTCCTTGACACATCACCAGGAAAGCTGAGGCCTAAAGGAAATGATGCCCAAGACCAAAAGGTCCAGTGCCCTGGTTGGCTGGACTGGGCTGAGGCATGCCTAGGAGGGCAGCAGGGCATGCTGGGTGTTCCTCAAGGGCCTCCCCAGATGTGAGATCATGAGGACTCTGACCCACTCGGAGGCTTAATGCTCTGATAATGCTGAATTTCAGCAGAGTCCTCAGAGGGCATGAGACTATGTTCTTCCTGCTGCTTGTCTGTAACAAGCTAAGCGACAGCTTCCTTCTACCGCACACCCCCCGTCAGATTTCCACGCTGCTACGGGCCTAAGGCCAACGGAGTCACGTGACCACTGACTGAAAACAGGGGGTCTCAGTAAGCCTTTCCTCCTTTAAATTGTTTCTCTCGGGTATTTTGTTGTAGAACCAAAAAGCCTGACACACCTAAAATGTAACCTTAACATTGGACAAAGAGAATGCCAACCAACACACCATGAGACTTTAGAACATTAACTCTAGAAAGAAATTTTCTCCTTGGGGGCACAAAATCAGTTGTGAGGAATGGCGGGCGGAGTGTTAAAGAGCGTGGTGTGGCAGGCATCACACACCGACTCCGTTCTGCACGAGAAAGGGAGCAGACACCGAGCAGCAACGGAGCAGTGCTTTCCTGCTCTGAGGCCGGGAGTTCAAACCTTGCAGCCTCCCCGATGTCCTTCCTCGGACAGGCAGGGGCTACTGAGCCGAGGAAGTGTGTGCACGGGTTCTTTATTTCCACCAGAGAGGAAAAAGTTCCCTGGCCAACACCGAAGAAACAAGCGAGAGGAGAGCTGGTTGTCTCGGCATGGAGTAAGGTGCCCCACTTGACCACAATTCTTTCAGTGCCGTTTATCTAAGTATGTTGTGTTCATATGAAAACTTTAAAACAAAATACAAAAAGATAAATATTAAGGAAGACAGCTAATAGCTCGTCAGGTTCTTTCTGCTGTGCTCCTAAGCCAGGCACAGCCAGCTCTCACTTCTGCTGCCTTTGCCTCTCAGGGAGCAACTAACACAAACATTGGCTTTACATCAGGCCAAGGAGCAGCCAGAGAACAAGGCCAAACTCATCAGAAAACAAGTCGCTCTCCCGGGGTGGACCAGCCTCTAGTCACCGTGAATCGCACTAGATATGTTCTTATCTCTGATCCACTAAAGGAGAAAGTCCAGGGCGCACTGCTTGCTTGTGGCAGAACGTCATGATACAGCCCAGGTCCGCCTCTCAGACTTTCGATGCTCCCGCCTTGATTCCCCCAGGTGTCGGGTTTAAAGATTTACAGGCATGTGTCATCAGACCCAGCCAGTGCAGCTTTGTCACATACCCTCTTGGGGTGTGTGACTCAGATACTCGCTGGAGTTACGTGTGCTGATGAGGAGGAAGAGCTGGGTCCAGAGTCAAAAGGCCCCGACTCCTCTGGACCCTCACAAGTCACTGCCTTTCTGAGTCACCATTTCTATGTGTGTGGAAGGATGGCTTGGGTGTCATTCATCATCAAATGACTTAGTTTTCTACACATCTTACTTTATTTCCTCCTCTTCCTCCTCCTCCTCCTCTTCTTCATCTTCTAATGATAGGGGTCTAATCCAGGGCCTTGTATGTCCAGGCAAGCAGCCTATCCCTAAGCTACATACCGCCAGCTTTCATTTTCCAGGTATTGAATTACAATAACACGTATGTGCCCCTGGTCAGCTTCAATCAGCCTTGTGCATACATGAATCTGTTCAAATTGTAAAATCGGCAAACACAAAATCAGCTAGTTGATAAAAGTAAACCTGACTTACAGCTTTTTTATCAGGCTGACTGTCATCGTAGCCAGTTGTAAGGTCCCTGACCGCGGAGATTTCAAATTTGCCACAAGTTTTGGGATAATTACTCTTCCCATCATAGTTTCTCAGGTTTCCGAATATTTTTTGAATTATGCCTTGATCATGGCAGATAAAATATGAAGCTTTGGTAATATGATAGCCATACCTATAAAAAAAAAACATTAAATTTAAGCCACGAACATTCTGCAGAGTGTATACAAGATATGTATCAGCTAGCACTTTCTAAAATAAGCGGAACAGGTGGCCCTACCAACCTCAAGAGGATAATCAGACACTACAGAAGACGCTGGGGCTGCCAAGATGGCTCAGTGGCGAAGGGCACTTGCTGCCAAGCCTAACAACCGGAGCTGGTCCCAGAACACACGTGGTAGGAGACAAAGACTTCTCAGTTGTCCTCTGACCCCACGTGTGTTCAGTGGCTTGCGTGCACCGACCCACATACATACCCAATAAAAAAATGTTTAGAAAAAGTAAAGGGGGCTGGAGTGAAGAGACAGCTCAGTGATAAGAGCATTAGCTGCTCCTCCAGTAGACCCTCCTAATGGTCACACCCATCTGCAACCCCAGTTTCATGGAATCCCATGATCTCTTCTCGCTTCGGGGGGCACCAGGCACAGGCACACACACACACATACGCACACACACACACACACACACACACACGGTGCACAGACACATGCAGTCAAAGCACCTATCCACATAAAATGAGAGAAAACATTTAAAAAGAAAATTAAAAGAGGTCAGGGCAGAAGACCGCTCAGTCAATGCCCTACGAGCATGAGACCCTGAGAACTCCCCAGAACCCAGATACAAAAGGATGGCGTGGCTGTGCATGCGCATAGCCCCAGCACTGGAGAGACAAAGGCAGGCTGATGCCGAGGCCCTGAAGGCCGGCCAGCACTGACTACTTGGCAAACTGCAGGCTAACCACAGAGCAGTGTCAGAAAGACGGACACCCCCTTAGGCACAGAAGCCGAGGCTGCTCCCTGAACAACAACATGGTGAGGGTAAGAATCAATAACGTGGATCAGCCTGCACAGGGAGGTTACGGCTTTGCCGAACGCAGCTGCGCGGCACGTGTCGCTGTTTGCGTCCCCTCCGCAGCCTCCGCACCACGCGGGCGGAGCTCGGCACTTGCTGCAGAGACTGACCCCAACAGCGATGCACTTAACCCATTTATGACATTGATAACTTAGAAATCACACTCTGCCATTAAGCCGCTTGTGCAACGTTCTCATGGGTTAGAATCCACACGACCACAAATAGTCATTCCCAATTAGTTGTGATGCATCAAATGGAAAAGGTGATCTTGGTTCTTCATAAGAAACAGAACACGTCACCAAAATAAGAGCACCTGAAATACGACCTTCAATAGCCCACAGGCACTTACTCCATATAGATGGCCTTCAGCTGCTGAGACAAAGACAGATTCTTGGTTGCTAGAAAGCTTGCCAGCTCTGCAGTTATGACAGCAGCACTAACTCCATCCTTGTCCAGGACAAAGGGACAGCACATATATCCTGCAGAGAAAGCAGCAGACACACAGCCTTAGGATACAGCGCTACAACAGGCCACGTGGGCAGGCCTGCAGGCTATTGCATGTTAGGGGCTAGTCTGGAGCACACACGCATTTTTTCATTTATCTCTGTGTTTGAAAATTTAGATCTTCACGTGGTTCCATACCACAGTGCTTATCGCATCTGCTTTCCACGCAGAAGGTCCCCAGTGGGTCATAGTGTGATTAGCTTACGCTGAGCAGTGGTGACGTATGCCTGCAATTCTAGCATTTGGGAGACGGAGGCAAGAGATCAGGAGTTCTGGGTTATAGAAGATCATGTCGTAGAAACAAAACAATTCAGTCCAGCGCCTCGACCGCAGGAGCCTGAGGAAATCTGTGTGGAACGGCCCTGTGGAGATTCCCTGCTGGCTAACAGTGTTGAGAGACTAGACCACAGCCACAGCTCCAGTTCAGACGAACACGGTTCTAGGTTCAGTCTCCACCCACCTCTTTCTTCCCTGAAACCTGGAGGTTCTCTGCAGTGACATGATTCAGCTGACGGCTAGCCCTACCCTCTTTTGTGTGCTTACTAGTGGAAGCTGCTGGAGGCTAAGGTCATTATCATATATGTCAGAGTCACTGAGTAATACATACAATCAACAGTTGATGAACAACGTCTCCTTAACAAAAGCCATAGAAAGACAATTCTGAAATCCTGACAACCAAAGCCAGCAGCTCTGCCATCCCTGTAATGACATGGCCTGGTGCTTTATATCAACTGTTAGTTATCTTGTTTCCCCCTTCCCCGGAGAGTCTTACTGTTCTTCGAACAATCCCTCATGCACCCCAAAATGATGTTTGTGTTAGCGTGACCCTTGATCGGGTAGATAAAACTTCTAGAGGAGAGGACGGGAAGGAGAAAGGTGGAGGACAAAAAAGGAAGGACAGTTGCCATGTGATAGAACAGGAACCATACGGGCTGGGAGGAAGGACTCTGAGAATGGTGTCGGAAGAAACAGCCCAGATGAAGAATAGCAGAAACTACATGGGACTATGGATGAAAACGGCCCAGACGGGAAAGGTTAAAGCAGATGGCATGGGATGCAGCTGGGAGACAATGGGATAATGTAGGTGGAGTTATCTGCCCAGCCCAAGGTGAAATAAGGCAAATCAAAAATCTAACAGGTGTCTGTGCCTTTTATCGATTATGATAGCAGGTTAAATAAAACCGCCAAATAATTATAAAGCAAATAATAAACAGTCATAGCCTGATACCACTTATTTTCCACAATAGAGCTCTCTGCAAGGAGTTGGTTAAACAAGTGTCTCTCTGCTTTAAGGAACGCACAGAGAGCGAGTAACAGTTTTCACTAAATAAACAGCTAAGCAGAGTGTTTGCATGAACAACGCCTATGTTCATGCCTGGCTTTCCTTCCCACTTATATGGACTGATTAACAGTTTAGGATAAGGGCCTTTCAGTAATTCTGATTAAACTTTCAATGCCATGGTCCTTTCCTACCATGACCTTGAGGACAGGAGACCACAGCTGCCTTCTGCTCCCTGGGCATTCTCAGCACACATCCTCATTAAACATTATCAGTGAACGAAAAATAAATCAATAAACAGAAAAGGAAGGAGATGACTGTTCCTAGCTATGGTGGAGGAGACGGCTTTCTGTAGATGTGAGGGAGAGCATAGCCAGGGCAGCGACATCTGGGAGAGTGTAGAGTGAGCTTGGCCCTGAAGCAAGCCATGTATGGAGGCCGGGGAGGGCGGAGGGGTAACGGCAGACAAAAGGGTCGGGTAACCACCATGGCTGGATTACACAGGGAAAGGCTGCCCAGCCCCTGACAGGGAGAAGTTTAGGTCAGGGCGCAGGGTATGGGGCTGAGGGATGCTGGGAGAACCTGGCACCCAGGTCCACTCTGATGTGTTAAATAGGCACCTTAGTTAGCCACCTGTCCCAGATTGAGACCCAGTTGTCAGTGCCGTAGATGGGTGGATTCTTGCCCTGCCAACCGCCCTGGGCGCAGTGTCACCACCCTCAGATATGTGTGGATGGCCCAAATGCTTGCATGCTATTCTTTTTTGTTGAGAAGATATGAGAATCCAATTTTGGGGTAGGATAGTTCAACCCTTGACCGAAACAAGAGAAGCAAAGTAAACTGTGTGCTCCCATTGTATTGGGAACTTTTGAGCTCAAATTCAAACTTTTCTCTCATTTGTTTATTTATATATTGTTATGTATTATGTAGTTTAACATATTATAACATACATTATGTTCACATATGTATCTATGTATCTATAACTATATATACGCATACATGTATGCATAGATATCTATAACTATATATAGCGTATATAATTATAGTTATAGTCTGTGAACCTCATCATTGCTTCTTACCGATGGCTTCTTCAAATGCAAACAGGACCGTCTTCCCCTGGTCTACCAGCTGTTTGGTTCTGTTTCCCATCCACTTGAAGCCAGTTAACGTTTCCTAAAGGAATAACACAAAAGGCAGCAAGAACTGATTTGGGGCAAGGACGCAGCTCAGTTGGTAGAGTGCTTGTCCAGCCCTGGGCTCAGTCCCCAGTGGTGGTCCGCGCCTTAATCCCAGCAGTGTTCAGATGGAGGCAAGGGGACCGGATGTTCAAGGCCGTCCTTGGCTACGTATGGAACTTAAGATCAGCCTGGGCTATGTGAAACTGTCTCAAAATACAGAAGGGAAAAATGAAGTAAGTGGGGAGGGGATGTCTTAGGGAGCAGGGCAGTCAAAGTGACCCAAACACCTACCTCAAAATGGAAGCCCTCCTTCAAGGCAATGGCCCGCAGGATTTTGGAGGAAACAGTGCTGGACAGCATGTATGTGTCTTTGAGGGCACTTCGATCTTGGTTCTTCTCTTTCCAGGAAGTGAAGAGCCACCACCCCAGCAGGGCCCCCAGCTCATTGCCCGAGAACACTCTCCACTCACCACTACAAGGAAAAGGCCCTTTGTTTCAGCAACCTTCGGGAAGGTCCAGAAGTCCCTGAGCTGGGCAAACAAAGCCCCCATACTTCCTATAAGCCGGCTCCTGTCCTTAACTAACTGGGCTGAAGTGGACCTGCCACATGTCACTTCCTGAGCAGCTTCCATCATCAGTCCAGACAAACGTTAATGTCTCTGAACACTGACCTGCACAGCCAGCATCGTGCAGAGGACTTGGCTTTATCAGGCTCGGAGACTAAGATTCATTTCAATTCCTAGCACACGCTGGATTGATTGCTCTGTGTTAAACAAGTCAAGGCTAGGATCCCCTGCCCTTACCATCAGCAAACTGATGGGGGAATCCACCAGAGGTTTGTTGTAAAAACAGATATAATTAAATGGAGAACTTCCCATGAGGACTCAACCTCCGGAATATAGTATGCTGCAGATGACATTCTCTACATTTTTCATGACACAGATAAACAAAGTGAATTTCACCTGTCTTGCTTTTCCGCCACAGCAAGTCTGTCGGCATCTGGGTCATTGGCCAAGACAATTTTGGCCTGGATTTTGTCAGCCAATGCGAAAGATAAAGTCTGAAAATAAGTTCAGAAAATAAAAGATTACTCAGGGAAAACATGGAGCACCTTAGACTTTAGAATTTGCCTATTCTTATGAGCTGAAGAAGTTCCAAATTGGGGCTGTAGGACTTTTGTTGTTGTTGTTTGTTTGTTTTGTTTTCTGGGTTTTTTTTTCCCCCTTGGGGATGGTTTTCCTTCGTCAGATTTTATTTTATCTTCCCAAGTTGGAGGTTAGATGATGAGTGTCCCAGCGACTGCACAGAACTGTGGCAGCCTCGTGATGGACTGGCATTTCTTGGCACCGTGTATGTTTGGCCACACCAGCTCCTCAGGCATCACCATTATCTAACCTTCCCAAACGGTAGGCGGTGATACTGCCAATAGCATTCTCTAACACAAAAGAATGAAATTCAAATATGAGAAGCCGCTACATTTTATTATCATTATTTCTTGGCAATAAAGAAACTGTCAATTAAAATTTAGTTTAATTTAAAGCATAATTTAGATTTTAGCTCTTATAGCCTCGTGTAAGAGGTCAAGTTTGATGGTTCCCTGAAGAAATTAATGACCATCCCACACACATACTTCCGGAGATATAATCTTTTTTTTTTTTTTCCAGCACAACAAAACCTCACAATAACATAATGTACTTGATAGCAATGCTTTGGAGTTTAAAAGGCAGAATCCATTATTTAATAAAAGTAGGTTACCAAGACACCTTTTCCCTCCTCGGGATTCGGGTATTTGACAGTTGGGAACTCAGGATCCGGATCCTTCTGCTGGGGAACGGCTTCAGGGGGAGCAAGGTCAAAGGCCTTGAACGCCAGCTGCACAAACTCATGGCCCACGCCGTGGACAGAGGTGTGCACGAAGTTCACCTTGCTCTCCTTGTTCACACTCCTAGAGGGAGGCACAGTGGAAAAGGACAAGCGGCATCAACCGGGCAGGCTAGAGAGGAGGTCTAGAGAATGCCAGGAGGAGGGTACTTAATACTGTAGATTCTGGGTCTCCTCCCTGCAGTGGGAGCCTCTCAGAGAAACCTAAGCTACGTCCTCCATACAGATCACTGCAGGCTTGAAGGAAGCAGAATCACAAAATGTGAGCACAAAAGTCCAAAAAGCAGGATTTTTTCCCCTTATACTTTTGATATAGTCTTTTAAAGTATGAATAAAATCCAGAAACCAAAAATTAAACAACAACCAGATATTAACAGAATTGTTAAAAACTTCTGTAAAAAGTTTCAATGAAAGTTATAAAGTAACAACAGGAGGAAAGTAGATACTTGAAACAATCAAGACTGTTTTTTTGGGATACAGAATTAATAAAATGTAACTGTTAAAAAAAAATAAATTGTAATTGGAAATAAAAAAAAACAAAGTGAATAAATTGGAATAAATAAATAAATAAATAAAAATTACCTTAAAAAAAAAAAGACTTTTTTTTTAAAAAATAAATAAAGAAGTTTGTTAAATTCAAAAGATGAGCAAATACAGGTGGAATACACATGATACAAGTTTATCCCAATTAAAGGATGTAAATGAAAGTGAGATACTCCTCTCATTAACAATGGGAGGAGCGATGAATGATGATGCTGAGCACAGGGTTGAACACGGGCCCTGACAGGCTGCAGGTGGGAACCACCTATTCTCATGCTCTAGAGGGCAGCTTATAAACGCATGCTCTATATCACGTGAGGTTATTATATAACACACAAGCAACTGTCGGCTCCCATGCTACCTGCGGTGACAGCTCTTCATGTTTGTGAAAGTAAAGGAGCGGGACTGAGGGAAAGCTCGCAGACGAACCTCGTTACATACCAGCGGGAGGAGAATGATAACCACGTTTTCTTTTGTAGGGGAAAATAAAATCCAATGATGTGGGAACTCAGATCTCTATCCCACAGCCCGGGGAAACCCTTAGCCAGGGTGGTCTATCCCCGGGATGGGATGGGAGTCTCTGCTCTGCACTGGAGTTGCAGACCCGGGCTGTCTAACTGTCTAACAGACAGTGTACAATTTCAGCTTCTTGTTGGGGAGCAATGCGTAGTGGCAGAAACTCAAACCTCCCTGAGGACAGCTCCCACCCTGCTCAGACCCTGACTGTGAGTGTCTGCCCCAGGCTGAAGAAGCTGGTGCTGTAGCATTGCATGACCGTGCTTGGGTACTGGGAATTGGAACTCAAGTCCTCACAATTATATGGCAAGTGTCTTGACCACTGGACCATCTCCCTACCCCTGAAAGTTGTTTTTTTTTTTTTTAAATACACACATATACACATATAGTTAGATCCATACAAGCATCTATAGATACAGCTATAAACATATATGTGTAAGTTTACAACACTTCGAACTCTAGCTCGTGGTGGGCTGGCCACCGGCCTCAGTCTGACTTCCCGGATTGGCCACCTGTGCTGTTTGTATACTAGAAGACCAATTCTGAGGGTTGAAGACAGGCTCCATGTAGCCAGCAAAGCCATGAGGATTTGTTATCAGTTCCTTTAAGAAAACGTGGCCAGCTCGGCTGCTGGCCCTTACCCACAGCTCCAGTATGTGTACCAGGTAAAGGGGACAGAAACCAAAAACCAAACATTGATAGGATTCGGCTGAATCAGCCACAAACCAGTTACCTGTGAAAACAGTATTTTTTAAGGTCTTCAAAGTAGTCATTACTGATGGAAGTGCTGGGGTTGTGAAGAAGGGAGCTGCTGTCAATCAAAGACTCATCCCAAGCCTTCGGCCAGGGCTCTAAATTTTCCTCAATAGCTTCAGAAATGCCTCGGTCGTGTGGAGAGATGATCTGAGCGCCGTTGTCCCAATAGACCTAGAGACGCCAGCAATGCATTTAGCGGAAGCAGGGTGCAGAGCACACACTCCTGAACAGCACTGGGGTGGGGTTCTTTGTAAGTGCCCTGTGTGAGGGGAGAGCTTCGTGGGTACCTTATAGCCGTTGTCCTGCTTTGGATTGTGTGAGGCAGTGATCATGATCCCGGCACAGAGTCTCAGGTGCAGCACAGCATAGGGCTGGAGAGAGAAGGAGATGGCTCCTAAGGAGGATCAGACGGGATGGAAACGCCCCTGACCATGGGTTGGACCCACTGCCCTGCCCCCGTTATCACCCTGATATCATAACACACCATTCATCATTTTGTGTCCCATCCAGGCAACCATGCAGCATCCGCCTCACCTGTGGTTTTGCCCTGTCCTGTTTTAGCTACTCGTGGGCCAGGAAGATGAAGGCCCTCTTTCAGCAGGGCCCACACTCCCATAACTTCATGAAAAGAGACTGCTACAACCCTTCTATTTTTTTATTAGTTACTGTTGTTAGTCTTTCATACCCTTAACCCATAGATTAAACCCTCACTGGTACCAACTGTAGGCAACAAGCTGCCTAAACGTTTGTGTTATCTGCGGCTCCTGCCGTCATGGAATCCTTCGCCTGCGGCTAAAAGGAGGCTCAGTCTTATCACCCTAGGAACAACCTGGCTGCTCAGGGTTCCAGAATGTCCATCCTGAAGAAGCAGGTGAACCGCTTCCTAGGCGTCCTCTCCTTCCGTCTTCTCTTTGATAAGCTAGAAGACTCTTTGAAGACAAAGATGAGCCAAGCCTCCATTCTGCATTCATTCAAAACTTTTGTTAAGAAGGAAGCTGAAGGACTGTGCGCCCTCTGCGCCCATTCCCTTCTTTTTCTCACTAAGGAAAAGGTTGAGACAATGGAGAATGTACCCAGACAGGTTCTTCGCCTTTCACTCCAGGCTTGACATCTGGCCCTGACATTTCAAGTCACTTCCTACGCTTACAAGACGTAAGCCAAAATGGAGGAAGGCCTTGGCTCCTCCGGTGCCTGGCTGTCCACTGAGATTTCTACATAGGCAACCTGAGATTTGAACCATCTGACCCTCTCTACCGTCCCACGAGAATTTCCTCTTCAGAAGTTATGTCACACTCCTTGGGTGTATGTACTGACACAGAGAAACAGGCAGACCTGGCCAGGTGTGGTGGCTTATGTCTGAAACTCCAGCACTTAGAAGACGGAGGCAGGAGGATCACTGTAACCTCAAGGTGAACCTTCCTACAGTGAGTTCCAAGGTCAACCAATGCTACACAGCAAGACCCTGTTTCAAAGAAGGTGGCAGGAGCACCGTACCCTGTGGGACAATGGGAGTCACTCGTTGATCTCTCCTCTAGTAATACTAGCTACGGACACTGAGGCCACACCAACATAGGAAGCATACTGGTGCATAAAGCAATGATGACACCTGAGCTGCACAGAGCCCTGATGCTGAGCACCTACGGGCTACGGACCCACGCGGATGCGGCGCTGTCCTCACTTCAGCAGGCCAGTGGGCCTTCCTGCTGGTCAACACGCTCTCATTCCTACCTGACGGAATCAGGTTTTATGAAAACTTGCTGTGAGCATCAGAGCCAGCTCAGCAGTTTGGCTGCGTGCCTAAAAGCAATGGCTGTCACAGACCCCAGTGGCCTTTGCTTCACTTCTGTCCATAAGGGACAGGGTAGCCATTTGGAATGGAGCATTCATATTTAAAGCTGGCACACCAACTTGTTAAAAATACAGTCATATGAATTTGAGAGGAGCTCAGATTAGACTCAAGAGATTTCCTAATTGTGAAACTGCAGTGAGGAGCTACGCACTAAATTAGAAACAAATAAAAGGACCATTTTCTAACTTGCCAAAAGATTTGCAGAATGCAAACAAAGTAAAATGATACCTTATTTTTCCTTCAGAACTGCCCCTGTGCTAGCACTGAGCTACACCCCCAACCCTTGACAGACCTCGAGAAAACCAGCTCAGAATTAAAAGGTGGCACGCCAGATGCACATTACCAGTGTGTGCGTGAACCTGCCCCCGAGAGAGAGGGGCCAGCCCACCAAACACCAAGAAACTGTCACCAAAACAACTGAGCTCAGCGGCACCAGGGCCCGTGAAACTCAGTGGAGTCCCAGCCAGGCCCTGAGGCAGGAAGTTAGGAAGGAAATGGTTACTCACCACAAAGGGGGTTGGGGTTACATCAGAGAAGAGGTACACAGGAACCCCCTGGCTGATGAACGCAGTTGCAGCCAGCCGGGCAAACCTAGAAATGCAGAAACGGGGGCAAAAAGGAGAGTCTCGGGTCAGAGCTGCGGTGGCACTGAGAAACAATGACCAAGCACGAAGCTGGGGTGGGTCCCGGGGCTTCACGTGTGTTACCAAAACACTCTCTAACGGAGCTGCAGTCCCGGCCCCTTCCAACACGCCTCTAGGTTGCACATGGTAGAGAATGGAGGAGGACGTTTCTTTCAGACATTTACGCTAGCACAGAACAGCAGAGCTGCGGACAGTGGAGTCCTCCCCTCCTACCTTCTACCTCTCGTTTAGGATAAAGGCCTGAGGTCACCTCGCCACATGGCCAGGGCCACCGAGCACATAAGCCAGGCCTGCCTTAAAGTCTCTCAACTCTGTCCATCTCAGCCTACCTCAGTGGTTCCCACTTCCGCTCGCTCGTCTGACCCTCACGAAGTTTTTAATGTGGAGGCATGGTCAGTTGTCACGCTCCGGGGAGGGGACGAGTTCCCAGCAATGAATGGGAAGTGAGGCCTACAGGCCACTGCACAGGGCAGTCCCCACAACAAAGAACAGCCCAGCTGCCGTGACATCACGTCACTATGCAGAGGCTTAGGAGCTTGTCACAACCCAGTACACACCTCAGACGGGCTCTGGCTAGGTGCTGTTTTACTAAAATATAAGATGTGCTGGTGTGTGTGTGTGTGTGTGTGTGTGTGTGTGTGTGTGTGTGTGTGCACAGTACAGGCAGAACCACAGACCCAAACAGAACTGGCAAATGCTGGTCACTTCAGGCTAACGACACGGCTTCAGGAGCAGAGCAAAAACATCTGAACTTTAACCAACAGTGTTAACACATCTGAAAACACAGTCGTATCAGCTGCCTCAGGTGGGAACCAGGTTGAGGGTGTATGGAGACCAGGCCTGCGGGTGAGCGCCTTCAATCACGGCACTCTAAGGGGCTGAGCCAAGAGTCATAAATTCAGGACCAGTGTGGGCCACAGTGACGTCTGGTCTCAAAATTGAAAAGAGAAAGAAGTGTGTGAGGAGGTGTACATAGGCTTTACAGAGAATGTGTGTGTGCCTTTCCATAGGTGCCTTGAGCAGAGGTGGTCTCTGCCTTTTCCATAGGTGCTTTGAGCAGAGGTGGTCTCTGCCTTTTCCATAGGTGC
>REGO01000357.1:1569076-1595508 GCA_010120015.1 Rhombomys opimus
CACACACACACACGCACACAAGGTGGACCAACCCTTCAGCATCACACACACACACACACACACACACACACACACACACACCACAGAGTAATTATAACCTCTAGGTAAAACCTGGATAAATAGAGGCTTTTACATTTCCTGGTGGTTTTGAAATCTAAGATAAGGAATTTGACGGTGATGTGAATATTATTTGAAAACGAACAAGGTTCTGTTTTAGAATAGACATCAAACATGCTCAGGGATATTTCAGACCCATCACTTACCAACCCTGTGCTTGAGGCTACAAAGTCTCTGGAGTCCTTAGTTTCCCAGGGTGCAGCAGGGGAACCAGCCGGAACCCTCTTGCACAGTTTTCAGGGCTTTAAATTAGTTTGTCTTTGTCTGACACTACTGTGACATTCATCTCCTTCCCTAAGGTCCTCAGACTTTCCTGGGGGCTAGATCGGTCAGCTTCACTGAAATATGGCTTTTGTGGGGCTTTGCAATGTTTACAGGGTTTCCTCTGTATCTGGTCAAGTCTGAGTGACTCCAAGCCAGGCCACTCGAGCTGGGGGCTTTAGTAGCCGAGATTGAGTGGCTCGCTTCAACGGCACGAGGAACACTAAGCTAGTGCCGCTTCTACTGCATTAATTGCAAATAGCTAAGAGCCTGAATCATTAAGTCCACCCTTGTCTTCCTGTTGTTTCTGTAACAATTGCAGGAGATGTTAGGATTGGAGAACTAGAGTGATGACTGCCTAACTGCACGTGGACTTCAAAGTAAGAATTGGGGGACGCTGGGGTAAGCACTTTACTGCTGGGCATCTAGTTATCTCCCACTAAACTGAGCACTGGGTAAGATAAGGCCCTATGATTAAACTTTGGAATGTGATTGCAGTACAACCTTGGATTCCTGGAATCAAACCTATGGTTCCAGATTGTTCCAGATTCAACAGGAACGTGGACCAACCTTTTGATTAGAAACAATAGATACCAATCACAGAGAACAATCTTACCCATTAAACTGTCAGGTGCCCCAAGGAAGGGCTCAGAGCCAGTATACAAAAGGAGCTCAACAAACATCTGTTGAGTGGGTGAGAAAGCACAGACTTCCTGGCCACACCTAACATCCAGGGCTTCTCTGAGTCCTACTGTAGATTTCAAAAGTCCTACTTGGCCTTGGATATCTAGAAAAGACTCAGCAGCCTGATAGAACAAAGCAGAGATAATGAAAAGTCAAGATGAGAGCAGCAGTGATGAGGGTCAGACCAGGGAGTGATGGAAACTGACAGGAGTGCAAGGCGAGGGGGGACACAGTGGAAATGCAGAGCCACCATCAGGGGCTTTGCCAGCATGGGCGGGTCAGCAGCGTCAGTGCTTCTAGCTGGCAGAAGCGTCACTGAGGAAAGAATGAATGGGTCCATTCCAGAGAGGCACCATTTCAAGTTAAAGGAACCGAGTCAGCTCCAACAGTTAAGCGCTCAATATGCAGGTTAAGGCCCAGGCTTACGTCCCTGGCATGCACTAGCAAGCCTTGCTAAGCAGACTCCTGTAAACCGAATGCTGGACGCACATAGACAGAAAACGCACAGAGGGCTGTTCTGTCAGTTTAGCCAATCAGCTCCATGTCTAAGAGAGACCCTGTCTCAGAAAATAAGCTGGAGAGTGACTGCAGATACTTGACACCATCCTCTGGCCTCTTCACAAGTATGCACACAGGTGCTCAGACATCCACACACAGCCAAGGAACACAGCCACAGACATCAACCAGACACGCACGCACACACACACCCACACACACACACGCACGCGCGCACCCACGCACACCCACACACAAGCAAACCCTACGATTGGGGAAAGAGCACCGAAACGAAGGAGGAAAGGACAGTTTCCCTCCGCCCTACCCACGGAGGCATCCTCCTAGACAGGTTCCGCGTTCTTTGGCAATGGCCGACTACTAAGCCTGAATCTCAACTTGAGGAGGCTGAGAAGTGCTCAGGAGAGCAATGATGCTCACTTCTGGGGTCTGTGAAGCGGCTTCCAAAGATCAGAGCATCACGGGCTCTGACAGGATCAAAGGGTCACCCCTTTGCTGGGTTTACACAATGATGGCATTCTGGGCGGGTGACAAAAGGCAGGAACCGGGAGCTAGCTGAGGAGAGAGGAGACCTGGACCCATCACTGGGCGGTATTTCGCTGTGGCCTCTTGTATATCCCCCATCCTCTACCTCCTAGCCACCGTGACATACCAGGGCCCTCCACACAGGCCAGCATGGCGGTAACCCCGTCTCAGAGTGTGAGAGGAGCAGTCCTTCCCCTGTCCTTCAGTCTGCAGACACAGCGGAGTGGAACGAGAGCCTGACCAATGCGCAGAACGATGCTCCCAACTCCTGCTCCAGGAGAATCGCACAATGCCAGTTCCTAGGTTATCAAGTGGGAACAGTTTCCTTCCCTTACGAATCCTTTCCCTTAAGCTTTAACTTTCCAGGAAGGACAGAAAACAAAACAGAAAAACCTCCCTCGGGAGCTGGCGCTGGCATCCTGGAAACAGGACGGCCTGATTCCATTTTCTGGACGTGAGCGGGGAATGGCCTGGAGTCTTCAAACCCCTATGCAGTCCTCAAATGCGTCCTCCTGTAGCGCGTAGCACAGCGCTGCAGCTCTAGACCCCAGCGGGCAGCGGAACCCCGGCGCCAGCTCCGTTCGGGGGCCCGTGGTTCGCAACAGACTTGGAAGCAGACTAAGAGATGGCTTAGGCACCCGGGACGCCGGTCGGACGGTCTGCAGCCCCGACCCCAGCAGACTTCACACAGACAAACCTGCCAGGGGTTGCTGGCTTGCTTCTCCCAGGCTCGGTGAGAGCCGGGAGGAAGAGCCGGGGCTGTCTAGAGGAGGCTTTGGGAGGAGTAAGTTGCGCTTGGAAAAGACCTATTAGGTTCACAAGGAGTAACAGGAGCAGCGAACTCAGAACACAGGCGACAGGGTGTCAGGGGAAGCACTGGAGGACTTGTAGGAGGACAGAGGAAGGGATGCGGGGGCTGGCGGCCTGGCTGCTTCAGCCACAAGACAGTTACAGGGCAAAGGGCGCCCGGGGGCCGCGCGCGCCGTGTCTGCTGCCCGGCGGACAGAGCGCCCCGGGGAAGCTCCCCTCGGCCTGGCCTGCCAGCGCCGGGCCAGCCACCACGGGTGGGGAAGGGGGCCCCGGCCGGTGCCAGGCCGGCGGCGGGGAGGGGAGGACGGGATGCGCAGCCCAGCGCGGAGCCCCCGAAGCCCTCCCGCGCTCCTCGCCCCGCAGCTCCGCCCTCCCGGCTCTGTCCCCGGCGGCGCCCCGCGGAGCCGGCTCCGAGCGGCCGGGAGGGAGCTGGGCCCCGCTGCCCGCCGGCGCAGCCCGAGCCCGGCGCGGCGACCCTCACCCGGTCCCAGCGCAGCCACCGCGCGCTCTCCCGCTCCAGCCGCGCGTCCGCGCCCGGGCCGCTGCCCCCCGGAGCCGGTGTCGCCGCCGCCGCCGCCGCCATCCCGCCGCGGGCACGACCGGGCGGAGGAGGCCGGGTGGCCTTCCGGCAGGGCGGGGACGGGGCGGGGCGGGGGCGTAGTCAGAGGCGCCGGGGGAGGCCCGCCTTGCCCGGGCACATCCGGTGCCCAGCGCTCTGGGACGCCGAGCGGGCTACACCCAGAAGCCGAGCACTCGGCTCAGCCGGGGAGGCTCAGGCAAGCAGGTCTCCGCGAGTTCGAGGCCATTCTGGTCTTCTCGGGGAATTCCAGGCCGCCTAGGGGTACAAAGTGGGACCCTGACCCAAAAGGTAAATTAAATTAAGAAAAGGAATAGCAGAGGGAGAAAAAAAATCTTGAAAAAGAAGAGCCCTGTGTGGAGTAAAGCTCAGAAATGAGATCGCGCTCGCAGACAGTTTTGTCAGAAGGACTATGGGTCAACTGGATTTTCACACTAGAAAATGTGAAGAGAAAGTCGACTCACCTGCCTAACGTCATCACACACAAATGCGAGTTCCGGGTCAGCGGCGTGGTGGGCGCACACGGCTGGGCACGAGGAAGCACACCCAGAATGTTTCTGCGCTGCACCGATGGCTGTGGAGATGGCTCCCGACCCCCGGGAGGCGGAGGCAGCACTGCCGTGCGCTCAAAGTTTGGCCTATGTAGTGTGTCCAGGTCATAAGCGTGAGATTTGTCTCCAAAAATAAATAAATAAATAAATAAAAGCACTGGCTGTTTCTTCCAGGGGACCAGGTTTGATTACCTGCACTCACGTGGCTGCTCAGGACGGTCTGAGGCTCCAGCTGCAGGGATCTCCTGTCCTCCTCAGACCTCCACTGTCACACACCTATGGTGCACAGACACATCTGCAGGCAAAATACACAAACATTAAAAAAAAACTTCAGTTTTTTTTTTAAAGTTTCTAGTAGCATTAGCCACAAAAAGCTTCAAGCAGACACACGCAGATGGCCAACAATAAAATGGATAAATACCTAGCAGTATGTTCATACGAAATCATATAAATGAGACACACACACCAAGGAGAACTGCTGTGTACAGCCTCAGGATGAAGCTGGGAAACATCCCATAGAGTGAGAGGATTCCCACCTACCACCTCGACCCACACTTTTGAAAAAATGAAAAACTACCTTCATTTATGGAGTGGGTGTGTGTGCGTGAGGTGCACACGTGAGGAAGCACAAAGATGACTTTAGAAAGGCTCCTCCCACCGTCCGAGTCCTAGGGATGCAGGTTGTCAAGCTCGGGGAGGCGGGAAAGCACCCTGCTGACCTTCCCACTCAGCCGTCCCAGAAAGGAAGCCCCTCTTCTCTTTGTCATCTCAAAAGCCCCTCAAACTCAGTGCCCCTCCCTTTACATCCTGTGAGTCTTCCTTTTACTTTATGTTTTTCCTATGTTCACTTCCTGTCAACTGGTTGCTTGCTCTAGCCCCTTGACCTGAGGTCAACTTTATTTAATCCTGTCTCAGATTAAAAGTGTGTGCTAGGGCTGAGCCACACCACTAGAAACAGGTTTTTCCAGTAAATAACACAATCTCGGGGCTCACGGTGTGATCAAATTCCCTGCAACAGGTTTGGTTTTGGGTTTCCTGTAACCCAGGATGGCACTGAACTCAAGACATAGCCCAGTGTGGCCTTAAACACCTGATACTCCTGTCTCTACTTCCTAAACGCTGGGATTACAGGCATAAACCACCATACCCAGCTACAGTTTTAAGAATTTTGCACTTGTGTGTGTGTTCTACTGAAGAATTAGATAAAAGCACACCTATGAGGACGTATGATATCTATGCAAAGGAAGCACACAGTTACTGACTGATAACCAAGCTGGTAGGGACTCGAGGGAGGTCCTGGGGGTGAGGATTAGCGAGGCTGTCTGTGTGGAGGCTTCTTTGAGAACTCACGGCTTATGTAGAGACAGGCAAGCCCAGCTGGCTGGCCTCAGGGATTGCTGCCTGGCAAATGCTTTTAGTCTGGTTTCTGAACCAGAAGGCTGGGAGATGGAAGCGGAGAGGAAGAGAAGAAGAGAAGCATGCTGTCGTGGGCAGATGGTTTTAGCTGGATAACACAAACCGGATATTTTATAAATAAGTTGTTCTGTTTTGTGTTGCTTGTGGATCTGAAAAGCAGAAAGTCCGTTATCTTTTCAACTTTTGGGAAACATGTTGAAACCAAAGCAAGAAGTCAGCTTTGCGTTTCCACCTGTTAATTCTGCTATCTCCTTTTCTGTGTCACCCACACTATGATGGAAGTTGTAAGGTAGAGAGTCAGAGACCAAGCAGGTCTCATTCACCCTTGTTCGTCTTTCAAATGCCATGGCACAGTTCCTGCCTGGTCTGTGCACTTTGCTACCTTCTGCCAAAGCGGGGTGGAGTGTTTTCCAATAATGAAAGTTCAATGTGTCAGAGCTCGTATCTGTCCTTCCGTGATGGACAGTGTGCTGGCTCATGTGATGTCACCGTGACACAGGCTAGAGTCACCTGAGAGAAGGAAATGCCCACAGAGGAAATGCCTCTATAAGACTGGGCTGTAGGCACGTCTGTGAGCAGTCTTTAAATCACTGATTGATGGGTGAGGGCTCAGCCCATTATGGGTAGGACCACACCTGGTCTGATAGTCCTGGGTGTTGTAAGAAAGCAGGCTGAGCAAGCCGTGGAGAGAGAGCCAGTAAGCAGCCTCCTCCATGGCTCTGCACCAGTTCCTGCCTCCAGGTTCCTGCCCCATTTGAGCTCCTGTCCTGACTCGGTAATGGGCTGGGTGTGCAGGTGTGGGTCAAATAAACCCTTTCCTCTCCACTTGCTTTGGTCACAATGCTTTAATCACAGCTAAAGCCAGTAAGCCCTGCCGAATCCCTGCTGAGTCAAAAAGGAAGGGGCGGCAAAGCGGGGAGGGGCAGCAAGATGGGTATTTCCACCCCTTCCATTGTGTCAGAGATTATGCGCCCAGGACGGCATCCAATAAGAACTAACCAAGAACCTCAATATCACTCCATAGGATCGAGGGGCGGGGGTGGGGAGCACACAGCGTGTTCACACAGAGAGCCAGTCCTTCTCCTTCAGTGAAAAGAGTGCCCAGCTCCTAAGAACTGCGCTGAAAATCAATGTACAATAGAAAAAGTCCACCACTCACTTCCTGTGTGATGTGGGTTGTGTTGGGAGTCTCTACAGGCAGAAACCCCCCTCCTGCGATGCCTTCTAACAAACATATCAACACTGCAGGTCTGTACGTGACCTGAAGCTGCTCATTTCCCACAGGTATCCTCAACGATTGTGTCACAGCTGGGGAGACTCATGTTGAACAGTTGATTGGACCAGGAACAGCACCGTGGTGGTTTGACTGAGTGTGTCCCCATAGGCTCAGATGTTTGAATTTTTAGCCCCCAGTTGGTGCTGTTTGAGCAGGTTCAAGTGTGACCTTGACAGAAGAGGTGGCTGGGCTTGGAGGTTCAAAAGCTGTGTGCCATTCCCCCTGCCCTCTCTCTGCCTCGTGCTTATGGTGAAGTGTGCCCAGCTCAGTAAGGCAGCCGCTGTGCCTGCCACAACAGAGCTAACCCTCTGGAGCCACAAACCCGAATCAACTCGTCTGTAAGTCACCTTGGCCATGGTGTTTTATCAAAACAAGGTAAAAATAAACGATTTAGACACTTACATCTCCGGTTTCAAGTATTGTGGATAAGGAAATGAGAAACAGGAAATTGAAGAGCCTGTCTTTACTCACCACTGCTTAATGACAGAACCCATTTTCCCATACCTGGTTTCCTAGACGTCCAGTCCTGTGTCCCATGCATGTCATTTTAATGCATGTCTATAGAGGAAAGTTCCATGGACTCTGGTGGCCTGTCTGTATGTGATTGTAGCTGGCACCCGTGATAATCTAGTGTCACCTGTCTTTGACATTGACAGCATGAGCGATGCTCTGAGTGGTTTCACCCGTCATGCTTTCTGGCTGTTTCTCATGTGAATATCTTACTGTTCTTGGAAGAGTCCCAACACACCCCAATACTTAGTCAGCAGTTTCCAGCACCTTCGTATCCATCTTAGGCGATGTTCTTCTAAAGCTCTTAAAAAAAATAAACTATTTACCTTTATTTTATGTGCACTGCTGTTTTACCCGCATATGTCTCTGTGTGAGGGTAACTGTAACTGTAA
Source organism: Rhombomys opimus (assembly GCA_010120015.1). Taxonomy (NCBI): domain Eukaryota; kingdom Metazoa; phylum Chordata; class Mammalia; order Rodentia; family Muridae; genus Rhombomys; species Rhombomys opimus. Next base: position 1,576,709 of record REGO01000357.1, read on the forward strand.
CTCAGATCTTGGAGTTACAGACAGTTGTGAGCTGCCATGTGGGTGCTGGGACTTGAACCTGGGTCCTCTGGAAGAACAGTCAGTGTTCTTAACCCCTGAGCCATCTCTCGAGCCCCGTAATGCTCTTTAGTATAAAAATTTTTTAATGTTTGCTAACTTTGACCCCCAGGTAGCTATGATACAGGCACTTAACGACCACTCTGTGGTCAATCTTGCCTCACTCGCTTACTGCCTCCTCCCGAATCACTCTGACATTCCAGACATTTTGTCTACAGATATTTCTGCTTATATTTTTCTGAAATCTCAGGTCACTTCAAAAGTAACCATAGCATCACGATTTCATTTAAACATTTCAGAATTGAACTTACTGTTCTTTACTGTTACCAAATGTCCTTTTAGTGGCCAATTTTCTATCCTGTCTTGCTTATGTTTTGTCTTCAGTTTACTTGAGTTGGGAGCCAAGGAAGCGTCCCACTGGTTGATGGTCTGTCAAGTCTCCTTCAGCCTAGAGGTACAGGCTTGGTTTCCTGTAGGTGTCCTTTGGCCTCCCTTGCCTGTAAATTTGCTTGTTACACTTTTCTCTTTATGGGAGAGACTCTTTTTCACTAAACTGTGAACTCTCCAAGGAGGAAAAACATAGTGTCTAATTTATCTTTGCCTTCTCAGGACCTAATACTGTAAGTCTTCAATAAATCCATTTTAAAATGAGAAAATCAGGCACTGTTTGTTTTTCCTTGGCTCAGAACATGGACGACTTTAGAGCTACGTTGCTGGTGATGAGTTCTTGACTCCTCTCTTTCTTTTCTGGGGACCTCTGGCAATATCAGCTTCTATTTCTTTATTTCTAAAGTGGAGACAGTATTCTTGTGTTAGTCAGGGTTTTCTAGAAAGACAGAGCCAGTAGTGTGTGTGTATGTGTGTGCATTCATGAGTGTGTATCTATTCCTGTGTGTGTGTGTGTGCATTCCTGTGTGTGTGTGAGTGTGTGTGCATTCATGAGTGTTTGTGTGTGTGTGTGTGTGTGTGCATTCATGAGTGTTTGTGTGTGTGTGTGCATTCATGAGTGTTTGTGTGTGTGTGTGTGTGTGTGTGTGTGTGTGTGTTTGTAAATGGACTTTTTACATTGACTCACATAACAGGAGGCCGGATAGTTCAAAAGTGACAGAGCCAGTAGTGTGTGTGTATGTGTGTGCATTCATGAGTGTGTATCTATTCCTGTGTGTGTGTGTGTGCATTCATGTGTGTGTGTGAGTGTGTGTGCATTCATGAGTGTTTGTGTGTGTGTGTGTGTGTGTGTGTGCATTCATGAGTGTTTGTGTGTGTGTGTGTGTGTGTGTGTTTGTAAATGGACTTTTTACATTGACTCACATAACAGGAGGCCGGATAGTTCAAAAGTGAACTCCAGGCTGGAGAAGCAAATTCAATAGTTGCTCAGTCTAAGAATCTGAAATACAAAGTAATGGAGACTGGTGATGAGTTCCTAGTCCAAGGCCAAAGGCCTTCAAGCTCACTGTAGAACTGCTAGCATGAGGCCACAAGGGAGCACCAAGGAAACTAGTTTCCATGGATGATGGCAGTAGCAGTCGACACAGTGGAGAAGGAGCTTTCAATGCCTAAGTCTCTTTAGGGTTATTCCGTCTGGTTCTCCGGCCTGCACTGTCTGCTTTCAAGGCAGGCCCTTCACCCTCCGTGGTTCTCCCAAGTGCCAGTCCTGTCTGGAAATGTGCTCACATTGTCTGAGGAGACATACACAGAAGCATTCTGGGCATCACTCCAGCTAGCAGAGCTGACAGTCAAGAGTAACCATCAGCCAGACGCCGGGCGCATGTCTGTAATCCCAACCCTCAGGGCAGAGGCAGGCAGATCGCTGTGAGTTCGAGGCCAGCATGGTCTACAAAGCAAGTCCAGGACAGCCAAGGCTACACAGAGAAACCCTGTCTCAAAAAACCAAACCAACCAAACAAACAAAAACCAAAAATCACCCAACCATCAAAGTTCACTTATCATCAGTTTGTCACCAAACCTATTTCCGTATGTCACTTAACCTCCAAATAAAGATGATAGCAAAATCATAATTGTGTCCTCTGTGATAGAACCATGATATACACAATTGAAAACGTTAATGGCTTCTCTAGAATAAGTGACAGTGTTGTGATAATGCCTACTCCTCTCCCGGTATAACATAAAACGGTAATATAAATGGAACACTATTGATCTGGTCTTATGTCATAAGATAAAGAAACAGGAAAGAAATTAAGTGTATCTGTGTAGTGTATATAATAGACATATATATGATATAACATGAGCATAACAACATGAAAATAAGCAGTCATGACAGCCATCACCTTTGAGTCCGGAACTGGCCACACGGCCAGGACAGTCATGACAGCCATTACCTTTGAGTCCGGAACTGACCACATGGCCGGGACAGTCATGACAGCCATCACCTTTGATTCTGGAACTGGCCACACGGCCGGGACAGTCATGACAGCCATCACCTTTGAGTCCGGAACTGGCCACACGGCCGGGACAGTCATGACAGCCATCACCTTTGCTTCTGGAACTGGCCACACGGCCGGGACAGTCATGACAGTTATTATCTTTGATTCTGGAACTGGCCACACGGCCGGGACAGTCATGACAGCCATCACCTTTGATTCTGGAACTGGCCACACGGCCGGGACTGGTGTTTATAGCTGTTGTTTTACGCTGCCCTGGCTGGGCGCCTCCCACCTCCCTGCACCTCAGCTGGCCTTGGTGCTCCACCTGCATAGGTGGCCCACACCGTCGTTCCTCAGGGCGCTAGGCCTGCTTCGTCCTGCCTGGACTGGGTTCCTGTAGCTTCTCATTGATGGCCGTAATGGGGCATGGCACAGAATGCCTGAGAGCGGCACTGTCACTGTTCTATGCGTTTATTTCACTTTTATTTCTGTCCTGGAAATCAAAACCAGGGCTTCATGAGTGCTAAGAAAGTGCTCTTCCAAACTGCACCTCCATTGTCACTGTAGCTTTAAACCACTGTTTTATGTTTCCTGTGTGTATGCAATGTGATATACACACACACACATATACATATATATGCACAATGATATACATATATATGCATATGTGATACCCATACAGACACACACATACATACACACAAACACACATATACATGGCTTATACTTAAGTCTGTGTTGAGGTGCACACACACATGCATGTGACGTGAATGAGACCAGAGGAGGACACTGTCCTGCTCTATCAATATCTGACTTATTCCCTTGAGATAGACCTCACTGAATCTGAGGTTAGGCTGGTGGCCAGCATCCTCGAGAAACCCTCCTGTCCCAACCCCCACAAGCCTGGGGTTACAGATGTATAAAGCTCTGACTGGATTTCCCCTCTATTTATTTATGTATTTCTTTACTCATCTATTTATCTGTCTGTCTGTCTGTCTGTCTGTCTGTCTGTCTGCCTATCTATCTACCTGTTTGTTTATTGAGGGGAGCACACACCCTAGCATTGCATGTGGAGGTTGGAGGACCTGTGGGAAATGGTTCTCTGCTTCCAACATGTGGGTTCTAAGTATTGAATTCAGGTTCTCAGACTTGGCAGCAAGTGCCTCTACCTCCTGAACCCCTGCTTAGCTTTTTATGTGAATGCTAGGGCTTTGAACGCAGGTCCTCACGCTTGTACAGAAAAGGCTCTTACCCACTGAGCCATCTCCCCAGTCATTAACCATTGTTTTAGAACATACTCATTTTATTAAAAGAAAACAAGCAAACAGAAACCTAGCTGGTCAGAGTGGTGCATGCCTTTAATACCAGGGAGGCAGAAGCAGGTGAGTCTGAGGTTCAGAGCCAGCCTGGTTTACAAAGCGAGCTCCAGGACAGTCGCGGGTACCCAGGCAAACACTGCTGAGAAGTAAGCGCTGGGCTCCTCAGGCAGCAGCGTCATCGAGCTCATGTTGGCTGAGTCACTGGAGTTCATTCTTTCCCCCGCACATGATTTCATCTCACATGTTCTTACTCATCATGGCCTCCGAGCAAAAGGCCTGTGTGCACACATACATTTTTGCACATTTGCCCTTCTTGAACTCCTACAGCTGAGGTGTGTAGTAGACTGTACTATGCAGGTTGGGTAAGAAAATGTTTACCCAATGATGCACTTGCTGCAGAATGCATTTTCAGCACACAGCCTGCTATTAAGTGAGGTCTGGCTGTGCTTACAGAGCACACCGAGTAATGACAGGTGGCAAGTCACCAGGCGGGTCTTGAAATTTGTTATGTCTTAAAGGGAATCTGCTTACTTGTAGGTTAATATAACTTAACTTTTAAAAACAACAAAGAATGTTTTTAGTGTTTTGGGTTTTTGCTTGTTAGGTTTGTTGAGATACAGTCTCATGTAGCCCAGGCTGGCCTCAAATTCATTGATGACCTGAGGTTGACCTTAAACAGCGATGCTCCTGCCTCTACCCTGCAAATGCCCAGCTCACTGGGTTCTGAGTTCAGACACAGGCCCTCTTGCACGCTATGCTAGCGCTGCTACCAACTGGGTTCCATCCAGCAGTTGGTATTTTGAAGATAGTTCCTACTGTCCAGCTCAGGATGGCCTTGAACTCACTGCAGTTATCCTATCTCCCTCCTCCACGTGCTGTGACTGTTGGCATCCAAACCTGACTTAATCTACCTTTCAGTAATGGCTGCCTTGCAAAATCCCCAGACTTTGCCAGCACATGCTCAGAACAAGGAGGAGCCGCCAGCAGCCTAGCCCTGACCCTGCTGGTCACTCTATCCAGAATGGGCCGTCACCAGCTGCTTTCCTATTTCATTTCATTTTATTTTTAAAAGCCCTGTGTGCCATGGTGTTAAAACTTCCATTACTAAAATTATATCTACTGGTTTAGAAATCTGGCTCAGTGGCTAACGGCGCTTGCTATTCTTCCAGAGAAGTTTAGTTTCTAGTACCCACATTGGAGAGTCATAACTACCACTAACTCCATCTTGAGAAGACCTGGGACCTGCTTATGGCCTCTGTGGCACATCATTCATGTGCGCACACGCACGCACGCGCACACACACACACACACACACACACACACACACACACACACACAGAGAGACTAAAACATAAAACAAATATTTAACACAGTTAATAAATAAAATATTATTGATCTTTCCTCTTTTATCTGTGTCTCAAGTATATGGAACATACTGAGTTCATTGTGGATAAGTGTCTGTTGAAGAGCCAATCAATGGTCCCTTAAGATTCATGAAGAAGAAATTAAAATGTAATAATACATGGGACTTGAGCCTTACATAATTTTTCTACATGAACTAATGAGCTAAACTCTCTGAATTTAAGAAAGGCACGTGAAATTGTTAGTATTGTGCTCTCACAACCGAGGAGGGGGAGTGGGAGTAAGTCCTAGGCTAACAGACCCTCATCAGTATTCCCCACTGGCCAGTACATTCACTCAAAGCACAGCCAGCGTGCGAGTGTCTGCAGCCAGCGCACATGCAGTGGTCTTGCCAGAGAAAATTAAAACTATCTATTATTTATACTCATTTTCATGACATTCTTCCAACAGACTAGTTTTCTCTCATTGCTCATTTTAATAATAGATCTTCCTGTTATTAAAATGTAACAACCTGAGGACAAGGAGGTAGCTCAGTGAGTCGCTTGCCCAGTGTGCTCAGACCCTGAGTGTGATCTCCAGAGCTTAAAAGAAAACGAGGAATTAACCCCTTGTCTGCTTTGTGTCTCTGAATAGGCGTTTCTCCTTTCTTCTCTTTCCTCCTAAGGAGCCCAGGTGACAGCACCCACTGCCCACCAGTGCCTGCTGGCCCCAGCCATCACAAGGCAGGGGCCACTCTCTCAGCAGGGTCAGCAGCACCAGGTCTTTCTGTCTGGGGGACCTGTGACCTGAGGATCTGCGACCTCAGAAAGGCACTGAGGCGAAACTATCAAGACAGGAGGGTCTGGCTGGGCAGGGTCTGGCTGGGCAGAGTGCCATCCAGCCCTGTGAGAATGGGGGGGGGGACCATGTGTGGGCACAGGAAGGTCCCCTGAAACAGGAACATCTGATCTTCGGACCACACACTGAATGTGTCCCTGGATGGTGACCAGTGCACTTATTGCTGTCATATTGCAATGTCAAGAGTGCTGCTGCAGGATGGTTTTCAAGATGCACCCCTGCAAATTGCTGAAGAACCGAGCAGAGTGGCAGTCACTGAGGGAAGTAAGATTGCTCCAAATGGGACAGCCTGGTTTGATGTGGCTCCCCTCTGCTTCAAAATTGCCGTCCCAAGTTAGACCACCCCATGAGAGAGAGAGAGCCCTTATCACTATTAATGGTACTTGGCTGTGCTTGCAGACAGGAGCCTAGTATAGCTGAGATCTTTCATCCAGCAGCTGATGGAAACAGATGCGGAGACCCACAGCCGAACAATAGTCTGAGCTTGGGGAGTTTGGTGGAAGAGTGGGAGGAAGGATTTGGGGAGCCTGAGGGTTCAGGGACACCACGAGAAGATGTACAGAGTAAGCCAGCCTGAGCCCATGGGAGTTCACAGAGACTGCACCACCAACCAAAGGCCTTTCAAAGGCTGGACCCTAACCCCATACAGATGTAACAGGTGTGCAGCATGAGCATGTGCGTCCACTAACAGCAGAAGTAGGAGCTGTGTCTGACTCTGTTGCCTGTGTCTGGATCCCTTTCCCCTAGCTGGGCTGCCTGGCCTGGCCTCAGTGGGAGAGAAGGTGCTTAGTCCTGCTGGGACTTGAGGTGCTGGTGTGGGTTGTTACTCCTTAGAAGCCTCCCCTTCTCTGAGGTGAATGGGAGGGAGGAATGGGGGGAGGGGACATGAGGGAAGGATTGGAGAGGAAGGAGTGGGCTGGGATAAAATAAATAAAAATTAAAAAACAAAAACAAAAGGGCATTGATCCTTCTCACTGTCACTTCTAATTCGCTCTGTGTTCGTTTAGTTTCTGCTTCATGCAACTAACAGCATTAAAAAGGAGATACAGCTAGACTCTTGAAGGAAATTCTGGCCTCCAGTAAAAGTATGTGTCAAGGTTGGAGAAACGGCTCAGTGGCTGGATACTGCTGCTCTTGCAGAGTACTAAGCTTTTCCAGGATCCACACAAGGGCCGTCATACCTACCCATAACTCCAGCCCCAACACCTCAGACACATGCTACATGCATCAGGTTGGTCTCTTGCTGAACTTACTTTGCTGCTGAGGATGACCTTGAACTTCTGACCCTCCTGCCTCCACTTTCCAAATGCTAGGATTACAGGTAAATAATATCTAGCTTCAGCCTGAAGTTTCTTTTCTGGGTGTATGTGTCGAGGGTGTGTGTGTGTGGGGGGGTAAGACAGAAGCATGTAGCCCTGGCTGACCTATAACTCACTATGTAGACCTGGCTGGCCTTGATATTCATGAGCTTCACCTGTGTCTCCCTCCTTCGAGCTGAGATCAAAGGTGTGCCTAGCAGCCTTTAACATATGAGCTGGGCATGGTGTGCCACACCTTTAATCCCAGCACTCGACAGGCAGAGGCAGTCAATCTCTGTGAGTTTGAGGCCAACCTGGTCTACAAATCGAGTCCAGGACAGCCAGGGCTCTGTTACACAGAGAAACCCTGTCTCAGAAAAACAAACAAACAACAACAACAAAACCACAAACAAACCACAACATACAAATAAAATGCTGTTGTGTTTAACTTAAGAAAGTGTAAATGCAAAAACCGTAGCTCTCTCCTTACAGGAAACAGCAGATAATTTACCCCTTATTTTGAGTGACCACCACCCAGGAATCCAGATTAAGATGTGACCCCAAATTCCATGTTCCAACATAGAAGCAGTTTCCTGAGGTTTTATAGTTTCACAGAAGAAAGAAATTGATAGATTAAGGCAAGTTTAAAATACACTGGTGATTTATCAGAGAAGTGGTTACAGCAAGATAGGGGAGGCTTTTCTATAGGCCTGAGATGCTCTCTGATGGCATTCTTAGCTTTTGGATCAGTGGAAGCTAGCGGTTTGCTAAGCTAATAGATTCCAAAAGGTTTCCATCTGTTAGCCCGTAAGCAGACTGAGGTGGGCAAGGAATGGCTGTGCTAGAATTAGCCTGAGATGAGGTAGCCAACTCGGGCATGGCGAGTGCGGCTCTGGTAGGTCTTTCTTCCTGATTCCCTCTGCCTTGAGAAAAACAGTTCGATTACATTTCTAAAGCTAGTCCCCAAGGTCCATTCGCTTATTTGGCCAATCCCTCCTCCTGAGGCTACTAAAGTCCAGCTATCAAAGTATTGTAGTCCAGCAATCAAAAGCCACCCCTTGGTTCACCTAATTAACAAGCCCAATTGAAATTAAAGTACCCCACCCTAACCTTAGCAGCCTGCTTCTGGGTTGCCTAGCAACCTATGATGTCATCATGTGTCACCCCCCAGGTGTGGTTAAGTTGCTCCTTAAAAGATCAACCTGCCACTTTGTCTCTCTCTTGCCCTCTTACTCTCTTACTCTCTTGCCCTCTCTCCTTTCTCTGTTGGGACACCCCCGCTCTTCCTCTATTATGTCTCGCTCTCTCCTTTTCTCTCTGTCTTCATCTCTTTCATATAAAATCTGTATGCGTGTCATTTCATTGGTCCTTACATTGGTGCATTGGCCAGGAAGGGCTCTCCTGGTAGCACCTGGTCTGGTCACACCAGGAGCCCTTAATGGGACCCTGATGCCTGCTACAGATTTTTTTTTTCTGTTCTACCTATCCCTAACCACCACTTAACCATATATGCCTTAAAACCTACACTTTCTCTCAACTACCTGCCCTTATTGCGAACACCTGTCCATCCTGCCATGTGCTCTGAGCATCGGGGACACAGAGGATACTCATGTTGTGCCAAAATCAGCTTGGGAAAACTAAAATGCTCACGCCAGACATGAAACTACTGCTTCAGACAAAGACTAAGCCTGATTCTCAACTATTGCTGTTAGGTAAGCAATTGATGGGGACCCTGTGCACATACAGATGGCTTTAGATTGCCCTGCTGCCTCAGGCCCCAGAGTGAAGTTTTAAATCTCCCACAGAATGCCTGCCGCAAGAGGCTGGCTTGCAGAGGTGGGTTTTTAGTTGCACAGACTTCGGATCAGCCATGCCACAAAGAGAGTTTTGAACCCGCCAGGACAGCTATCCTAGCAGCAAGCACCTGGTCTCACTATGCCGCTATGGCCATGCACAGTACATGGCAAGCTGCCATGTTGATTTTGGGATAAGGAGGGTAGGAGCCATAGCTTCACTGCCATCTCCACTAAGGGCAAGCAATGGTTTCACCGCCATCTTAACTTAGGGCAATCAAGGGCAGTCACATGATTGACAGCCATCTTGGTTATAAAAAAATAAAACAACAACAACAACAAAAAAAACCCACTGTATTTTCCTGCACAGTCAGCTGCTTTTACTACTTTGATTCTGTCCCACTGTTTTTGGAGCTGGAAAACTGCAGTTTCCTGTAGACACTAAAAGGCCACTGTTCCCCTTCCTACCTCCATTCTAAAGTTGCCTGAATACTAACAGTTCCCTTTTCCCTTCATCAACCCCCATTTGCCTGTGGACCATGACTGTCTTCGCTCTATCCAGAGGCGTCTATCCCCTGGACAAACTCCCCTTTACCCTCTCCCTTGCCCCTTTTCTGTCCTGTCTTTTATTCCCTTCCCCTTCTCCATCTTCCTCGATCTCCTTTCTTTGTCCCTTATCCCCACCCTCTGTCCCTCTGGGCAAATAAGTCTCTTTGTGCTGAGAACTTGGTGTGGCACTTCAAGGTTCCCTACAGTTAGCCTCTGAACCTGTGACATTCCAGTTTCTCCACAGTACTGAAGTTCTAATCAGCCAGTCATTCTCTGCAGCCACAGCTTCTTTCCTGGAATTACTGTTCACCCAGGACAGTTTTAAAATCTGCCGTCTTTCCCATTCTAATCACTATTCAATTTTCTTCTATTTTTCTCCAGTGGTTTGTGTTCTTAATGCTGCTGCCCTTTCCACCTGTTGGAATCCCTTAGGAAACAGCAGTGTTCCTTTCCTTAAAGCTATATAGAGCCACCCTTAGGCCTCTGGGAGTGAGAGACCAAAGGATTAAAAAGCAGTGGCTATTTTTTTTTAAGTTAAAGCACAAGCCTGAACTAAGGCCAGCCAGGTGGAGACAAGTCCAGCCACCTGCAGGGAAGAACTAGCCTCAATGACTGGAGGGGAAGAACTAGCCTTACCGCATTCTTTCCTGTCCACTAGAGATACAGTTGCTAGGAAACCATCCCATCCCCTTAGGGAGGGACACCAGATCATTAATGGTTTGGGGGCCTTCCTATAGCCAATCAATTCAAAATACAAGGTCTCTTTTGTGTTTTGACCAATAGATGCTTGCCAGGCAGGAATCCCCCTGCTTTGGGTGTGCTGGAAGGGATCGGGATCTTTAAATCACCCAACAACCTGAGCACAAAGCTCTTAGTTCTCACCACTTCGGAGGTGAGGGTGTGAGCCCTAGCTGCAGCTTGTAATAAAAAGATCCTCATGTGTTTTGCAACAGACTCGACTCCTGGTGGTGGTCCTTTGGGGGCTCACGATTCGGGCACAATAGGAGCAAGCGTCCATAGTGCCCTCTTAATCACTGTAAGAAAAGCAAACTGTTTCAACACACACTGTAAAAGTTTTTACTGGTAAAATGTTAATGGTTGACATTGCAAAATGCCTTTAGATGGAGATAAAGACTTCTGCAAAAAGTACCCAGCAAAAATGCCTTTGCTTCTTGGCTCCTGGTAATTGTTGAGTCTGAAAAATATGACATCATAGTTTGACTTGATAGAATCTTATCAAAATAGTATTTGGTGAACATAATTTGTTTAACACAGGCTCCTTTTCAAATTAAAGGCTTAGGTAATTTTATGGTTGGACAGCTAAATAATTAAAGGTTTTCAGCAAAGTTAATCATTTATTTATGACAGAGACACCATTTCATAGTTTTGCCTCACTTATGTTTGGGTATAAGAATGTGTTTTTGTCCAGTCAGATTACTCTAATGAAATAATGCAGAATGAACAGTCTGTAAACAACAGAGATGGATTTCTCATAGTTCTGTGAGATTCAAAGTCCAAGGTCAAGGTGGAAACTGACTTGGTGTCTGCTGAAGGCTCACTTCAGACAGACAGTACTTCATTGCTGTGTCTCAATTAGCAGGAAGGGCCAGGAATTTCTGTGTTTGTTTGTTTGTTTGTTTTATGCAGGAGAATGGAAAGCTTGGGTCCAGTCTGGGATACTTAGCATGTTCCAAGCCATAGGATACTTTGGAAGACCGTGTTTCAAAACCAAGCAAACAAGAGCTCTATACATTGGCTTCGATTTCTAAAATCACACTAAGAGAAAAAAATAGAGATTTTAGAACAAAAGGGGGGGGGGCCACAGCACAACTCCCAGAGGCAGAAAGCAGGCTTGGGGTGTTGTGTGTGATGGTGGAGGGGAGGTTATGTAGGGAGCCTAGTGATTCTTACAGCAGCCTGAGGCACCAAGACCTAGACTTGTTGTTGAGAACTGTTTGCTCTAAGGCAGAACCCCTAAGAACCCACTTGCTTCTGGAAAGAAAGGTGACCATAGATGGGACTAAAGCCGGAAAGACTGGTGGAAATTGTGTTTGAAAAGGGAAGGGAGGGAGGGGGAAATGATATCGTTATATTTTAATTTCAAAAGGAAAAACATTGAAATATCCATACTGTTCTCATGCACTGAAGAACAAAACTTGGTAAGAACTGATAGACCGAAAATCGATGCTACCCCAGATTTGTTTCCCAGAGTGCTGCAGAGCCCTGTCTGGAGGCCATGGCCAGCCAAGAAACACCATGAGCTCTTGGTGGCTGTGAAAGTTCCTTCAGTGAAGCCGCTGTGCAACAGCTGAAAAGTAACCCTTCTTAGGAGGAGAGCCACTGCTTCCCACCATCCAAAGCTTAACCCCTTCCAAGGGTCAGCACTTCTGCCCACAAAAGAAAGCACGAAACAGGTTAAAGCTCCAGCACAAATACATCCATCCTATCTCTCTCTTCCCTTCCCTTCCTTCCCTTCCTCCTTTCTTCCTTCGTTCCTTCCTTCCTTCCTTCCTTCCTTCCTTCCTTCCTTCCTTTTTTGACAGGGTTCATGCAGCTAAGGCTGGCCTCAAAACTGGGTATGTGGTTGAGGAGACCTTGAATTCCTAACCCTCCTCTCTTTGTCTCCCTTGTGCTGGGATTACAGGAATGTACCGAATTTGGGTCGGTGGTCCCTGGGTAGGGGTCTGCGATCTCGCTGGGGCCTCCAAATGAAAGAACCCCGAGGGGTGTCTTCCGTCAGAGAGAGACCCCCTCCCAAGGATCAACGAGACCAGTTGTTCGGATGCAAACAGCAAGAGGCTTTATTCGATACGGGTACCGGGCGACAGAGCCTTTCGGCAGACTCGCGCGCTGTCCCCAGGTTAGCTGGGTGATTTATACATTCTGGTCCCTCCCAGCATGCCCTATTCCTGCCTGGCAAGCATCTATTGGTCAAAATGCTACACTTTGAATTGATTGGCTATAGGAAGGTCACCAGACCATTGATCATGACCAGGTGTCCCTCCCTAGGGGGAGGGTCCAGTTTCCTAGCAACTGTATCTCTAGTGGGTGGGGAAAGAACGCAGGGAGGTAGCTCTCCCCTCAGGGAATTTACTACTATACCGTGCCTACTCTACTGTCTTAACAATCGCAGCTATTTTGTCTTTGGTCTCTCAATGGGGTGGTTTGAACAAAGCCATGGTTAAGTAACAGGGAAGGCGGGAAGGCAGATTGTGAACCGAGTCACCTATCCGGCCCTTCTCAGGTGCCTAGAGTGCTTTTCTCAGGGACTTCCGTTACCCCTCAAAGCCCAGGTGCCCAACTGCAGATATCCTGTTGTTGCCCGCATTATGCTAGGGTTTTATTCTTTCAATGTAGTGCTAGGAACTGAATCTGAGAGAACCAGGCCTGATATCCCCAAAAGTCACCAGGAACTAGGCCATAGGTCACCAATTCCAAAAACGTTCATAAAATTCCCTACCCAAGGAACAGCCTGAGGATAACCATAAGAATGGAAAAGTGTCTTATCTCAGGGTGGGCCATTTGTGCTGGGCAGCCCACCAACCTTATAGTAGAACATTTCATGACACAGACAACACCCAACATTCCTGAGGTCTAAGGATAGCTGGCTCGATGTTATGTTAGTTAGCCAATCACTTTGTAACAAGCTTGCCCTTGCTGAATGTCATCCAATCCTGTTCTTGCTCAAGCCTCAGTGAAAACCCTGCCACGCAGCTGCTGGGGCTCTCCTCTCTGATCCATTGCATTGGCGATGGTGGAGAGACCAAGCTTAAGCCTGAATAAAGCCCTTTGTTCTTGCACACATTGTCCAGCTCCTGGTGGTCTTTTGAGACCATAAGCTCTGGGCATAACAAATCCAGTGCTTTGTAGCCTGCTAGTCAAGCACTCCATAGCCTTGGTAATTTATTTCTTAATACTATATAGTTGTCTTAATTACTTTTCTGGTCTCTGTGACCAAGTGTCTGACAGAAGCAACATGAATAAGGAAGGGTTTCTGGCTCCTGGTTCCTGGTTCAAAGCATAGGTCCATCATGGAGAAGGTGTATTGGCAGGACCTGGTCTTGTCCACGTTGACTAGAGTGTGAGGCTGCTTGCTCATGCGTTCTCACTTCGGGAAGCAGAGGAATTCAGGCTAGAAGTGCAGCCATCCCACACTGCTCCAGGCCATCTCTCACAGCCATGCCTCACTTCCAAAAGCTCCACAATCTTCCAAACAGTGCCAGCAACGCCTATGGGAGCACTTCATATTTACAATATGACCATGACTATTTTGTCATCAATGTCAAACCACTTTCTTTTGGTTTTATTTGAAACTTTAGAGGTGCCGTTTTTCCTCTTTTTAGAGGCTAGAAACAGTGCAAAGCAGATCTTTAACTGTCTACAGACCTCTTGCATGTCGAGCATTGTTGGGGCTGCCAGGCCTGGGCACATTAGAACTTAGTTTAGGTTTCACTGTGGAGGATATCAGCCCATTTCACAAACTCTAGTCAGTTACCAATTCACAATTACACCAGCGGCAGTCATGCCAGTGACAATTCAGCTCATCTGATTTTCCAAGAGGTCCATGGGTAGACTCAGCCAGATGAAGTCTCCTCTGCATCCAGAAATGAGGCACCCCAGGCATGGGCTTGGTCAAGATCCCAGGGCAGATGAGGTGTGGACTCTCTCAACATTCTTGGCCCTACTAGCTGAAGTTTCTAAAGGTCAGTCAAGCGAAGTACCAACATTGTTGCAAATAGTTTCAAGAAACTGTGGCTCTAGGTTTGCAGACGACCTCCCAGGCACAGAGGCGCAGAAATGAAACACAATTACTTCTGTGGATAACTTGTTTCTCTTGTCTCCACCTTGAGAACTCAGAGTCACTTACTTTCTTTATAGAAACACGTATTGGTAGAACCTCCTTGCAAAACAATGGAATAACGGTGCAAGTATTTCCTGCTGCAGCGTTCCGCTGGGGGTGCTCCGCCTTCAACCGGGATCTGCACGGCTTCCTAGCAGAGGGCCAGACAGGAAGTGTCGCGGGTTGCACCATTCCTGAGGTTGCAAGTGCAGCTGGGTTGTTGTGGTTGCTGTGTAGACAACATGCATGTGAAAGCGTGTGTTTGTGGTCCAATAAAACTTCGTCTATATTTACATTGGCACTTCATGTAATTTTTAGCATGAGAAAAAGCATTTTCTCTTTCCCTTTTTAGACGTTTAAAATGTAAACATTGGGCTGGCAAGACGGTTCTGTGGCTAAAAGTGCTTGTTGCCCAGACCTGAGGACTTGAATTTGATTATTGGATCCGCTAAAACTGTTGCTTTTTTTTGTTTGTTTGTTTGTTTGTTTGATTGGTTTTGTTTTGTTTGTTTGTTTTTTGAGACAGGATTTCTCGGTGTAGTCCTGGCTGTCCTAGAATCGCTTTGTAGACCAGGCTGGCCTACAAACTCACAGCGATCCACCTGATTCTGCTTTCCCAATGCTGGGATTAAAGGTATGTGCCACCTTGTCTTGCTAAGTTTTTGGATTCTAAAAGTTGTCCTCTTGCTTCTGGAAGCATGCTATGGCACGTGCGTAAACGTACTCATAGATGCGTCATGCAAACACACAAAAATAAATAAAAATTGAAAAGTGCACAAATAGGTAAAAATAACTCAGCTGTAGGCTAGATACACCCAGGAAGATGAGCCCTGTCTTCCCAGAGCTGTGCACATGCACTGAGAGCATTCTGAAGGAAGGCTGCTCTTACACAAGAGGTTCATCATAGGCGCAAGCAATAAATGGTAAGGTGTGATGCATCCATATGATGGGATTCTAGGCACCCAAAGTGTGAGAACTTCCAACAGCTCCATGTCAGCATGGTTGGCTCGCAAGCTCCACTGATGAAGAGGCCAGCCACAGAAGACATCTTACAGCACAGAACAGTTGTATTTAGGCTTGAGAGAGGTGAAACCAAGCTATGTAAAAGTCACAGAACCAACAAAAAGAAAGAAAATTGTAAAATATTCAAGGAAGTGGTTCACTTAGGAAATAGGAGTGATTGTGACACTTTGAGAGATGCATATAAGGCCTTCCAGGTTACTGGGATTTATTTCACATTTCACTATATCCTGTTTTATTTAGTACCAAATCCCAGTCCTTGTCTCTACCTCTGAGCTACATCACTAGTCATGTGCTTCCCAAATTTAATTCTGGGCCTCCTCGTGGGAGTACTTCTCCTTCTTGTTTTAATTGTGTGATGTAACATAAACAATATGCTAATTAATGTACATCTTATTAAAATTTATTTGGAGCTTTAAAAACATTGCTATTAAAATTTAAAGTTGGATGTACTGCCTCTGAAATTAAGTTAGCTTTGAAGGCTCAGCGGATGAGTTTTTGTTTTTACAGGAAAGGGCGCCCTCTTCAGGCATCATGTTTAATGTCGGCAAAACAATTAGAACCGAAAATGTAGAGTTAAAAAAATTCCAGAAACTGTGGGATGACAGAAGAGGTTATTATTAGCCCCATAATTATTACATAAGTATTTAACCTGATGTCACAATCAAATAAAATACAAGCCACTGTTAGATTTTATAATTGCCTCATGACACCTTGGGCTGGGCAGATAATTCCATCTATGCTATCTCAACAAACTCACATCCACCTCTCAGCCCCCATCCAGTGCCATTCCTATTTGGCCCATCTCCCATCCGTAAGTCCACAAATACTTGCTTATCCTTCATCTGAACTGTTTCCTCCATCTATGCCATTCTTGGAGTCCTTCCTCCCGGCCCATGTGGTTCTTTCTTCAGCCAACCCATCATGGCACTCTCCTTCCTCTTCTCTGTCTCCCTCCTCCCTGTCATTCTTCTGTCCCCAAAGCCCAGGAATCTTAGTCATGCCTACCTCCTTCCGCCCTGCCCTGGTGTGGGCCTTTGAATCAAACAGTCAGGAGTAATTTCTCGGGCAAGGTTAAACAGCAATACTTGGGGTACATGACAGTTGTTTGTAAACAGTAAGAATTTTTTTTTGGGGGGCAAGCAATTAACAAATACAAAGTGCTAGACATACTCTAACGGGAAGGGAAAGCCCCTGCCCTGGGAAGTTTAGGGTAGAGGGCAGAGTTTGCCAGCCATGTCCTGCAGCAGGCAGGGAGTGAGGAATGCTGGGAGAACCTGGAACTGTTTGTCCCGGGTCTGAAGCACACAATTTCAGCCTTTTGTTGTTAATAAATGGATAAGAGAAAGAAATCAATCATCTCTAGCTACTTCCAGCTGACATTAGGGAGGCAATAGGGAACCAAAAGGCTGAAATGTTGGCCCCGTCTGGGAAGAGCAGGCTGTTGTGTTTGCTGTCCGGGATCCGAGGACACTCGAGGCTGGGGAGAGTGCAGGTCTGGCTTGACGATATCTGCAGTTAGGCTGGAGCACCTGTGGCTGGCTGCTTGAAACCTGGGCCTGACAGGATGCTGGAACCTAGAGACAGTTGTCCCAGGCTCCTGGGCTTTTTCTGGCAACATGGGCAGAGACATTCTGGCCAGCGGCCCAGGGGATGAGAGGCTTTCTCTGTGGAAGAGGGACCTCCCCTCATTTCCAGCAACGTGAGACAAGAACTCTCCGTGTGTCCAGTTTGTCCACAGTCCAGGCTGGGCTGTAGTGGAGGTCAAGGCATGGGGATAGTCTCAACCAGTGGTTAGCATACCACAGTCTAGGGTTGAAGTCATCTGTCATTGTGCCTAAATCTTAGAGACCGTGGGCAGGATTTAGGGCTCTCTGTCCGTCATAATAAGCTTAAGCATGTTAAATGCCGTGTTCAGCAGATCTCTGAAGGCTAGCATTTTTAAGTTAAGCAATCTATGTCTGTATTTAGTTATCTGCTCTAAACTACACCTTGCAAAACATACAATGGAATGGGATAATCTGTGATTGTGTCATCGGTGAGTGTCATAGGTGAGTGTTTGAAGGCCATGTCTATTTTAAGTAGATCTAAACACTAAATAAAGCCTACTCCTGCAACAAATAAAAGGTCTTCAGCTTATTTCAATCATTAAAGACTAAGACTTTAGGTTCATCCCTGTTGAGTTGGAGCCTTAAAAAATACAAACATAGTCCATAAAGAGAGAACGTAACAGTTTTTTTGTATGATTTAGTTTATAAAAGTCTAAAGCTGTATTATAGATTAATAATATCACCATATTCAGAAAATAAGACTAAATATATTTTTAAGGCAGTGACTTCTAACCCTTTTGAGAGTGAAGACAGAGCATAATGACCAAATTTTAACATAGTAAACAAAATGAGTATATCCCAGTGTAAAGAACCTTTGAATCACACCACATAGTTTAAGAATATCCAGGCCTAGTAACCCCGAGTTATGAGTCTGAGTCAGCAATGCAGTAGAACGGTAGAAAACAACTTTAAAATTATATTTGAATTTATTATACTAAATCCACTGGCCAGAAAGCTTAGTGGTGAGCCCAGAGCACAGTCAGCTGGGGGCAGGAGAAACAGCATTCATATATTCATGCAAGAACTGGCAGAGACATAGTAGTTAGACACATTTTAAGTTAGTGTGTTAATCTGAATAGACCTTTATAACCTTGAAATTTCAGCATCATTATAAAGAATATTTTGAACCAGGGTTGAATCATATGTACAGCATGCTGTAAAAATATAACTTTGAAAATTTATATAAAAATCCATATCAATATAAAATGAGACTTGTTTTCTTAGTCTAAAAGGATATGAAATAAACAGAGTTAAACATAGAGTTAACTATGAGTAAGAAGTTTTATAAATGTTGGTTCATACCACAGGGTTATCTTAAGATGATAGTCTTTAAAACAATTGTTTGTATGGATGCTACATATGTGTACCTATGTACACACACACACACATACATATGGTCTAAACGAGAGCTTGAATTTAGATTTTAGTCATCACCCTCAATAGCAAATTTCAAGTCCTTCGATAAGTTTACGGTGTAATCTTAAGATTTTGATTTGTCTTGAGAGCAGAAAAAGAAATCAGCGGTGAAGAGCTCCGGCTTTTGGAACGCCCCAGGCCAGCTGGGGGAGGCGGGGGACGGTCCTCGTGTGTGTGTGGGGGAAAGCCACAGGTTGGACCGTCTAGAGACAAGTCCGGAGTGGTCAGGTCCGCGGCTGGAGCAGGCGTTGTGCTTTGGCAGTGTAGCTGAGCGGGGTGGGCCCAGCGTGCGTCTGAGCAGCGGGGCGGAGGGCG
>REGO01000357.1:1601296-1622366 GCA_010120015.1 Rhombomys opimus
TCTGAGGAGGGCTGGGCGCTAACTCTGAGGAGGGCTGGGCGCTAACTCTGAGGAGGGCTGGGCGCTAACTCTTCCAGCCCTGGGAATGAACTCCTGTCCAGAGAGGGTAGACAGGGTTCAAGAACAAGTGTCAGAGCTGCGGGAACCATTTAAGGAAGCAGAGTAAGAAGCCAGCGTTCCTGGAAGAACTGTGCCTGTGCTTAGAGTCCCTGCATTTCCAAATTTGTTCCTGTCTGAAGAGTGTGTGATTTCTCCCTCTCCTCCCTCCATCCCCCGATTCTGTCATCAAGCCGAAGCCAGAATGTGGAAACCAAGATGGGGATGGAGTGGGAAAATCAAAAGTGATGTCAGCAGGCGGAAAGGATGCCGTTGAGCAACGGAGATAAAGCGTTGGCGAACCTGCTGCCCATCTGTTTGAAGTCACAGAAAAAGCCTTTTTTTTTTAAAGTAGAAAAGTGGTTGCTCATACATCAGAAGGGAGGTTCAAGAATCAGACTTAGGGAAAGAGATGGAAGCCAAGGGACATGAGGAGTCATCACCAGAAGGGCCACCCTGGAGTGGCGTGCCAGTGTTGCCAGGATCCGTTTCTGGACCTTCCCTGCCTGATGCCACAGTGTCACAAGAGCGTGGCATCTTACCTACCTATTTGTGCCTGGTGGTCAGGCATGGAGTCCTCAAGCAAGAGCCCCTGTTGGCTAACCCTTGGCTGGCTCTCCTAGTTCTACTTGAGGACACGGAAAGGTCCCTGATCTCAGTAGCTAGGCGCCTTGTAGGGAGTGGATCTAAGCCTCCAGGCAGAAGGGTTCTACATAGCTACAAAGCGAAAGCCATGGCCTAGGCAGCAAAGAGGGAAAGGAAGAGCAGCATGTGGGAACAAGAGGGAGTCTCTGTTGTCATCGGTGTCCCAGAGTGGGTGTTTGGACCACACCGAGACTGGGCTGTAGACCTAGCTCATGGCACGGAGTCTATTTAAAGGAGGACATTAACACGAGGTCTTCTGTGGCGTCTCCTCAATTTCTGGTTTACTCCAAGGAGATTCTTTTTTGAGCCTGCTATGCTGGAAACACAGACAAACATTGTCTGTCCACAATTTTACAATTTATTGAATAATAATCCATTTACAAGATTAGTGGTTTCAATGACAATTTGTCACAGAATTTGCCTCCCATGGTAGCCTTGCTGAAGATAATTCAGGTTTTTAATTTAAATATTAATTAGTAATATGAATTCACATAGTGCATAACAAGCAACACACACACAGACACACACCCCAGTACAAAAGTTCAAAAGCTTTGAGCAGAGTTCAAGAGAGCTCGCAAGCGGGCTGCGAGTCCATTGATTAAGATAAACAAAAGCTGGCACAGTGGCACACGCCTGTAATCCCAGCACCAGGGGAGGCAGAGGCAGGCAGATCTCTGTAAGTTCAAGGCCAGCCTGCTCTACAAATTGGGTCCAGGACAGCCAAGGCTCCATAGAGAAACCCTGGGGACAGGGGGGTGGGGTGGGGTGCTGCTGGATCTTTAGTCAGGTCTGAGAGTGAGGCTACGGAACTCAGCTCTGAGGGAAAAGGCTGACCTGGGGCAAGAGCAGGAAATGGCAGGTTAGATCCAGACAGGTCAACAGGCACAGTCAAGGAGGCCTGGTCAAAAGTCAAAAGCTTCTGACTTGAAGCTCCAGTCAGTGAGTCTTCAGTCCTTGACATGCGGACCAGATGATAGGCTGGCTGGGGTCATGCCATCACAGTGTTAGGTGCCCCCCCCCCATTATGGGGTCCAGGAGGAGTTACACTCTTTCCTTGGTCTGGTGGTAGGGAAGTTCTTGGCCAGATTTCCCTGATATTACTTAATATTTTCATGTTCTTCCATGTTTCAGTTCACCCCAATAAACTAGGGGGGGCTCCTTTCTTCACCCAGAAATAAGCCATCTATCAATTTGTGCTGGACGGGGGTGAGTCCCTGTTAGATGGTGAGGTTTCAGTCTCCACCCAGAGAGCTGACATCCCTCTCCCTCAAGACCCAGTCCAAAGCTGTACGTAAAATGCTTCTCCTAGTGCAAGGCACAGCCCAGGAGACCACTGTTTTGGTAACTTATGGTAGTTAGTAGTCAAGGCAAGAAAAGGTTGAACCTAACAGAACCCCGACAGGCACTAGATCTACTTGCCCGGGTGACTTCATTAGCTATGTCTGAATAACTGTTTGTGTAGACAGAAGCTGAACCATTTGAGGCCCTCTGTCCGCTGTTAGGTTTAAAGACTAGGCATGGGGTGAGGGTGGGGGTTAGATACTGTAGTTTATCTTGTCTCTGCTTTTAGATCAATCCTCTGTCCTCTCCCTATTCTCTGCCTTTCAGGACCTTCATTTCCCTTCTCTGCCTTTCATTTCAGGACTTCTTTGCTAACTGGCTTCTCGGTAGGCTAGGTTCCGTCAAGGTCCGTGTCCCCCTCCTTCTCCCGGTCCATAGCAGTTAGCTGGGGATTCCTGGCCTTGGCATCTGCTCTGACACCGGCGACTTTCCAGCCTGGGGAGGCAGGGAGCTCCTGCTCGCTAAGCTCTGCGGAGTCTCACAGTCTCCGGTTGAGTCTGTCAATCCTCCCGCACACTCCTCGTCATTTGAAAGACGACCCTGTTGTCTGTTTCATTCTCTGGATCTTGACTGACACAGGTTGATAGTAAAAAGTATGAGTCCCTATATCCCTCTCAGCCTCAGTTTCCCCTGTTATCCAGCATGTACTACAGAACTATTCGAGGAGGGGATGCTGCAGAATCACTGCACGTCCTTCTCCATGTAGTGTCTGTAGGCACAATTCTACACGGTACTATTTTACACTGCATGTAATTGCTGAGAACTGAATGGCTGGCCATTCAGTGACCGGTCAGCCAGGGGCAAATTAGATCTTAAAGGCAGCTTCGCTTGCCCTGTGTGCCATTTTTAGTAGGAAGAGTCTCTCTCCACACTAGTGTTAATCATACAGTCTGAGGAAAGTGCTATTTTTAGATGAGTGGAATTGCATAACATAGCCAGTCAAGTGACCACTGAACTGTCATCCTGGGCTTGTGATCTGATTCTTTCCACCACCATTCCTGGAACATACCGTGGGGGTTCCATCTTCCTAGGGAAGCTTCCATCCAGGACCAAAGAGGTGAACAGGGACACAGCTTTGTAGAGCTCAGCTTTGCTTGGCTTCCTGTGTTGGGACTGATGATACCTTCCTTGTCCACTGCTGCCCACCAACACTGCAGGACACAGACCATTGTCCAGCTTGCCCCTGTGTATCAGCGGACAGGAGACACAGGACAGGAAGTTCAGTGGAGGAATCGTTTGTAGGTCAGGAAGAGGCAAAGGGTTGGGGGAGCATCAGCACAGAGGGAATGCGTGGAAGGAAGAACAGTTTCGTTCTCCTGCTGTTTCCTGCTGTGCTCACCAAGTCTTCAGGAGCCGACCAGCACCCAGGCTGTGTGGTTGTTTCCGAAGGGCCTGCTGCTCCTAAGCCACGTTCCCTTGACCTTTGCTGCGCTCCTTCTTGAGGCACTGAAGCTGCAGTTCAGCATGCAGTCTACTACCCGTTCCCTTGACCTTTTTCGTGGTAAGTCTGAAGGGCACTCAACCTACTCGTTGACATTCAGGCTGGTGCTCTTCCTTTGATTCTGTTTTGGGCCCAGTTCTGCCAACTGCTCGGGATTCCTCCTTACCTAATGGCAGGCAGACAAACACCCGGAGTATCTCAGGCCAGGGTTGGGTGGTGTCTAGGGTCAGTCCCAGTGGACTGGCAGAGTCTGGTGGACTCAAAACCATGAGACATGTTGGTTTCCCCTTTTGGTTCAGAAAAACACTTTAGGAATGATGTCTGATGAATCACACACAGCTCTGCAGTGATGAGGATAGGCAGTCACCTACAGGAGAAGCGTCTTTGGAAAGTTATAACCATTCACAGCATATAGGAGGGTAGGTAATTTGATTTTGAAAATATAAATTCTATTTTTAAAGAAATAGTCTCATAGCTCATATGTCAGCTTATTTTGAAGCAAGTCTTTTGACTTAGAATCAAGCATACCTCTAACAGGTAAGCTGACTATAAGGAAGTGAAAAACATCTTTCCCGGGCTGCATTTCCTTATTGACTTAGCTGCTCTGACTATTACAAAGAAAACAGTAGAGATGGAAACACAATCACAAAGTTAACTCCAACACCTCAGGAATGTGCAGGTTTGGGATTCACACAAACAGACTCCATGACAGACTTCATTTTTGACAACTGTCTTTGGTCTTTGTTCATTTTCTCACTGACATTTTCTCATTAAGCTTATTGACATTTTCTACATGAAGTGTATTGTTGAAGGTCATGGATCAAGTTTCTGTCTGGTCATGGCTGGGTTATATGAAATGTGGCCAGGTTTACCTAAGACCTTTTACTGTAGGAAGCAGTTTCTGACAAAGGCAAAATGTGCTCCTTCCAGGTCAATATGGTCAAACTGGGAATCAAGGGCTCAAAGCGGCAGACTCTGGCAGTCTTGGTATGGAGCTCTGTGCTGGGCATTTTATTCATACACTCACCATTTCACATCAGCCCTGAACCTGGTGCCCCGGAGTTAATGAAAGGTAAAGCATGGGTGCTTGAGGGCTTTTTGAGTTTAGTGAAGCACTGATGCTTCCAAAAGGTAACAGTTGGTGCAATTGGTAGAATTTGAAATAGCAAAATATATGAACAAAGGTCCCTGGAGGTTCACTTGTCTCCTTGAATACGTTTTCTTTGTCAACATGGACATGATCAATATATAAATCAATTGAGGGTAGGAATAGGGATTCAAACACACTGTATGTAAATGTGAATATTAAATAAAATACGTTTTTGAAGCCACACATACAGGATGGAGAGGACATGCACAGCTCTCGCAGAGGACTAGAGTTCACTGCCTGGCACCCACGGCAGCTGGCTCTGAAAGCACTTGGAAGTCCTGGAATTGGAGTTCCAATGCTTTCCTCTGGTCTCTCTGTACCTATATACACAGCTCCATAGATCATAAATAAGAAGGAAATAAAAATTTTAACCTGCACACGTACACACAATATATTATGTGTAAAAGAGAAAGCAAGGAGGCTACTGGAAGTGGGCAGGGACAAGGGTAGAAATTCGAGGGTATGGGGCTTAATATGGCAAAGACATATAATATACTTGAAAGAAAGTATCTTTACAAAACTTACTATGGTGCACAATACACCAATATAGAGAAAGGCTCACATTAGAACACACAACAACCATAACTGACAGAGAATACAGTTCACCCCTAAAATATTGGCCTTCAAGTTTGTGAGGCGTGTGTATGAAAATGGCGTAATCATGCCCACTGCAGTACATGCTGCCTTAGAAAAAGTTAGTGGAAATGAAGAAGAAAAGTAAGCAAAGGGAATGACTGAATTGGAGCTGCATAGTGGAGAGCCAAGCCCTCATGCGCATGGCTTGAGAGGCCCACAGGCTCTCTTAGGCACGATGCTCAAGACGCAGATGCAGAATGAAGAGGAAGGAGGAAGGACGTTAAGGGACTGCCTCCACTTCAGGAATAACAAAACCATGGAAAGAACCAAAGATGTGAAGCAACTTTCGCTGGCGCAGCATTTGGCTCGCAGGCACGAGGGCCTGCACCTCGAACCCCAGAGCCTGTGTACACGGCGTGGAGTGGTAGGCGTGTCTCAGTCCTAGATCTGGGGATCCCCAGTGCTCAACGGCGGCTAGTCTTTGCAGAATTGGTGAGTTCCAGCTTCAGTGAGAGACTCTGTCTCAAGAATAAGTCAGAGAGTGATAAAGCACACACACACACACACACACACACACACACACACGCACACATGCACACACATGCACACGTGTGCGAGCAAGTGCGTGTGCACAAACTCTGACACAAAAGATAACAAACAAAACATTAATATCAGCAAATATTCTAAACATCCAGTTGTTGTCACTGGGTTATAAAAATGTTATGAAAGCACAAAGGTCATCTGTGGAAACAGAACGAGAAGAAAAGCCAATAAATTGAAGACACATCACCACATCTAGAAAGTATATACTAGCCGAAGACTGAAAGTGCTGTCTTTCTCTTTCTGTTGTGATTTTATTGGTTCCCGAGTTTGACCGGGATGTATGAAGCTCAGCACGATGAGTGGATATTTTGGGATAGACAATTATGTGACACTGAGGCTTTGCTGTGTGTTGCTAATGTCTAATAGCACAGCCAACCTCTATCACTTGTCACCAACAGCACCCCAGCGCCTCCTCATTCTGACAACCTGAGATGCTTCCAGACACCTTAGTTTTACAGCTCTGTGAGAAGCAGCCTAGTTGAGGTAGCTAAAGGGAGGAAGGGTTAACTGGGTTCAGTGTATTAGTTTTTGTTTTGTTGCTGTGACAAAGTGCAGCTCACTGATGAAAGGGTTTGCTGGGCCTCAGTTCAAGGGTTCCTCATGGTGGGAAAGCCGCCACGGCTGGAGCTTGAGGCAGTGGGTCCTGGGGAAGAAGAGGGTGATGGAAGCTGGGGCTTAGCTCACCCTCTCCCTTATTCACCATCTAGGCCACGGGCCCACTGAGTGGTGCTGCCCAGAGTCAGGTGGATCTTTCTATCTCAGTTAATCCTTGCAGAAAATATCCCCCCAGGCCCACCCAAAGACAGGACTTTTGGTTCCAGATCCTGCCTAATTGATAATTATTGTTAACCATCACACCCACTTTTCAGAAGGCGTGTTCTGTCATGGCGAGAAAGGCGTGTCTGCCCCATAGCAGCTGGGACACAGTGCCGAAGGGGCTGTGGTTTCTCCTCCTCCTCTTCTTCCTCCTCCTTTTTCAGAAAGGGTTTCACTTTGTAGCCCTTGGTGGACTAGAACTCACTCTGTAGACCAGACTGGATTTGAACTCCCAGAGTTCTGCCTGCCCCTGCATCCATAGCTCTGGGATTAAATTTGTGTCACTACACTTGTCTCACGGAGGCTTCTTTACATCCAGGTGGGTCAGGAAAGAGAGACAGGAGTGGAGGCAGGGCTATGTCATAACCCTCAAGGTCCACCCTAATGAAATACTTTCCAAAGGTTCAACAACCTCCAAAGTAGCACTGCAAGCTAAGGAGCTGGTTCAGTCATTTGCATCTGTGAGGACAGATCAAACTTCAACCATAATAAAGACACCACTGCATGTTTCTGATGTTGGAGGAGGCGAATTCCAGCTGTTGAGAACCATTGGCTTACATAAATAAATTTATTTTTTTATTTTATTTTATTTTTTTTTCAAAAATAAGGCCATGAATTTGAAGGAGGGCAGGGAAGGGGACATGTAAGGGTTTGGAGGGAGGAAAAGGAAACAAGAAATGTAATTAAATTATAGTCTCAAAAACGAAGAAAAAAGAGAGAGAAAATTTAATGTCCTAAATAGGTTCAACAAATGTGTAAGATCGATCCTAAAAAAGAAGAAAAACATAACTAAGATACTCAAAAACATTTATTCAAGGAAGCATATTTTGAATAACTCCAATTATTCCTAGAAGAGAACACACAAAATAAAGTCTCTAAGAATCTCCCCTTGGCCTTGACGGTGGATGATCTCATCAGCTGACAGCGGCAGCTGCTCTAGTGCAGGCTTCCATCTTTCCATCTGGTGAATCTTCCATGACAGATCAAGAGCCAGGGTTGAGAGGAGCCAGGAGAGGCGCAGGGCCTCCGTTTAGGATTTACCACATCAGCTCACAGTGTATATTGCCTGAGGCCAAAGGTATGACCTCCTTTATTGGGAAGGGGCAGTCCAATGGCTCAGCCTTTGGGGAATGCTTCCAGAGTCTGATGGATTCCCATCCCTGCGTCTGTGACAGACTCTTACGTCTGGGCAGCATTACCTCAGCGGTGCCGGCCATGTCATCCTGTTCTCCATCGTAGAGACTGTCAGTGTGAGAATCTGATTTAGAAATGCCATATATTTTATGTAAGAAGTAGAGGATATTTTTATCTGCACACCTGGCACCAGAATTCCTTTTAGGGAGACAGCTGACTTTATGGAGGGGGAAAAAAAACCCCTTTAGCACTTGAAATAGAGAGAAGGATGTCTAAGGTACATTTAACAACAGGAAAAAATCATCAGGATTTTAACTTCCCTATGGAAAGCATAGGGGAATTATGCTTTGGTTTTGAGCATATGAAAAGGGGAAAGGAGAGGAGAGGAAGAGCAAGGGCGAGGGCCAAGCCAAATGGAA
Source organism: Rhombomys opimus (assembly GCA_010120015.1). Classification (NCBI taxonomy): domain Eukaryota; kingdom Metazoa; phylum Chordata; class Mammalia; order Rodentia; family Muridae; genus Rhombomys; species Rhombomys opimus. The sequence goes on from REGO01000357.1 coordinate 1,609,518, forward strand.
AATGCACGTATCTCCCCACTCTGCCAGGGCCTGTAGCCTGCTACAGCCAGGCCTTTTCTCTCATAGTGACACACTAGGCAAAGAGTACTGAATTCTATACTGCTGTGGCTTGGATAGGTGGAGATTTATTTAAAATCAGAGGCGTGTCTCTGCTGGCACGGGGCCCTGGAGAGTAGGCACCATCCTTATTCTCACTCATTATCCGTTTCCATTGTTTGGGGCACTGTGTTGCCAAATTACATTCCCTGGCTGGGGACTGGGTGGTCACACACCAAATCCAAGAAGTAGGAAAAAGAGGAAAAGGATACATTTTCCTGTTAAGAAAGTGAAATCTTTCCCAGAAATGTCCCTAGCAATTGTGTCACAGACACAATTGTCTCCTCCTTCAACACAGGGAGGAGAAGAGGCAATTTATCCTGTCTGTCCATTTAAATGGGTGCAGACAGGAGGAAGGTGTGCTGTTGGAGATTAGCTGGGGTGTGGCAGCTATCCGGGAAATCAAAGTGGGCGTAGAGTTTCACAAGATGGAGCAGAAGCTCCTTGTGGAAAAGGCAGAGGCCGTGGGGCCTGGGCATGGCTGTCCACGAGGCTTCCTCTCGGGTTAGGCCCAGGATGGGATGGACCCTGAGACATGATGTTTTCAGATTATGCTGACCTCTGATATTCATCAACTCTCTCCAACCCACTGTCTCCACAGCCTGGACTTTCCCTCCTTCCTGTCACCCCTTCTTTAATTTCTCTGCCAATATCTCCCACACCCTTCCTGAAATTTCCATCTTTGTCTTGTTCCCCCCTGTTCAGCTTTTCTCCTTTCTGTCTGGCCTCATTAGGTTTCTGATGTCTAGCCATTGTTCATACTTAAAAACAAAACAAAACAAAACACAGACAAATCATTTTCATGAAGAAATAACTGTGGTCGTGCAGACCCATAAAGCTGGATACTTTCAAAGTCTGCAGTGCCTTCCTGGGGTACAGAGTGAGTACAAAGCCAGCCTGGGCAACACAGGGAGACACTGTCTCAAAACAAAAAGAGACGAGAGTTGGGGATATAGCCCAGTGGTAGAATAACTGCCAAGCCTGGGTGAGGCCATGGGCTCAATCCTTGGAGCAGGAGAATCTGTCTTAGATGGTGGTCAGCATGAACAGACCTGGTCATTGTAAGGTCATCATTGTGATGGGCCTTCTTTAGCTTTTCACGGCTCTCTCCGTTAAGACTGCTGTCCTTCAGCCTTAGAATCTGTACTGGAATGGATGAGGATGGCTCCCATAAGTGCACACGTTTGAATGCTTGGTCCTCAGTTGCTGGAACTGTTTGGGAAGAACTAGGAGGCGTGGTCTTGTTGGAGGTGTGTCACTGAGGTTCCAATAGCCCGAGCCAATCTCAGTCTCTCTCTCTTGCTGCCGAGTTTCCTGCCTAGATGGTTATGGACCCACCCTCCAAAACTCCCAGCTGCGAGCAATAAACTCTTTCTTCTATTAGTGACCTGGGTCATGGAGTCTCGTCATGCAGAAGAAAAGTCACTAAGACAGTATCTTTGGATTCCTGAGCATAAAAGAAGGTTTAACAATTTGTGGCACAAGTGGCACTTGCAATAGATAAGTCACACCTGCCCTTAGCAAGCAAGAGACAGTGGAAAAAACAAGCAACAAACAGAACACGAACCGCGGACAGGACATGTTAGGACACTCGACATGGAAAATGATAAATATCTTGCTAACTGTAAAACAAGAAGAGCTCCAAAGCAGCATATATGATCTGAGTTTTACACACACACACACACACACACACACACACACACACACACACACACTTCCTTATATATGCACATATGCTCTCTCACATGCTCACATATTCACACACATAGGCTCACAGAAAGAGGGAGAGAGGGAGGGAGGGGAAGGAAGGGAAGGGCTGAGGGGGAGGGAGGTGGAAAGAGGGAGAAGGAGAGGGCGGGGAGAGGGGAGGGAGGGGAAGGGAGGACAGTTCACTATATTGTATCTTAGTTACCAGTTTAGCGTTTAATCTTCAGTAAGGTGCATCTTCACTATCTTGTTTCATCCACCCAACAAACACATCTGTTGATATGGATCAAGGTCACAGTTGCTTAATATTAAAATGAAGCAGTAAGCACTGCTGGTTAGCAGGACTGCTCCTGATCTGCTCCCCTCCAGCCCAGGTTCTCCTCAGATAGTAAGTTTGTTCCTTCATTTAGCTGGTTGAGCAGTTTTTATACTCTGGGTGCTGCAGCTCTTCTTAGGGCCTTGGCAGTGAAAGGACACTGTCCTCAGGAGTACCCCGAAAGCACTCCAGAAATAATCGCAGGGCTTCCCCTCCTCACTTGAAAATCAAGCTTTGAGTCGTGTGCTGCTTGGCTAGATTTACACATTTTCTTTAAAGAATCAAATGACCGTGGCATGAATGACAAACTAGAAAGCATTTTTCTTTTTTCCTTCTTCTTTTTCCTTATTTATTTTATGTCTGTGGGTGTTTTGGCTGCACGCGTTTCTGTACATGTCCACATGTGATACATACAGGAGATGGAGAGGATGCCAGAGTTCTTGAAACTGGAGTCACAGCTGCCTGTGGGATGCATATGGACTGAGAGTTAAACCGTGGACTCCTGCAAAGGTGGTCAGTGCTCTAATCACTGAGCCACCTCTCCATCCCCTTCCTTTAATGGGATTGTCTGTAATGAGCCAGGGACACCTCTGTGGGTGAAGGTGCTTGCGGCCTGAGTCTGTGGACTATACTCCCACCTCATGACCATCTCAAAACCCACACAAAATCGCCCCCACCCATAGAAGCAAAAAACAAATTCCAGAAAACAGAAAGCTCGGTTGCCCCACAAACTTCCTAGCAGCTAAGAATAAGAAATGTGCTATTAAAAGCTGCCAAAATGGCCAGGAGCAAGCACCACAGAGGGAACACTGGACCCCAGGTCTGCTGTTGTCTCTTCAGGTAGGGCGCTGGGGAAAAGGCAGCTCATCTGTATCTAGGGATAGATCCACCCACTCTCTCAGAAGAATGCCCAGGGATGGACTATAAATGAGGGGCCATCTTTGCCCCAGGCTACTTCTTGCCAGCTTTGTGGGTTTTCACGTGCAATCCTGAGTGTTGCCAGCTATACAGTGCTGTTTCTGTCACAGAGGAGAGAGCTTTCAGTTTTTAATTGTTTTATTTTAAACAGGCTTTATGTATAGTGGTAAAATCTATCATCTATCTATCTGTCTGTCTATCTATCTATCTATCTATCTATCTATCTATCTATCTGTCTGTCTGTCTGTCTGTCTATCTATCTATTTATCTTTAAATAGAAGAAAAAATCCTCTTTCAAGAACAAATTACAATAAGTAGCAGGGACTGGCGAGATGGCTCAGTAGTTAAGAGCACTGACTGTGCTCCCAGAGGACTCGGGTTTGATTCCTAGCACCCACAGGGCTGATCACTACTGTTCGCCATTCCAGTTCCAGGGCATCTGACATTCTATTCTGGCCACTAACATCCCCAGGCACACACATGGTGCACAAGCATGTGTACATGTATGTACATGCAGGCAAAACACTCATACATGTAAGATGATGAAAAATTATTTTTAAAATGTCACCTTTTCTAAGTGGGGCTACGCAACAAGCGTGTCACGGGCTTAGTCCTGGCCGTTGCACTAACTGATGGTCGGCAGAATTAAAGGAAAGCTCGACCTTCACAACCACTGCCTTAAAGGAATAACAGCATGCCGGACATGCTGGATTCTCCTGAAATTCAAAACAGTCCTTGCGTCTTCAGTATCCAGGAAGCTGAATTCATGTTCAGAAGTAATACATAGAAACCCATTTTGGGCTCAGAGACTTGACCTCAGGCCTCCAGCAGGCCAAACACACCAGGCCACATCCCCAGTCCTTGAGTATTTCTTTGCTTGGGACTTGAGATCTGATAAGACACATTGGTGGCCCAGCCTTCTTGAAAGTATTTCAAAGCACAACCTGTTTAGCCACTCTGAGCAGTTCAGCTGGTGTCAAAACGATTTTCAGAGCTCACTCTCTCTCTCTCTCTCTAGACCTTCAGGCTGTAAGACATGAAGTCCTTTCTCTCTGCTTGTAAAAGCCTTTCATCTTGGTGCGTAGACTCAGAAGCTGTAGATGACATCAAAAGTGATGGACGCAGACACAGAGCACTCACCTGAACAAACCCTCACTGAACTAAGCTTTGTTTGAAGTGTGAGATCTACATGCCTAGAAGTACACACTGAGGGTGATGCCCTCTCTCCCCAAGAAACTACTGGGTCTCCAGCCAGGCTCTTTCTGCTCTTTACCTGTGTCTCAGGGTAGCACAGGTTTGAAAGTCTAGAAGCAGCCACATGTAAAAGGACCCACACAGAAGTTCTTATTCCACTAACAAACGGCACACGGTAAAAAGCACTGGGTGCGGTGGTGCAAGCCTGTGATCCCAGCACTCAGGGAGGCAGAGGCAGATGGAGCTCGGTTAGCTCGAGGCTAGCCTGGTCTACAAAGCGAGCCCAGGACAGCCAAGGATACACAGAAAAAACTTGTCTTAAAAAAACAAAAATAAAAAAGCAGGTTATTTCTTTTCCACATGCATCTTTGTTTTCCTTCCTTGTCTTCATCCTCTCCCACCCCTCCTTGCTTTGGGTTCTCACTAGCCCAAACAAAATTGTTGAGAAGAGCAAAAGCTGCTCACTGTAAGAACCACGTGGATGGCAATGTATGGACTGGAGTTCTTACCCTTCTGTCTTGGAGGAAAATAGAAGCCGGCAGGATGATTTGAGTGTGCACCAGAGACCATCATTCCCTGGAGTTGTGTCTGCTTCTCAATGCATGAGCATCTGCGTAGATTTGGGTTGGGTTTGGCTTTAGTTTAACCATATAAATGGTCTTCCTCTTCTGTGGGGTATCAGTCCATTATAAAGAGCTAGATTCTTCCCTGAGACAAGTTTCCTTTTCCAAGAATGGATCACGAAGGAAACAATAAAAGGGCAGGACCAGTCATGTGGCTCAGTGAGACATGTGGATGATATTACTTCAGAGGCTAGAAAAGAAAGTCCATCACGGTAGCTCATGCTTGGAATCCATGCACTTGTGAAGTCTAGGCTGAGAACTGGGGAGTCACGGTATAAGTCTGCTTCAGGTACTTTGCTACTACTGTGAAGAGACACCGTGACAAAGGCAAATTATAAAAATCAGCATTTAATTTGGGGCTCATGATTCCAGAGTCCACTACCATCACAGTAGAGAGAATGGCAGCAGGCAGGTGGGAATGGCACTGGAGCAGTAGCAGAGAGCTTACATTTGACTCACAAGCAGAAGGCAAAGAGAAATGCCTTCTCTTTGAAATGTCTTCTCTTAGAAATGGCATAGGCTTTTGAAACCTTAAAGCCCAACACCAGTGAGACACACCTCCTCCAACAAGCTCACACCTCCGAGTCCTTCCCAAACAGTTCCACTAAGTGGGGTCCAAGCATTCAAACACCTGAGCCTATAGGGGTCATTCTTATTCAAACAACCACAAAGTGACAGCCTGAGTCCAAAGGCTGGAGACCAGGAGCTGCCCTGTCTGTACAGGATGGCATACCAGCTCAGTCACAGAGCGCAAATCCATGTTGCCTCTGCTTTATTGTTCTACCCAAGGCCTCAGAGACTGAGGGTGCTCAGTTTTTGTTTTGTTTTGCTTTTTGTGGAAGTCTCATTTACTTTAAAACTGCTTTCTTTCTGATACACTGAAAGGAAGTTTTTACCAACCATCTGGTCAACCTCTGCCCTAGCCAAGTGTTAAACTCACTGGTTGAGAATAAGACCACTATCACAATTTCTGGACCAAATTTGAAGCAAGCTTTGTTTAACTGCTGGTCAGGATAATGAACTCTGGCCAGGTCCATTCTGGGGTTCTCTGAAAATGGTGACAGGTCACATTTTGCACAGCCGTATAAAGGCAAACCCATAAGGCTACTGTTATTTCCCAGCAGGTCCAATCAGAGGCAAGCATACTCTGTCTACATGTAATCAAGTACATCTGGTACAGCTGGGTCAAAGGTGTTTAGGGGAGCAAAAACATATGGCTTGTTATCTCCCTGAAAAAGTAGCCTCCAGTATTTCATAAAGCAGCTGTCCTTGGGCAAAGGGTTGACAGGTTAGAGACATTTTTGTTTTATGGATCTCTTAGGCACAGCACCTAAAACTTAAAACATAACTGGCTCTCATACAAGATAATACCTAATATTAACCATCATGCTCTCTTGTGAAAATGGGTATGGTAGAGACACTTGGAAAATGGGTTGTTTATTTGGGGGTAGGCATAATGGTCGTGCCTCCCTAATCCTGTTTCCTGCTGTCCTGGAGGAGTGACATTCCTGAGTCTGTCCCTGACAGCACTCCCAGCAAATCCTTCATGTCTGCTTTCTCCTCAAATGTAAAGCCAGAAACCATAGACTCTTTAATACAAGTCGTCATATTGTGGTGACTCCAGTCACAAAACTATTTTCATATATCTATATTACAATTTATTCACTTTATATCCTGATTGTAGCCTCCTTCCTCATCTCCTCCTGGTCAATCTTCCTCTTCCCCTCTCCCCCTCCCGTATTCCACTGAAAAGAGGAGTCTTCCTCCTCTACTATCTGACCCTAGCCTATCAAGTCTTATCAGGACTGCCTGGCTTCTCTTCCTCTGTGGGCTGGCAAGGTCACCCCACCAGGAAGAAGTGATTAAAGAGCATGCACCTGAGTTTACATTAGAGACAGCTCCTGCTCTGCTTACTGGGGTACCCATATGGAGACTGAGCTGCCTATGAGCTACATCTGAGCAGGGATCTAAGTCCTCTGTGCATCTTCCTTGGTCGAATCATCAAGTCTCTGTTGGCCCCCCTAGTCTACCTGGGTGTGTACATGTAGAAAAATGCAAATAGATCCATATTTATCACCCAGCACAAAATCAAAGTCCAAGTGGGCCAAAGACCTTAACATAAAACAAGACACACTAAATCTATTAGAATAAAAAGCGGGGAACTTTTTCATTGGAGACGTGAACTTTTTCATTGGAGACATGGAGTTGGCATAGGAGACAACTTCCTGACTCATCCTTCTGCATTTTTTGCCTTCGTTACTCGTGAGCAGTGACATCATGGCTTAGCATTTAACTGTTTCCAGACAGCCATATTTTTTTATTTTTGGTTACCTTGCTATAGCATGTTTGTTTTACATTCTGAGTCAACACTGTTTATTAATCACACTTTTCAATAACATGGCTCGACAGGTCATGGCTTGATAGATATTTTAGAAACTCAAGATGATACTGTTATTTATTAGAGTTTACAGACTGATGGAACTGTAGACAGGCTAACTCAGATCAAAAGTATCCATGGTTCTGTAGGGGTGCATTTTTACTAGAAAGATGAGGAGGGACCTCCTAGAAAGTCAAGGACTCTTTCCAAAGCAGGCAACCCCAAAATATGAGCAGTGGTGTTCACACAAGAAGATGCCGTTCACGTGCAAGGTGGGGCTGGTATTGGGTGGGGCTGGTATTGGGTGAAGCTGGTATTGGGTGGGGCTGGTATTAGGTGGAGCTGATATTAGGAGTTGAGGAATGGAAAGGATAGGAGTGTCGTGGTCATTTGAATTCTCACCCATCTCTGCAGACCCAGGAGTCAGGCTGGGGGGAAAGTGAAAGTGTTCATCCTGAGATTCCCTGGAGGAAAAAACCAATCCCAAAATTTTGGGCCACATTGAAGCAAGCTTTATTAAATATTAAATGCTGACCAAGAGTTAAACTTTGGTCAGGACCACTACCTGGAATTTCCCAGCTGGGATGGCCCTGAGCCACGTGTTGCAGGGGCTTATAAGGATAAAGCTATAGGCCACAGTGCTTTTCCGTGAGGCTTTGTTATGTTCTGAGAATGACAACGACCAGCCTTCTAGAAAGTGACCTCGTCGCTGGGCAGGTGAAGCTTACCGGTTAATTTCAGGCATTACGTCAGCTCTTTCCTAAGTCCTGTGAGTACATGGTGAGTGTCTAGTTGGGGTTTTGTAGCTGTGAAGATATGCCATGACCAAGGGAATCTTATAAAGGAAAACACTTAGTTGGGGCTGGCTTATAGGTTCAGTTCATTGTCGTCATGGCGGGATGCATGGTGGAGAGCAAACAGACATGGTGCTGGAGAGGAGCTGAGAGTTCTGCATCTGGATCAGCAAACAGCAGGGACAGACAGTTACAACGGGTGGTGGGAATAGACTGGCCCCAATAGACTCATATGTTTGAGTGCTTGGCCCATCGAGAGACACTATTAGGAAGTGTGTGGCCTTGTTGGAGGAAGTGTGTCACTGTAAACTTTGAGGTCTCCTATGCTCACGCTATGCCCAGTGTGGCACACAGTCTCCTTCTGCTGCCTGAAGATCAAGAACTCTCAGCTCCTTCTCTGCCTGCATGTTGCCTGCATGATGATAATGAACTAAGCCTCCGAAACTGTAAGCCAGCTGCAATTAAATGTTTTCTTTTATACGAGTTGCCATGGTCACGGTGTCTCCTCACAGCAATAGGAACCCTAACTAAGACACTAAGCCTGGCTTGGGCTTCTGGAACCGCAAGGCCCACCCTCAGTGACATACTTCCTCCAACGAGGCCACACCTCCCAATAGTATCACTCCTTAGGAGACTACGGGGCCCATTTTCATTCAAACCATCACAGTGACCCTCAGTCAGCACCAAACTACCTACATCTTTAAGAACGGGGTAACCCAGGGCTGAAGAGATGGCTCAGCAGTTAAGAGCACTGACTGTTCTCCCAGAGGACCAGTCCCAAGTTCAATTCCAAGCACCCACACAGCAGCTCACACTGTCTGTAACTCCAAGATCTGACACCTACAGACATACATGCAGGCAAAACACCAATGCACATAAAATAAAAATAAATTATAAAAGCAAACAAACGAAGGGACAAACACTGATGGGTGTGTGAGCAGAAATGAAAACAGTCAGAGCGGGAACAACTTTCTAAACCAGAGACCTGAGAAGAAAATGAATCTGACACTAGCAGAGGCCAGGGCTTCTAAGTAGACGGGTCCTATCAAGAACAGAAAGGTTGTAGAAGACTGTTCAAGACAAGCCAGGAAAAGGAGCTTTACATCTTGTCCTTACTTTAAATTCCACTTCTGATTTCAACCAGGATGTGACCTGAGTTGGTTGTCTAATTACACTAGCATCACCAGCTATCAGTGACAATGATAAAATGACATGACAGCCCATGAGATACGCACATGGCCACACTTCCCAACATCCCCAGTCTCTACGAGAATAAGCCACTTTTCCTTAGTCACATATCCCATGTGGCAGTTCAATGATGGGCTGCTTGGCAGTCAGGTGAGGTCGTGTGACCAAGTTCTCACCAAGGGAATATACACTGTGCAGGTAGGCCCCTTGCAGCCAGACCTAGGATGCTGCTATGGCTCCACCATGCTCTCTTTCCCCTCTCTAGCTAGAACCAGTGGAGGTCCAGGCTGTCATGTGGAAGCAGGTCAGGCTCCTAAATGAGAGCATGGAGCAGAGCTCTGAACAGCCTGGAGGAGTCACCTCCTCCTCTAAGACAGGAAAACAAAGAGCTCCTTCCTCTCCCGCCTTCCGGTTAGTTGCCGCAGCCTTTTCTTAGAACATCTTACTCCTGTTCTAGCCACTACAGCTCCTTCTGAGCAGTCACAAATACCCTCCTGCGACTGAGACTGAAAATGCTGCAGCAATGTTAGCATGTGAGGACCGGAGAACCAGAGTTTGGTTCCCAGCACCCACGTCATGAGGCTCAAAACTGCCCAACTCCAGCTCCAGGAGACCCAACATTCCCTTCTGGCCTGCATGGATGCACACACACACACACACACACACACACACACACACATACAACCTGAGGTTATAAAAGACTAAGATGGGAAAGAAGCCGATTTACAGAGGAAAACCATTTTCACCCTGACCTCACCTAACAAAAGGATCATTCTTGAAAGATAGCCTGCAACATGCAAACTGGAGTGGTGTATGTCTCTCTCCCTGTGTGTGTGTGTGTGTGTGTGTGTGTGTGTGTGTGTGTGTGTGCTGTGAAAGGCCATATACCAGATGCCTTTTCACTCTTAGAAGTGCTTTTTCCTTTCTTAATAAGCTATCTTTTTCTTTCAACCCCAAAGGAAACCAGTGGCCCCAGCATCCCCATCACCACTGATGTGTTTGTTTTACTGCCGACCCCTGTGGAAAATCACTGCAGATTCTGTATATTTCCATCTACCATAAAATGAGAGCAATATTTTACTGTATTTGAAGTCATAAAATAATTAAAACTGTTTTTCCAAACATAAAATGACATTATTCCATTTTTCCATATACTCTCTCTGGGGGGGGGGGGAAGCTGATGATTTCCTTCTTGCTTTGACGTATACTCAGCATAGTAATATTGGAGCTACCCAAGGTCAGCGGATGGGGAGATGACTGTCACTGACAACATATTTGGTTCCTCACAGTTCCCAGAAGGAGGGGGCCAGCATGCCGCAGGGTAGGTCAGAACACCAAGTTTACTAAGGAGGCAGGAGAATGACTTTAGGATGACTGGGAGGCAGAGAGCAGCTTTAGTAGTCTTTAGTTTGACACATTTAGTGGGCTCTAAGGTACAGGGGTCAAGTCCTTTGGTGACCTTACTCTTGTCATGAAGACTGTAACATTCTGTCCTGCAAGACCCAGACACTGGAGACAAAGTAGAGGTGAGTGCTGCAGGCAAAGCAAGAGAGTCCTTGGAACCTGAGTAGAGGTGACGGAAAGAGATGGCTTGGTGGAGCACCCTCAATGGATGTCTGGGAGAGATTACCAGGAATCCCTGGGTTGAAACTCAATGACTATATGTCCGGGAAACATTTGCCCAAGGCTGAAAATCAGAGTCAGGACCACAACCCCTATCTGCTCCTTCATTCTTGTAGTTAGTGGCCTTTCCTTTGTTTGATGTGTTAATTAAAGCATGCTGAGCAAATGACTTTCCCAGAAAATGAAGGTGAGGTTTAGTTCACTCTATTATGAGCTCAGTGATAGAGCATAAATAAGACTCACTGGGGAATTATGTAAAGATATAACCAGGAACCATATGGCTTCCCAGGAATAGGTACAGATTGGCACTCGGAGAACCACCTGAAGAATTCCTGTGCCAAATTCTTGCTTCCTGATTTGCAACCACCTTTCAACCAGAGGCATGTGATACAGTGGAAAAAGCCTTTGACCATGATTGACCTCCCTAGGTCACGGTGAGGTTGAGAGTAGATGTTTAGAAAAGTCTTCCCAACTCTCTGCCTGAGGACGTTAAGGATTTAGCTGCGGACCCTCCTGACTCAGGGCTCAGGGTGGGTGGGATGGGGGGGTTCTGGCAAGACTTCTCTGTTAGCTGTGCTGAAGGTGAAGTGAAAGTTTTGCATTTCCGTCAAGTCCTTCCCAACTGCATAGCTCTGCCTTTAGCTTTGGTGGGGAAGGGGTTGAAGGTCAGGTATCATGCCCTTGAGACACTCCTAATTAGAAGACTGGAGAGGAACAAGGAAGAGAACTGGGGGAGGGGGGATCCTGTGGAACCAAAGATCTCTGAGTCAGAGTCTTCAAATGAAATATTCCCCCCAAAGGGATGCTGGGAACTTGACAGCATCCAAAAGAAAAGTGTGCCACACTGAGGTGTGCGCGGTGAGGTGAGGTCACGTGTGGTGGAAGAAGACTACGTGGATGACTCCAGGCAGCTCCCCGCTACACTGCCAACCAAGCTGTGCAGACCGAGCAGCCTACTGGCCATGGACTTGGAAGAAATACTCTCGGAGGGAACAGAACAACAATACCCAAACCCAAGCCTGTGACGTTGGGTCACAAATAGCCGATGAAAGGCTCAGACAGGAATCTGGGTAGCTATAATCGTGGGTGCAGAGCTGAGGGGAGAACTCTGCAAGCGTTGCTCTCTGGGCCAAGGAAGGGGCGAGGTTAACAGGAGAGCGGCACCTGAGGCCCCCTGAGACTGAGAGCAGAAGGAGCGAAGATGAGGAAGATACAGTAGGCACCTTCCTGTTCCTTCTTTTCTTTCCTTTTAAAGAAGCAAAGACTCAAGATTTCCCTTTTGGGTGTTTCAGCTGGTGGTATCTATATTAACCATGACATCATAGGAAGACTGACCCCCAAGAATTTGCTATGCTCACGGCTTCAGTGACAAAGGGGCATCGTTGAGGACACTGTGGTAACAGGTAACAAAGGGCTATGGCATTTGAGGGAGGACATATGAGTTCTCATGCAAGGGTCAGAGAGAAGGAAGCCTTCCGTTGGTTAGAGGCTGGCGTTGCACGAAAGGTTCCGGGTGTGACGGCAGGTGGATGGATGGATGATCTGCATGGGAAACTAAATGCTTGCAGGTACTGACTGAAAGTATGGGCTGTGAGATTGGAACCACATGGGGTGAATCTTGGCTGGAGGTGACAGTGGGCAGTGCTAGAACCAGAGAGCTGGTACAAGTTAAGGGTTTGCACAATGCCTGGTATAAGCTGTGAGGGTGTAACTGTCTTTGCAAATCTCGACAATTATGCCAGAGGCAGTTGTCTCTGTAATTCTTACTAGAGGGTAAAAGTTAGCACTAGGCGGAAGAAGCAAGAGGGGGAGAGAGGCTCAGGGACTGTGTTCACATTCTTTGCTGCGGCGGATGTATAGCGTGACACAAGTGCATGCACTTTGGGAGGTCAGCAGTGTGGAAATCCTACAATCAGGTGGACATCCTACAATCAGGTGGAAACCCTACAGTCAGGTGGAAACCCTACAGTCAGGTGGAAACCCTACAGTCAGGTGGAAACCCTACAGTCAGGT
>REGO01000357.1:1622416-1698269 GCA_010120015.1 Rhombomys opimus
TCAGGTGGAAACCCTACAGTCAGGTGGAAACCCTACAGTCAGGTGGAAACCCTACAGTCAGGTGGAAACCCTACAGTCAGGTAGAAACCCTACAATCAGGTGGAAATCCTACAATCAGTGTGGAAACCCTACAATCAGGTGGAAACCCTACAATCAGGTGGAAATCCTACAGTCAGGCTGAAGACAAGTTGTTGGTAGAGCTGGTTCCTTCTAGAGGGTCCAGCGAGAATCTGCTTTCGTGTCTCTTCCTTCTAGAGTCAGATTCTGTCTCTGCCATAGACCCTGTCACCCACCTTCAAAGCCAGTGTGAGAAGGGCTCGTCAAGCTTTGGCCTTTGATTCCGTCCTCAGAATTTCCCCCTCTCACAACCTTTATTAACTCCTTCTCTCTGTAACCGCACTGTTATCACACTGAGCCCACGGGGATGATTCAGGTTCATCGCTGTCCCGAGAACCTTTTTCCCTCTTTCATCTCTAGAGAGTCCTTTTGGCCCTGGAAAGCTGCACGTTCGCAGATTACAATGTGGCACTTTTGGTTGACAGGTACTTAGCCCATCGTAGGTGCCCAATGAGCCAAAAGGGAACTTTCAAGAAGAGAATACTTGACAATTAGGGAAGAGAATGCCAGACAGTAGCTACAGAAAAACTGGTCAGAGATACAGTGAAGGCAGAAGTGGAGATGAGGAGACACACCCAAGGCCTCAGGCCCAGAGACCCCGCCCCGGCGCCGGTAATTTGCAAGACTGCCTCCCTTGTCTTCACTGGGTGTCTCTTCATTCCCATTTTGACACTGTGTCGAGCATTATGCTTTTTTCTTTTTTGTAAATTGAGATAGAGCCTCACCATTAGCCTATGATAGCCTCACACTCATGACCTCGCTTACCTTAGCCTCCCAAATGCCAAGATTACAGGTGTGCGCATACCTGTTTTTTTCTCCCATTCCTGTCTTTCTTCTTTTCTGTGTCACCATGCTGTCGTGAGGCCTGATTCATGTGATTTTTTTGTCACATTGCTTTGCTTCTTATGAACCCCAGTTTTTAATTTCCGTTCAATCTCTCCCAAATTTGTGTTTGCCAAGTAACCGTATTAGTTTGGCCCCTGGTGAAGGCTTTCTGCTGTATTACAGTATGGCAAAGGCACTGTGGAAAGACAAGAAACAAGAGGGGATCTGGAGCAGGGTCTTGTGTATACATACCTACACACGAACACATATGTACACACACGTGTAACAAAACAGCTCACGTTGGTGGGGAGCCAACTGGTTCTCTCAAAGGCATGAATCTCTTCTAAGGGTGCTGGAGATGACAATTGTCTTCCTCTAGGCCTCATCTCTTAAAGATCCCTCTAACCATGCGAGGCTGCCCGGCATGCAGCATTATCACACTGCATGGTGTGATAGGGCCCACCAACACCGGAACCCTTGAGGGGAACACTCAAACTTCAGCCAGGCATCTCAGGAGCAGGAGGGAAAGAGGCCTTACACACACCCCACGCTGGGTCTGTGGTTCTAAAAATGTCCTTTTCCATACTGTACCCTTACTGCTTCGCTCATGATAACTCAGGCTCAACCGGGAACTAAGGACAGAGCAACGTTATGACATAATGTATGCCATCTGTTTCTGAGGCACAAGGAGACCCAGCGAATTTGAGAACTGACCAAGATTATGTGTCCAGACTTCTGTGTCTGTGACTGGCTATGACATAGAACCACGGTGGACATTTTATCGACAACAGATTAACATTCGAAATTCTCACTGCTCATTTCCTAGTAGAGCGGTCAGAACTTTTGTTTGGTTTTCTTGGAAAATGACCACAAAAAAACCAACAATGGCAGAGCTCTTGACTTTGAGTGTGGCCCTGGCCTTTTGTTCTGTGTGTCTGAAAGCATCCCCTGAGGAGCCACCCAGCCCCTGCTGCCTGTGGCATGGCTTGGCGCCAGGCAGAAAGCCTGTTGTCCTGAGCCTGTGGTCCTTGGCATGCCGCCAGCCCGCAGCTCTGCGCTCATGCTCTCTGTAGTTCTGCTGGGCAGGGCATGTGAAGAGATGGCTGACTTAGGACATGAAAGCCGTGATTCATAGGACTTAGAGTGGAAATTATCAGCTCACCCGGCAGCAGGGGGACACGCTGTGGCCACCCTCAGCACCGACCTGTGTTAGGGGGAGGTGGTGCCTGACAGACTGCGCCTCCCCTGAGGGAGAAGTCCCACGTCCTCTCTTTGAACAGAGGTGGCTCTGAGAGTACGAGGCTTGACCAGCAGAAGGTTCTTTGAGGCAATGAAAGAAAGGTAAGTCACATGTCAGGGCACAAGCTTGTTATGAAGAACATGAATTGCCCTTTGACCCTTGTCAACTTCCGGTAGTTACGTACAGTGGCTAAGAGCTTCAGGTAGGTTTGACCTATACATCTAATCACCCACACACCACTGTAGCCAGCGACTACACCTATTTCAAAGGTTCTTGTGAAAGAGGAGGCAACAATGTAATACTTGTACAAATCAGCATGAGGCCCAATCATAGGAAACCCTATAGCAGTGGGAGCTGGCTGTGTTCTTATGAGAGCTGCAGATACAGTTACCTGGAAACCATTTCTCCATCCTCTTCCAACCCCATGCTATTCTATCCCGTGTCTGCCACTCTAGAAATATCCTTGCACCCCCCACCGACCTCCCTCACAGGAACGAGCTCGTGTAATGCTAAGCTGGCACCTGCGGGCTCTGACACACACCGCCACGGCAGCATGAGTCTTCCTGAGCATGCTAGTTCAGACCAAAGCCGAGCGGTCGAAACAGAGAAGATGAAGAGCATTGTGGTTTAGAATGGATGTTTACAGTTTAGGACCACTGCCAGCACGCAGGGGGCCACAGGGGGAGAAGCTCAGCCTTCAGACTCTCTCTAACAAGGTGCTTGTGCCCTTCCCCATTAAAAGGATCACGTGCCAGGCATTTTGTTACGTCTGGAAAGCGGGGCTCACTTACTTGATCTCTAAACTAAAGTAACATTTTGTTTTCATTTATTCATTTTTATCACCTTTGTTTCATGTGAGGATGTGTGCACACCGCTGCATGCCTGTGGAGGTCAGAGGACAACTTGTGAAAACCAGTTCTCTCCTTCCACTATGTGGGTCCAGGGGATCAAACTTGGGTTGACAAGTTAGACAGCAGACACCTTTCCCAAAGATCTAGCTCGCCAGCCCACCCCAGACCTTTCATAACCTATGCTCTAATCAACACGGAGGCTGCCATAGTCTCTCACTGCGATCAGGAACCGTAACCTATGCTCTAATCAACACGGAGGCTGCTGCAGTCTCTCCCTGCGATCAGGAACCATCTGGAGTTCCAAGAAGACTGACTGACTTAGCACCAGGTCTGGAGGTTCAGCCGCTGAAAGCTGCGTTAGCTCAGGCTTCACAGAGGAATCAGGTGGTGCTGGGCCCATCATGGTTGGAGCTGGGATAGTAGGAAACACTCAAGAAAGGGGTGCAGAGGGAGACTGAGACAGATGGAAATCCCACAATCCCCTTCACTGTCCTGCTTCCAGTGAGCTCCAGTAGGCCTGACTCCTTGAAGGTACACCACCTTTTAAAACCACCATCCAGTATCCATGGCTCCACACATGCAGGCCGTTCATGCTAACACATCCCCTCAGCCACTGTCACTCTTTTTGTCTAACAAAAATAAGTAAGTAAATAAATAAATAATAAATTCAAGAATTGGTCCCTGAGAAGTTTTTCCCATGACCAGATCAAAATGCCTTGAGTAAGGAGGAGGCTGCTTGTACCCAGAGTCTAATCTGACATCTGTCTGAAGCAGTCTTCCGTGCCGACCACCAGGGACAATAAATATTCATGAGGTAGAAGGTGGCGGATGCAGAAAACTTCAATAACTGTTGATGGTTATTAGCCGTACATGGGGCTGGCAGAATGAGCTTATTCTCTCCAAGAAATAGCATCAACGCCGAGTCCACACACACACTCACACTCACAACTGTGATGAGACAAAGCAGAGGATTCATACAGATAATGAGTCTTTATTTTGCCCTCTGTTCTTGATTTTTTTAAGCCTCTGACATGTATTTGTAGTGAAGAAAGTCGGCAACCATGTTACATCCCTTCTCCAGTGCATGGAGGCCAAGCACCCCTCCAGCAGCTGCCGGGGGCAGGGGTGGGCCGTCCCTCTCTGCCGCTGGCACTCCTGTCTCCACACAAAGTGACTCACTGTCCCTCTTTTCAGGTTGGAGGTATCCTTGGAGACCTATTGTCCCAGGAACAAATAGGACAATACAATCCAGCTATTGTGTTTGACAAACGAGGGCCTGGGCACCCTTAGAAGCCAAACTCTTCCTAGTGTGTTTGTTAGGGAAAAGGTTGGGCAGCTGCAACACAGATGTTTTTGAAGTTCAGAGGCTTAGAAGAGATACCTTCGCTCTTCCAAACCAGCCAGACCTTCCACAGCGGAAGGTGGCTTTAATACACATGCTGCCTCGGGATCTGGTTTTCCCTCTCTCTTGGAGCTGGTGTGTTGGTGATGTGTGTAGTTTAGGGAAGTATTTAAAGGATGCTGCACTGCTCACAAAATAGCACCTGGAGCGTGTGGCGCACTCAACAACATCCTTGCTCTCCTTTGACAGATCATAACCTTTTCAAACTTAAGAAGTATCCTAAAAATGTTTATATGAGATTCATTATTGAATGCCCCTTAGAAAGAGTGAAATAACAAAGGACAATGCACTCTGCATGAGAGGCCAGCCTGCCCACGTCCCTGAACATGAAGCATCTGTAGCCTATGCATTTTCTAAAAATAGAAGACTGGGTTTCATAGACTGACACACAGTTTCAAGAGATTCCAGTCTCCTCCTTTGGACAAAGAAGTCTTGCTAGCTGCAGTTCCTAAGACATTGCCCAGGAGTCAGTGGCCATAGAAAGCAACTGGCCATCACCAGGGTCACAGGAGTCCTCCCATCCCCTTTCCCGTATTTGCTCTACAGGCCTCCCTGGGTGAGGAAGTGCATGTAAGTGTTGCAGGAACATTCTTTTTTCTTTGTTTCCCTCTGTCTCTGTCTGTCTGTCTGTCTGATCTGTAACTTTCAAAATGTTTTCCCATTGACACTGAACTTTCTCTTTGTAAAAGGTACTTTTCTCAGTTAATAGAATACAATGATTCTTTCTACATAATCCTAGTTGAGCCCAGAGCTTGCAGGAAGGGGAGGGGGGACAGAGACGTGGTATAGTCAATCTCTGTCAGTAAGAACAGTCACTCAGCAATGCTAAGCTGCAAGAAATGCTGGGGAATAGAGTCTCTGGCTGCCAGCCCTATGCATAAGCAAGATTTTATTCCATGAACAAGCAAAGAATTTGGTTTCTCACTTAAGTGTTCCAATGAAATTCCTTCTTATACTCTGTCACTCTTCACCAGAGATGCTATTTGTATTTTAAGTTTTCCTGAGCACAATTCGACATTCCATACATGCCAACATCTTAATGTCCTTCCTCAAAAGAACTATCGCCTCATAGCTGACAGGGCAAATCAAATCCTGCCAGTGACTCAGTGACTTTTGTCTCTCTTGAACACTGACTCCTTCTCGCCACGAAGCAGGTTTTGTAGCCATGGGTTTGAACTTGCCATTTGGTCCCAGGGGCTGTGTGTGTCTAGCTTATGCAGAGAATGGGTCCACTGTTGCCTGATTAGATAGAAGCATCCTGTCAATTCTGGTACACACACAGCTCAGAATCTACACAGTATTAGGTGAGTTAGGAATTAGATTAAGATAGTAATTGTTATTGTGTGCTCATCGTAACCAAGGTTTTGTGCTTATTGCTTTGTGTACATTTTTTGTATCTTCAAACATGTATTATTAGGCCTTTTTCTGGGATTACCCTCAAATAAATGACTTGCATCAACCCTTTGTATTTGACCCTCTTCAGGAAGGAGCCCAAAATATAATAGGCAGCAAATTTAAACAATATTTGCCACTGGATCAAGATAGAGGTCTGTGGAATGTACAAATACTGACTTTCATAGGGCATTGGGGTTCTTATGACAAAAGAGGGGCTGCAATAATGGGACAGACTATGGCACTGGTAACTGGCTTTACCCTTCTCCAACCTTCTATATCGGATTGATGGGGTTTGCAAACTCTTAAGCATGTACCTTTCTGTGCATTCCAGTTGACCTGAACGGAGATGCGCAGGCCAACCCTGCCGGGATGGGCAGAGGGCAGAGGCCATCAAGCTTTGCTGGTCTCGGAGTGGTTCCACACAACAGGTGCTGAAGGGATCCAATATTCCTGGTCATGTGGGACCTGTCTGTCCAGCAGCCATGTCCTGTGATCAGACAAGCTGGTTATTGTTCATAATCAAGTCTGATTAGAGCAGCCAAACGTCCCTGACCTGTGTCACTCAATTCCCTGGATAAGTCTATTCCTCTTCATCGTCCTTGGAAATCGTGTAAAGCTTCCGTTTCTCAGGTCCTGTGCCAGGGTTTTATTCACCCAGCTATGGGCATTGCTTGGACTTTACATGCTTCCCCTCCAGTCATTTCATAAATACTGCTTGGCCAGTAGAAGAAGGCTTCGTACATGCGCTGCCAGACTTAAGCTGGGCTTTAACCCTTAGCACCCCCACTGTGCCAGGCTTCTGCATACCCCACACACCAGTCCTTTCGGGGTCCGTGTCATTATCTCTGGCTCCTGTTGCCAGATGGGGCTTGATCATGGCCTGGAGTCTTATTTCCTCATCACTAAGATATACTTTTCATAAGGAATTACCTCACTGGCATTTTATGAAGTGGTCAGAAGATATAGATCAAAGGCTCTGTGGTCAGATTATCATGGGTTCTGTCTTTTGCTAAGGGGTGTGGCTTTGAGTAGATTCCCTTTGAGCCTCAGGCTGCTCATCCAGAGGGAGTAATGATTTCTCTCCAGGAGGAGGAAGGTGACATATCTAAAACGTGGAACCAAGAACCTAGCACAGCTCTCCCTTCCCATTAAGTTTGGCTCAGAGCATTCCACGTTCACTCGTAACCCCAGGTGTGATTCCTGACACAGTGTCAGATCAAGAATGGTGACTCGTTGTAAGAGACCAAAAGATTAAAAATTAGCAGCTATTATTAATTAAGGCCTGAACTAGGTAGGTAAAGAAGTACAGTAATGCCCTGAGGGGAAGGGCCGCCTCACTGCATTCTTTCCCCACCCACTAGAGATAACAGTTGCTGGGAAACTGGCCCATCCCCCTAGGGAGGGACACCAGGTCATTAATAGTCTGGGGACCTTCCTATAGCCAATCAATTCAAAATGTAGCATTTTGACCAATAGATGCTTGCCAGGCAGGAATCGCCCCTGCCTGGGGCATGCTGGGAGGGACCAGAATCTTTAAATCACCCAACTAACCTGGGCATGGGGCGCTCTGCTCTCACCACTCCGGTGGTGGGGGGTGTGGGCCCAAGCTGCAGCTTGTAATTTACAATAAAAAGACCCTCATGTATTTACAGCGGAGTCTGTTTATTCCTGGTCTTTGGGGTTCGTGAGCTGGGCAGAACTTGCTGATCAATACAGGGATCCAGAGTGAACTGCAGCAGGCTGCTCGGTTGTCCCCATGGCCTCTTTGGTGACCCCTTGCTCCCACTTCACAAGGTCGGGAGGGACTCTCAGACCTTTGCCTCAGCTGACCTTGGGGCCCGCATTAGCCATCCAGGACCCCACCGCAAGCAGTTTGCTCAAGAGTGAGCTACGGCAATGTGGCAGCTTGAAGTCCCCTTCACGTGACGTGCAAGCCGGAAGAGGGTGAAACTTTGCCAGGAATCATGGGCAACAGCTTAGCCTACATCCAGCTCCCACTGGACAACTTGACCATCTCATGGAGCAAGCCTAACACACCTCCGCCAAAGAGGAAGCAGAGCTGAGCAGTGGCAGGAGGGGCAGAGTGCTGGGCTGTTGCTGGAACCCAGGTCCAGCTGTACCCAAGGTTGCCCCTGCACCTGGACTGCCTGGCTACATGATCCTCGTTTTTCTTCCTGACTGAAGCTGCTTGAGCTAAATGTCTCTCATCTGCAATGAAAAGGACCATTTCAGTGACCATCCACAAATGTAAGTGGAAGGTAATAGGAATACTTGATGACTAGCCGCAGGAATACTTTGCACAGCAGACAAACATTACAGAGATTTATTGCAGACCGAGTCCTGGAGTCCTGTTTTAAGCGGCTTGCCTAGATCAGTGCATTCATGCCTTAGAGTTCATGAGGTAGCCATGCTGCTGCTGTTCCTTGCAAAATGACAAGCTTCAGAGTCAAGATTCACGTGTTCATTTCCAACGAGGCAGTGGACTTTATTATAAATGAATGGCAGTCAAAGCCAGTTAACTTAAGAAAATAATATTCAGCCTACATAATCCTTCTAGTATCTGGCTAGAAGGACTTTCCTGTTCTTGCTGGCTGATTTACCTTACATGACTCTCAGTGACATCTGGCTGCTCACAGAGCAAATATCCGCTTCAAGGGCAAAGGCACAGAAGCATCAAGAAAGAATGTGAGGCAGGAACAAAGGTGATTCTAAATGGCGCATCTCTTGCCTGGCTTGTGCATTGTACTCTAGGAAGTGACATTTGGGAACTCATATTCCATCATGCTATTTTTTTTTAAACACCAATTAGACTCCGTATACACAGACTAATATCTGTTCTCTTAAGTGTGTGTGTATCAACAGGAGGGTCCCCGGACTCTTGCGTTAAGGAATCCGGTAACTTCATCAGAGGTTTGGAAGGCGTCCCAGCTCCCGTGATGAGCCTCCTGAAAGCCGTCTAGACAACTTCAGAAGCATAAGGTCAAGGTCAAGAAGGAAGCCATCCATGAAGGTGGCCTGGGTGTGGGTGCACACTTTCAGAAAGTGACATTCTCAGAAGAAAAAGCCCCAGGGATGGTGTCAACCTCAGACACCCCTAGACCCCAAATTTGGAGAAGACGTTTCCTGGCACAGAAGACTATGATGATGCTGTCTCCTCAGATTTTACGGGAACCATTTAAAGCACTCAAGAAGTTGGGAAAGAGGGGAATGTGTGCCCACCACTTTGTCAACAATTTGACAGCGTCTTGGCAATATTTTGCCTTGCTTATGAGTGTGTGTGCGCGTGCATTTTTATTTTGCTGAAACATTTGAAAACGAGTTTCAGATACTGAGACATTTTGTCCCTAGCTAGTTTAGTTAAAATGAGGAAACTCTTCAAAATAACGTGATACCAGTGTCACACTCAGGACACGTGACGGTTCTCTGAGATCATCTAATACCTCGTCTGTATTACTTTCCTCATCAATAGGACAAAGCTCTTGACGAAAGAGACTTGAAGAATTTATTTTGGCTCTGAGGTCCAGTGTGCAGCGGTCATGGTGGGAGGCTTTATGGTGGCAGGAGCCTGAAGCAGCCTGTCATTCTGTGTCCATAGGAAGTAAAGGAGTTGAGTGTCTGTGTTCTGCTAGCTGCCTCTTTTCTATTCTGCCCAGGCCATGTAACGGTTGTGGACACCTTTAAGGTGAGTGTTTCCACTTCAGTCCACAGCCGTGGCCAGAGGCATGTTTTCATGGTGATTTTAAATACTGTCAAGTTAACCTTTAAGTTAACAGCAATCCATACTCAAGTTTCCTTAGAAAATTTCCTAAAACGTTTTATAGGCATTTATTTTCTACCTTCCATCTGTATAAAAGATAAACTAGGATCCAACAAAGACCATACTCGGTTATGCATCTTTGCTTTGATGCTGAGGTGACTGTAGCTTCAAAGGCCATGTTATCCCTTTGAAGAGAGAATGCCAGCCATGGCTTACCTGCTTTTGCTCCCATGATTCCACTCATCTCTCTCCTTTGTCTGGGTAACTTCTCTTTTCTTAGAAGTTATCTGGAGATTAGAAAAAAAAATTAGGCTAAATTTTGTAGTGAACTTTTGGTTTCTTTAAAAACCCAGGTATGTGAAGTGAGTCAGGTTTTGTTTTAAGCCCAGGTGTGGGATAGGGAGCTGCATCACAGGGGAGATTCTGGTTTGTCTCTCTCACTAGCAGGGATGCCATCTTTGCCAGCTGCAGATGCTTTACTTTTGGGGCCCTGAGAGAGGCCCCAGAGGGCCCACTGCTGGTTTGTCCTGCTGCTGCATCTGCTGCTGTGTTTGCTGGCGCTGGTTTGCTGGTTTGCTGAACTGCTGGAGATTCTGACAACAAAAATTGCCTCAAGGAACTCTATGTCCCTAATCAGCAGGAAGTAATCTATAGATCTCTGAGTCCCCCCCCCCCCATCTTCTTTCTCTCCTCCCTAGTGTTAGGGGGCTGGGAGGAATTAGGATGGTAGGTGGAGGTATAAGAACCCAATCAAATAGATTTTTAAATGTGCCGACATTTCTTTGGTAAGAACCTTTCACTGGTGAGCCTTCTGCCTCACCTGGTACCTCATCAGGAGTCACTTACGGTCAGGGTGTTCGGCTGATTGACACTGAATGCGGTCAGTTGATTAAGGTAGTAACCACCAGAACTTTCCATCAAAATTCTATTTATAGGGCTGGTGGGATGGCTCAGGCCTAAAGGCGCCTGATGACTTTACTTTGATCCCCAGAACCCATGGGAAGCTGAAAGGAGGGAACAGACTCAGCATAGCTGTCTTTCGACCTCACGAATGCTCTGGCATGAACACCCGCCCTATATGCACACAGGGACACTCAATAATAAAAAATAAATACTGCGATAAAAAGAAATGCTAATCTCTCCCTCTGCAGTGAGACATGTCCCCACCTAGCTCTTCAAATCTTCATTGCATTCTTCTAAAGTGCCATCAACTTTTATTTCTTCATTCTTGCGAGTCCTAGGTTACAGTGTTCATGAGCTGTTCTTTCAAAACCAGCTGGCTCTTGCTCGGTGCTGATAGAGAAGTTCTGCAAACATCTATAAACATTTCCTGTTGGGGCCAGCTGGCCATGTTGGGCTGCGCTCTGCAAACCTCCTTTGCTCTGCACCAGCGACAGCGCCAGAGTTTTCAGAACGACACAGCCTACTGAGGCCTCCACTGTTCTCCTGATCCAGAAGCTCTCCACCCCGTTAAACTCTAGAACCATGTAGAAGGCTTTTAGTTTCTGTCCCAGCCTCACCCCCAAACCTAGAGGATCAGTAGTTAGGCGGGTGCAGCCGGGCACAGGTGTGTTCTAGGGGACTCAACTGGGCAAGCCAGGGGCTGCAATGGTCCAGTAGCTATTTCAGAGAGGAAAAGCAACTAGGACAGCACCACGCACCGCCAGGGAACTGTGCATCTTTCCAGAACGAGCTGAGTACCAGGTGCATCTCTCTCGGTGGCTGTTGCTGAAACGGGACCAGCTGCCTGCTGTTGTTTCTGGCCACAATGGACTATAACCCCAAACCATCAGCTCAAATAAGTCCTCCATCTCTTACATGCTTGTCAGTATTTGGTCACAGTGAGAAAAATGTCTGACGTATGTGTCCTCAATGGATTTTCCCTCTGCTACTATATACAGAAAACAGTAAGTTTATGTCAATTGCTCCCCTTATAAACATACAGGGATCCTGTCAATGCTTTATTAACATGGAAACAAGCAAAGAACACTTAGTCTCACTTTCATCTTTATCCCTCTGGAGGTCTACTTCTCTCAGAGGGGAACTCCCCTTCCAATTTCCCCCTGTAGGTCTAGAACAGGCTCAAATGTACCCCGCTCACCCAGCACCATGAAAGGTTCCAGCCCTTTGTCACTGAGACGCGATGCTGTGAGGTCTGGATGTGTTGTGCCACATTCGTGTAAATGCTCTGGAATGCATGTGCCGGAGCTGCAGATGGGACAGGCCTCATTTAGACCAGACATGGCTGACCACCTGTGACAGGAATGGATGCCCGCTCTCTGAGATGGACAGATTTTCAACTGGTGAGTGTTATGTGGTGGGTGCCTAGCTACTGGACAGATAACAACTGGCTGTTGCAAACAAGCAACTCAGAGCTGAAAGGAAGAAGGGAAGAAACAGTGCTTAGGAAACCACACACTTCTTGATTTTGCAAGAATGAGCTCTAGCTCTCTCTGCTTGTCAGCAGCTCTCACCAGGCTACTGGAGCCAGCTGACCTGTGCTCAGAAAAAGTCTCCCAAGTGCAGGGTGAAGGGCTGGCTCAACACTCACTATCCATTCTATATTTTCACGTGTTATTTGCGAAATCAGTGAGCTTATTGGTCTACCTTCCAGAGCATAAATGAGGGATAATTTAGAGGTGTGTGTATGCTCTTCCCCCAATAGGAATTACCTGGAAAGCCTTTGTCCAACCTATATGAGGGCTTTCCTATATCCACAAACATGGAGCCCCTTCTGCTAGCCATTTTTGGCCTAAATACTCTAATCCCTTTCCCCAGCCCACATGTAGTGAAGGCAGAATGGGTCAGGGAGCAGCTGGATACTCAGGTGAGGTCTCCTGGCCCTCCTCATTCCCCATGGTGGGGGAGGGAGTTGTAAGCAGTTAACAAGCTCAGCTGGGTGACCCTTTGGCAAGAGAGCACAGCTGAACTCCCCAATGGTGGAGTCCTGTGGTTGGCTCAGACGACAGTTATTCACTGGAGATGACAATGGGTGGAGCCAATTAGTGCCCGTGGAAGTGACAAAAGACAGATGTTGATACCTATTTCCCCTCCCACTTGGCTCCAAGTAATTCAAGGGAATCTAATGTCTAGCCCATGACTACCAAGACCACGACTGCCACTGTCTTAGTGTTCATTGCTGTGAAGAGAGAGAGGCCATGACCATGGCCGCTCTTGTAAAGGCATTTAATTGGAGCTAGCTTACATTCAGAGGTTTAGTTCATTACCATCAGGGCTGGAAGCAATGGCAGTGCACAGGCAGACGTGGTGCTCAAGAAGGAGCTGAGAGTTCTACATCTGAGTTCACAGGCAGGAGGAAGAGAGAGAAAGAGACACAGGGCCTGGCTTGAGCATTTGAAACCCCAGTGACACTCTCTCCCACAAGGCCACATCTCCTAATCCCCGCCAACTAGTGTTCCTCCCTAATAACAAAGCATTCAAATCTATGTGCCTGGGGAGGGAGGAGCATTCCCATTCAAACCACCACAATAACAATATCATTATTAAAGCCTTTTCATTGTGGGGGGAGGAACATGGAGCTTTCTTGATGACATAAAGCGTATGTTTAACTTATAGTTTGAGTCCAGTGGCAGTGCTCCTGGAGGCTGGGCACACGAGTCTCTTATATCATCCCTGGAAGATGATATATTATGGGTAATAACCTAGACATAGGTTTTCTTCTCAGTACTTTTAGAAATTAATTCAAGCCATTAAAGAAAAATGCTCTGAAGGCATACCCCTAATTCATTTCAGAACTCTCAACATTCATAAAGAGTATAAAATTTGCCTACCATTCAGCAGGCTAGGAAGGGTTTGATGTTATTATAGGTCTCTAAATCTGTGGAATTAAAATCAAGTACACAGTTTACACAAATCTATGCAGCTAGAGGCAGCTGTAGAGAGAGGGGAAGAGTGAGGACTGCACTTTTTGTGTATTCGAGGAGCAGAAAAACAACAACATTCACTTTACATTACCACAGTTAATGCTTTCAACCAGCCTCACGAGGTCCCTATTCTTACACCACTGGACCAAAGGGAAAACTGGAGCTCAGGAAGTCATACAAGACAGAGTGTGAACTCAGGTCCATTTCACCCCCCTGGCCATCACTGTCTTAAGGATGCATGCTGTGTCCTGAGATTTATTAGGCAAAATATTTGCTGGGTACACCGGATCTTTAGATCTTCAAAAAAGGGTATTGAATGCAGTTAAGCTGGGATACTGGTGGTAACTCTAAATGCAACTAAGCTATTGATGTTTTAGGTGATTGTTAATAATTCGCAGTCTTGGGGTGGGGCACATATATTATTGCTTTGAAATATGTGTCTTAACAATGGATGAGTCAGGTGCCGAGGTACAAGCAAATGAATACAGCACATGACAAGCATTGCAGCGGCCACATCTTCAGAGCAGAGGTAGCTCACAGAGGAAGAATTCCTACTTGCAAGAGTTTTACAGCAGAGTGGGGAGGGGTATGTAGACACCTTGGTAGGCAGACAGCTTCAGAGAGGCATTTCAAGTAGAGAGAGGTCGCAGTGTGTGCAAAGACAGGAAGGTTTTAGTGAGCTCTCGGAATTACTCATAGTTTAAAAATTGCTAGCTCATGAGCTTTGAAAATAGGTGG
The DNA here is from genome assembly GCA_010120015.1 of Rhombomys opimus. Taxonomy (NCBI): domain Eukaryota; kingdom Metazoa; phylum Chordata; class Mammalia; order Rodentia; family Muridae; genus Rhombomys; species Rhombomys opimus. Next base: position 1,636,626 of record REGO01000357.1, read on the forward strand.
CAGAAAATGAGTCAAATGCCAGAAGCCTAATAGATGCTTACCTCTTAGTTTTAGGACAAAATTAATAATTCTGCAGCAAGGTGATATCAGTAGATAATAGATAAAAATGACCTCAAATTCATTGGTATTTTAACTATTCGACCTGGAAAGATTAGAAAGGACCTTCACATCTGGCAATGGAGGATTGCCTGGGCGTGCTTTGTACATACACAAGGAGAAACTAGGCAACCATTGCTCTGTCTATAAAGTTAGTAAAGCGGCTCAGAGGTGTAAGCCTGGCATCACGCCAATGAGGCGAAAGGGAATTGAAGTGTGTGTCATGCTGTGATGCTAAGCAGGTTGCAGGTTGCAAAGAGGCTCAACATTCCACTCAGAAGAGTAAGTGGCCCTGAGTCATCTCCAAGAAGTTTATGGAGGAAGGAGAAGGGTAAAGATCACCTGCCTCCCTCATCTGTCTCTTGTTTCTCATTGGTCTAGACTCATACTTTGTAGTTACAACTCTGTGCTCACACCCACCCACAGGAAGGTACGACCTATGCCTTGTCTGTTCAGTCCAGGCTCTGAAGTGGAGTGGGTGGATCAGTGCTGGAGAAGCACCAAGTAGGAGACAAAGAGGAGGTCGACGGCCATCAAATGACACAAGTATCTATGAGCATCAGGATGTTGGTGTGGGTACAGACATGGCACAGCAAACTCTGTCCTGACAAAGTTACAATCCAGTGGAGAATTCAGACAATCTCACAAATGTCATGGCAGCCACACAGGCTAAGAAACCCAATCAAGTCAGAACAAACCCTTACCATAAGTTCACAGTCCTTAGTGCTAAAGGAGTTCTTTTTCTGGAAATCCCCCTGTTCTGGTTTTTTATCAACTTCACACAAGCTAGGGACATCTAGGAACAATGAACCTGAATTGAGGAAATGCTTCATGAGATTGGCCTGTAGGAAAGTCTGTAGGGGTGTTTTCTTAACTAATGATGGATGTGGGTGATATTACCACAGGGCAGATAGTTCTGGACTGTGTGGAAGAAGAAGAAGAAGAAGAAGAAGAAGAAGAAGAAGAAGAAGAAGAAGAAGAAGAAGAAGAAGAAGAAGAAGAACTTTTAAAAAACCCTTTCATTTACATTTCTTATATCTCTTTCTCCCTACTCCACCCTAGTCCCTTCCAATTCCCCAACAACAGGTAGGAGAGAGAAAGGGTTAGTGGGAAAGGGGGCACAGTTCTCTTAGCTGCTTCCTGCTGGTTAGGGTCTTAGGGTTCCTTGGAGCCAGTCCAATCCTTGTTTCAGGAGATCTCCAACTTCTTGTCTCACTGCATCAACAGCAACAGGAGCTGCAGGGGAAGGAGCTGCAGCTTTGTTCTTTCTTGGAGCTACTCCACACTCTGGGCTCTGGCATTTGTTCTCTCTCCAGAGTCCTCAGATTTAAACTATCTGTAGCTGGCGAAGAGCTCCTCTCAGAGCCCACATAAGGCAAATAGTTTGATGCTGTGGACCATCTGAATCAGGCCCATATCCCCCACCTGGGATTAAAACAAAAACATGTTTATATCTACAACATTTCCCCCTTTCTATTTAAGAAAAAAATGGCTTTTCTTTTAATATAAACAAAACTTGCTGTTGCTTTCTTAAAAGGAGATGATCAAGGAACCAAACCTTTTTTGATCAATAATATATTTTGTAACCTGATGACTCTCCTCTGCTCTTGTCCAGATCTGCTCATACTTTCTGCTGTTGAGCCTCAAGCTAGGTTCCTAACAACCAGAAGTTACCTAAACATTCTTGCTATAACCCAGCGATGACAGAAATGGTTCTTTTCTTTCTCTAGCAGAACATACCACATTTCTCAGAGATAACGCACTGGCCATTTTAAGCTCTTTAAGTTGCATTGAACATCCCAATATCTAAAACTTTGGGCAGCTACTGGGAAAGGCGGCTCCTCTGGCAGCTCAGTTTATTCAAGATTAACCTTTTTTCTTGAAATGGGCTGTTTTTCTTGAACCCTTTTGGCCTGTATAGCTTTCTGCTTCTCCTGGCTCCCAGACTGCCAGGGCTATGGGAAAGGGTGTGGAGCAGAGCTGGGTGGCAATTCTGAAGAATTCTAGTTCTTAGTTATGGGTGTTCTCCCTTTACTGATGGGGCTTTTGCTTTCCAAGCATTTCAACCTCTACCCCAAAATTTTCTAGTTGCATTGCCAATTCTGCAATCCTTTCCAATTGTTTAACCATCCTACGCTTCTTTAAAATGGAATGCAGGAAGACAATGAAACAAAAGCAGAGACTCGCTCCTGGGAGCAAAGCAGGAATAAAGCCAGCGGTAACAGCCACAGTAAAACTTACGCTTATATCCTGAAAGGTATATTTGTCTTTCCATGCTCTGCTATCTCTTCTACTGCATTAGCCATTATTTTAAGCTCCACATTAGGATCCAAAATGTTGTTTAAAAGAACGAAAATCCCATCTTTTCTGTTTTACCAATAAAGACTCAGATGGTGGGGTGAAAATCTGCTAGAGATGTAGAGAAAGTAACCAGCTAACCTTTCTTCTCAGCTCAGGTCTGGATGAAAAAAACCCCAAAAAGCTCACTAGCTCAACTGACAGCCCATGAGCAAAAGGCAAACAAACAAACAAACAAAAAACCAAACCAAAACAACAACAACAACAACAAAAACCCAAAACCAACCAACCAAACAAACAAAACCCCAAGGCCACAAGCTTACTAGTTCAAAGTCCAAAAATCCAGGGAGCTGAGGCGCTGAAGCCTAAGCTAAAACCAGAGACTGATCTAATAGGTTTTTTTTTCTTCTCCATGATGCCTTAAATACCCCTCAACTCAAAGGCCCTCCTACTCTTTAATCCCTGTCAGCTGGTTTTTTGCTCTACCTCTTGACCTAGGATTAACTTTATTAAATCCTGTGTACAGAAAGCTCTTGGATTAAAGGTGTGTGCCAGGGCTCACACCAAACAAGAAACAGCGTTTTACATCACAATTTTGCGGTTCGCAGTAGGATCAAATATCCTGCAACAAGAACAAAACAAAACCCACCACCACCAACAACAACCAAAAACCAAAAGCCAAGCTTGGCGAGTGTTTTTCCACCTCTGATTCAATTCCTGCTTCTAGGTTCCTGCCCTGCTTGAGTTCCTACTTTGGCATCCCTGGATGCAAGCCAAATAAACCCTTTCCTCCACAAGTTGATTTTAGTCATGGTTTCTAACACAACAGTAGAGAGTTAGCTAGGACAGCCCCAGTGTGGCAGGCCTCTGGTTCTCAGTTTCAAATCACTGAAACTGAGCTTGAACAAGGGCCAGCAAAGCTTTTCTACAAATGACAGTTCACATGTCAGGCTGCTTTGTTACAATTATTCAACTCTGCTGTTGGCACACAAAAGCTGCTGCAGACAGACAGAAAAAATTTACCGAAACAATTGAACATGGCCTTACTGGACATTTTGGAGCTCTCTTGGAAGTCCCAGTAGAACTTTGAATTTTGTTTTCTGTTTGTTTGGTTTGGTTTTGGTTTTTTGAGACAGGTTTCTCTGTGTAGCCTTGGCTGTCTGGAACTCACTCTGTAGACCACGCTGGCCTTGAACTCAGAGATCTGCCTGCCTCTGCCTCCTGAGTGCTGGGATCAAACTCCTGTACCACCAGGACTCTGTCGAACTTTAAATTTTGTAACACATGCATTGTGAAATGTGTTTCTTCTTTCGATAGGTTCCCATGCATTGAAAATGTAAGAACGGTTCCTGGGCTCTCCGGCAGTGGACCTTATCTGCCCTGAGGCTGAGACCCTCTCATCCCTGCCTATAGCATCATTCTCACGCTGGCTTGCAGCTGTCTTCATATAGAAGCTTCGTACCCCTCCAACCTGCAGCTGTCTTCATATAGAAGCTGCATACCCCTCCAACCTGCAGTTGAGTGATGACGGGCTGCAATGGCTGCCAGAGTCTCAGGGCTCCGCAGCTGGTTGCTGGACTTTTCAGTTCATTTTTCTTTAGCTTTGAGGGTCTTCTGCCCATTTCCATTGTATTTGTTCAGCTGTGTTGGGCACTGTGCGGAATGGACTCGTGGCCTGCAGCGAGGGTCACAGAAGGAGGCTTCGTTTCCCGGTGACTGCTGGCTAATCCTATTCCGGATGTCAGCGGCACCTTCAGAAGCCTCGCACAGCGTGCCATATGGAATACCGTTACGTGCTCCCCAGAGCTTCTGTCACCGCCATCTGTCTGCAACTTCCTGTGTGCTTTCTTTGGCAGTGGGAGAGCCGTCTATCAGAAATGCTTCTATAAAACAAGTTTTGAAAGCCTAATCCAAAACAACGTTAGCCTCACAAGTCAGAGGTAAACATGTTTAAAACAAATTAGTAATGATCTGTAGTTAAAGGCACAGCAGAAAACTGAAAGAGTATCAGGCAGTCCAGCTCCCCAGAACACCGAGGCGCTTCTGCTGCTATGAAACCCTGATCAGAAAATTGACCATCTTCCACGTCAGGGACACTCTCATTCCTTTACCTTTCTGCTTGCATGCTTGGCTTGTATTCTCAAATATCCTGTTACTTAATACACCCATCATGGAATGAGTTTGGACTGGCTTGACCTAACAGGCTGGCGTATACTGTGCAAGTCTATGTCACATTTCCATGTGGCAGCACTGGGAAGATTCTGACACAGTGAGGCAATTGTTCCTGTCTCAAAGAACGAGCTTTGCTATGTTCTCTTTGTGGTCAAAGATGGATGAATATGACACAGGTATTTATATTCCACAGTGAATGAGACACTCAGAATAAGGCATTTTGAGATCTTCAGGCAAATGCATATTCTAATAGCCCAGGATTGCCACGTAAGAATAAAGGGCCTTGGCCTCTAAGTCAGAATGGCTCAGTTTAAATCTCAGCTTTTTACAAACACTTAGGGAGTAAAACTCATCAATCATCACCTCAGACCGACTGCATCTATGCGAGTCAGGAACAATAATCCTGTCTGATACTTCAAATAATTAATGGAACCGAGAAAGGTGATATGAAAGACAAAAATTCCTGAGTGAAAACTCACATACAGATCTAGCACTTGCTCATGCACATTCACATTTATGGACTCTCAAAGTTAAAGCATTGGGGAACATATGTCTGAAAAACAAAGAATTATTGTTACAGGCAAACAAATGAGCTGTAGGTAGCGGAAGGTTGCTCCTGGCAGGCGTAGGAATCTGGCTGAAGAGAAGTTAAACTTGTCCAAGCATTTTCCTGCAGCAGATGCGGGATGAATATTTAACAAGCTCCTCAAGGCGTTTTGATGGTGGTGAACCACTGGGCCAGACTTTGAGAACACTGTCTTCTGGATTAGTGGGAGAAGGTAGAAAAGAATAAGTGATTTCTCCTTAATTTTAGTTCCTGACCTTTGTTAGGGTGGGGCTCCTGGAATGCTGTGAGGAAACCATCGAAGAGATGAGGTCAAGATGAGTCTAGTGTGGTACCAGGGTGTGTGCTCCCTCCCAGAGGTTCTGTTCTTGCCATTAGTGATGCTCGTTTGAGACCCCTTTGAGAGTTGGCATATTTGTTAGGAAGGAAGTGAGTGCAGGCTTCTGCATGGTACAGACCTGTTTCTCTCCCTTGGAAACAAGTTATCTGGAGACAAACACCAGAGAGCTGGAAAGTTGGCTCCATCAGCTTCCTCCAGCTCACTACCCATCATCCCTAGGGCGTGGCCCATGATGGCAATGCAGCAGCACAGGTGCTAGCATTTTTCTGAGAAGACAGAGATAAGAAAAGGCCGGAGGAGAACCAGCTGTTGTTGAAGGAAGCTTCCTAAAAGCTGTCGTGCCTGAGGCTGGAGAGATGGCTCAGCTGTTAGGAACCTTTGCTGCTTTTGCAGAGACCTGGGGTTTGCTTTCTGGAACCCACATCAGGTGGCTCACAGCAGTCTGTAGCTCTAATTCCAGGGGACTTACCCGTCTCTTCTGAGGGTACTTGTACACATGGGATGCATGTACAACACACACCCAGCCTTTAAAGCCTTTTAAGTTGCCATGCCTTTTTGCTAATATCTCATGGATCAAACTTAACAACCTTCGCTCTATTAGCTGCAAAGCGATTCAGAAAAACCTTTGTTATTCTTTAGACCACCACACATCAAAATCCAAATCAGTATTTTGATCAGTAAGAATTAGAGAAGAATGGCTGCAGAAGCAGGCAGCCACCGATTCGGGCTCAGATGGGGTCTGGGGTGGGAGCCTGTTGCACTGGGTCTGGGCTGCCTGCCACCGAGATTCCAGCTGCTGCTGCTGGAGAGACACAGTTCGAACAAACAGCAGAGAAAAAACTCTCACCAGGTTGATGGCAGGACCATGATGATGATGATGACGATAGTGATGGTATGGTGATGATGATGGTGATGATGATGATGGCGATGATGGTGATGATGATGGTGATGATGATGATGGTAATGATGATGATGATGATGGTGATGGTATGATGATGATGGTGATGATGATGATGGCGATGATGGTGATGATGATGATGGTGATGATGATGATGGCAGTTCAGGAACTACCAACCCAGGTCTCTTATGTCTAAGTGCCTTCCAGCTGGCAGCACAGTGGGTGTCTATAGGAGACAGGTCAGCCTTTTTTTTTTTTTTAAGTGTGGTACAAATTAAAGATTTGAGACTATTCCTGAGACCCTTGGCTGGTAACTTGATTGCTAAAGGCTTTTTGTTTTCACTTCCCTGAGATGAACCAGTTCCTGGCAGCTGCTTCTCTCTGGGGCTCCTGACTCACCCAACGATGCATGGGAATTGATAATAAACCTCTGGGTGAGGCTCCCGTGGAAACTGTTTTGGAAAAAAAAATATCGAGGGTATGTTAAGAATTAATGAAAGTATTTGAATTATTTAGGTCAGGTTCATGTACCTAAGACTTTCATTTAAAATTTCCTATTAACAAGTGATATAAATATTAAAATTCCCATTTAATATGAGAGAAATTTCTCCACTGAGTTTTTAAATAAAACATCCAAACCATGAATATCAACGCTCCTGCCGTGAGGCACAGCTCATCAACCCCAGACGTCACAGCTCCCAGGAGCCCGTCATCTCTCCTGAGAGTCCTGTCACCCCTTCCCCTCCCTCTTCTTCGCTCCTTTTCCTTTATGTGTGTGAGCACAGGGTGTCAGGACGTCAGGAGAGCACGCCCAGGCTGGGGAGGGCATGCTGGGGCCAGGGAGAGGCTCTGTGATGGAGGCCTGTAAGCACCGGGAGGAAGTCAGGACCTGGGGCTCTCAGGACAGCCAGCCTTGCCTACAAGTCCCAGGCCAGTGAGAAACACACATGTGACCACACATGCAAACAAGCTTGTGTATACACACATACACACACAGTGGATGATGCCTGAGAATCAACACTCAAAGTTACACACACACAGACTCTCTCTCTCCTCTGCCAAGTGTTCTCCCTTTCTCTCCTTGTGAAGAATGACCTCGCCCCCAGCTGTCTGTCTGGATTGGGGGTTTCCCCCTCAGAGACTGTGTGTTAGAGGTTGAGTCTCTGGCTCGCACCGACAGAAAGTGGTGAAGCCCTTAAGAGGTGGAGTCATGGGCCAACTGCCAGGGGTGTGCCTTCAAGAGGATTGTGGGACTCTGGTCTCTCCTCTCTGTCCCTTTCTCTGTTCCTGTTCTCTGCCATGCACCCCCAAACATGTGCTCACTCATCTCAGGCCCCAAAGCAACAGAACCAACCCACCACGGAGTGAAACCTCCGGAACCGTGAGTCAAAGCTAACCTTTGCTCTCTGTAAGCTGATTGTCCTGAGTGTTTGTTACAGTCCTGGAAAACTGGCTGACACCTGCGCATGCCAGCCTGGTGGCCCATGCACTCCTCCCTGCCCTTCCCAGCTTATCGAAAGACTTGGTTCTAGGAACTTGTTCTTTCACCTGAACAGCCAACCTTTCCTCCCAAACCGTAAATCCTATCGGAGTGCAAGCAGTTCAGTTATCTAAAATACACAACATCTTCGTAATTGCCTCCACTTCCTCTCCAAGCCCTGGACCATTGCCTTCCATCTCTTCAAAGCAAAACCTTAAAAGAGTTCTGATCATTAGAGTGTCTGATTGCCAGGCCTTTGCCCACCATTTCTCTAGATCTTCTTCCCTCACCATTGAACAAGTTCCTCTTGTTTAAATTGTTCTCATTAATGAAAACCGAGCTCAAATACAACCCTGGACATTACGTCAAAAGCACCGAGGGGCTAACCTCGAGAAGGATCTGCAGCTCTCTGTGGTCCCCGCATCACACGCATCACACCGAATGGGTTATGCTGTCTTGAATGTTTCTCTCTCTCACAGGTAGACCGGGACATGGTGAGCAGCGACTGTGCCACCCAGCACTGGCTCTCGCAGCACTGACAGTCAGGCTGACTGGTGTTTAAAGAACAGACTGTGCGTTCTCCTGTGATCCTAGACCAGGTCCTGGTGTGGACACAGGGGAGAAAGAGCAGACCACTTTCCAAAGAGAGCCTTGTTCTGAGGGTGGAGGCAGCCGCTGCGAGCTAATCAATAGCTGTGCTCTGCAGAGACCTATGGACAGACACAGGGCAATTAGGTATCTCCACTGCACTGGGTGCTCCGTGCCAGTCTACCCTGAAAACACTGAATGGTGCCTGCAAGAAAGAGCTTCAGAAGTCCAGGTGGAGGAAACAGAAAGTGCAGAGACAGGGGGAGAAGCAGCCAGGACAGCCCAATAAGTAAGAAAGAGAGCTGATGGGATTAAAGCTGAGAAAAATAACAGCTGTGCGCCGAGCGATGCTGGCGTGCTTGGCTACCTTCTGCAGGGGGCTGGCTTCATTCCAGTAAGTGCTTGTGGGCGAGCGCATGTGTGTGCGTGCCCACACAACAGTGTACACACACACACCACTGCCCCCACTGCCCCATCGCCTCCACCAAGAGAGGACACTCTTAATGGCTGACACTCTGAAAATCGGTAACTGGAGAGCACTGCACACCCCACCACACGGGAAGGATTATATTGTTACTTTCATCTTCATGTTTAAAGACAGGCATGGTGCTCACGTTGGCCTCGATCTCACAGCCTTCCTGCCTCAGCTTCCCCGGTGCTGGGATTGTGGGCTGCGTCACCACGCCTGGAATATTGTCACTATAAAAAGAGGCTCTTCCCTGATACTCAGTATCTGAGAGCTAAGCGCTAAGTGCTCCATCTACCAACAAGCCAAGCTCCTGTCTGCAGCCACCGGACAGGACCCGGCGTATTCCTGACGGGGCCACTGCCCAGATGCCATTCACAGTCCCTCACAGTTTCACTGACGAGGGTGGTGAGAACAGTCGACGTTAATACAAATTTCCCTCATTACTCCTGAAACCAGGACAGATTGCCAGTGTGAGATTCACTGGACTTTTTAAAAAGCCCTTTAATCGTAGTTTAAAAGGTACCAAACTATAAAATGGGAAGATAGAGAAAGGCTGGGGCTTAGGCCAGGACGCCGGAGAGAGAACATAAACACACATTAAAAAGTAATTCGTTCCCCTCCCGAGCGCATTCTTCCCTGGGATCGGCAAGCAGGCCCAGGCAAATCCAGGTGTGTCAGACAGTTCTGTTCCATACTGTGAAAGACTCGGCCCCCACCGAGCCATGCAGAGCCTGCTGACGGCTTTACTCCACCGGCACTCTGCTGGCTGTTGGAACAAACACCAATGCTGGTGGCCTAATAGCAACAGAGTTCAGCTCTCACCATTCTTGGGCACTGGGACGTTCAAGGCCACCATATCAGCTGGGGTGGAGTTGCAGAGTCCTCGCTTTTTGGTTGTTGCTGTGTCCTCTAGGAAGAGATGAACAAGGTCCCCAAGAGACCTCTTCACAAAGACACTTATCTCGCTCATGGAGGTTCCACACTCATGACCTGCTTGCTTCCTCAGTCCACCACCTCAGAACACCATTACATGAGAATTAGAATGTCAGTATAAGAAGTATTGAGGAGGGGGCTGGAGAGATGGCTTAGCGGTTAAGAGCATTGGTTGCTCTTCCAGAGGACTGGGGTTCAATTCCCAGCACATGTATGGCAGCTCACAACTGTCTGTACCTCCAGGATCTGATAGCCTCCACAGACATATGGACAGGAAAAACATCAATGCACACAAAATTTAAAATTAATTAATTGATTAATTTAAAAAGAAATGTTGAGGAGGTAGAAACGTGGTCCATTGCAAAGCGATGAGTAGATGGAGGTCAGTCCTGCTTCAGATTAGACTTTGTTTTTCCAGTTTAGATAAATGCTTGAACCACCATCCTCTCCAGTTAACACCTGGCATGTCTAGGAAGACGTGGTAAGATAGCAAAATTTCAGTGGAGGGGGCATTCTCAAACAGCCGGTTACTAGCTTGTGGCTGATAAATTGAAGTTTTATTTCCTTATTTACATCTTGAGACAGAGTCTCTCTGCAGCTCTGGCTGGCTTAGAATTAGTTATGTAAACCAGGCTGGACATGAGCCCAGAGACCCTCTATTTTTATTCTCTATTTTTAAATAAAGAATATTTATTTTCATTCTCTATTTTTAAATTCAGTACTTTAAGAATTGACAATTTATGAATCATATTTTACAGGTTTATAATGGTGTAGAAAATAGAAAGAGAATCTCATGTTAGAAAATATTTGATTATTTTTTTTTGTTGTTGTTATAAGTTCTGTCAACCTAAGGAAATGGCTTACCATCCTTGAGACTTAGTTGCAAAAGTGAAAGTTATCTTGGTACTTAACTACAATGATGTCACCAAGTCACTGGCAAAGCCATTGAGAGTGCCAGAATCCAACTGAAGACTACTTTAATATCCACGGGAAACATGAGCCTCAATAGGAATAAATAAATTATAGCCATAGAATTTAAGGACATTCATCTTTGTAAGATGTTAGAATATTTAACGTTAGAGAGATAAAAGCACTTAAAAGAGATTAACGTGAGGAGGTTTGCTTTTTCAAAAGAAAAGTTTCAGTTATCTCTCTCTCTCTCTCTTTCTCCCTCGTGTGCGTATGTGTGTGCCTGTGTGTCCATGCCATAGCACCAGAACTGGTGAGAGTCACTTCTGTCTTTCCGATGGTCCCCACAGGTAAAACAGATCCTCAGGCTTAAGGAGCCTTTACTCTCTGCGCCATCTTGCCAGTCCTGGGTTTTCTTTAGGACACAGGTGTGAGAACTGGATGATATATAAACTGAATCCAACCAAATAACGTGTGACAACCCCCTGGCCTTTGTGCCTCGGCCCTCGCAACTTGAAGCTCTGGAGTCTCTGGTTTAGAAACTACAAATAGCATTAGAATGAGTGAAAATAATGAAAGATTTTTTTTTTTTTTAAGAACATTTATCCCATCTGGGGCACCACCCACCGAGTCAACAGATCCGTCCGGCTGTTTTATCATCTCAAGCAGCCAAAGGGGCGACATCAGAAGGTAGCTGAAAGGTGCCACACCATCCCTTCAAGCCACAAGCAGCAGTGGTGCCTGTCATCTCTGGGAAGACTTAGAACGAAGAAGAGAGCTGCCCAGGAGACTAAAGCCTTCCTCATAGTCCACCTTCTGCTGCTAATAACACACTACCACACACAAGGTGAGCTAGGAAGAGGTTTCCCTGGGGTTATGGTGCCGGAGCAAAGGTCACATCCGATGGCAGCCATCTTCCCGGCAGATGCCTGAAGCAGCTCAGGGCATTGTAGGTGTGTCTCAGGCTCTCTGTCATCTTATAAAGCTGCCTGTGTTCAGTCGTAGAGTCCTCGCCTGGTGGGCTGTAGGCAGTCCCAATCCCCCCCAAAGGTCCTCGTTCTAAATAACGCAGATTGAATTTCCATTCTCTCAGTGCGTCACAATGGAGATTCAGTTCCAATGTGCTTCGCATTATTATTTCAGTGTGGAAGAATCAATTTGTTTTTGGGAGAAAGGCACACAACCCTGGCTCTGTCTTTTAGTCAGAGAGACTTCCCATGATTCCCTGGAAGGCGTAAGAGCTTTAGGATTCGATTTGATTTGAATAAGCCTGGGATTCAGTCAATCCTTGTGTTGTGATCTGCCAAAAGTTGTAAGACCCCTCTAAGACTCAGGTTCCCCATCTCTATGATGCTGTCTACCACACAGTGTCGTGGGAGTGCATCAGCCGGGGTAAAATGTCACTCTGGAGCAAATGCTTTAACCACAGTACCATGTTTGTTATGCCCTGGGAGTCACAGGAGACAGATTCTGCACCGCGTCTGCGCTGTCAGTAGTGGCTTCTTCATTGAGCCAGTTGGCTAAGCAGTGGACTCAGCAAGGGATGGTGACTGGACTGCTTGCATGGGTCCACTCCTTGTCACCTGGGCTTCCTTAGGGAGAGGCATCCCCAAGTGAGTGAAACTTCTTACTGGCAGCTCACGGCTATTAGCTAGCATCAAAAGCTATCCTGGCACTTAAAAATAAAAAGGCTAAAATCCTTGGCATGCCTTCTATCAAATATGAAGCTTTATAGTCTTCCTGGAAGACTCCAAAAGTCTGTTATTGCTCATGAGTCAAAAGCTTGGGGGAGGAGTGATAGAGTGAAAGGCCAGAATTACTTGGCATGGTCAGTGTATGTTCTGAAGACTTGAAGATTTGGCTGCTGCGTCGTAATTGTCCTTGACTCATAACGACTCGTGGGTAGTGCCGTTCTAAATCTGCCCCTCCCACCTTATAGCTTCTGCCCCTTAGGCAGCTTCCAATTTTCTCTGGCCAGGAATGCCACTGGCAAGCTCCAGTCCTCTCCTGGCTGGTTCTCAGGCTTCCTGGTCCACACGAACTCTGTTGGGCCCCACTCTGACTCCCTTCTGTTGGCAGCCTAGACTGCCTGCTTTCTTCTGAGTCCATGATAATGGAAAATCAGGGAGCACAGAGAGCCACAGAGGTGTGTGTGAGAATTCAGTATGTTAATGGGAGAGCAGATTGCTTAGCATTCTCAATAAGGTTAGCAGTAAACAAAACTGTGTATTTGCTTCTTAAGGCACAAAACATCCTGACGTCACTGAAAAATTTCAAAGAGTGCTATCATATTCAAACATGTTTATACACAACCTGTCTTTTTTAAAAAGGTGTGCGTGTGTGGGCAGGTCTCCTTGAGTAGGCCTGGTTGGCCTTGAACTCATGATCCTGCAGCCTCCACTCCCAAGTGTATCGTTCATGCTTGCTTTTCTTCTTTCTGGTAGGCATGACTAGTTTGCAGTACTAGCCGCTTAGCCATTAAATGGCATTCCTTTTGTAGATTATTAAAAGACCAATAGCTTCAAATGGTTTGCATATTTCTCTCCCTCTACTAAACTATTCCCTTCTGACTAGGGTAGAGGGTAGTGAGAATGAAGCCAAAGAGGTCCACAGGCAGCTGCCACCTGCCACTGCCGCCCAGTCCTGACCACCCTCAGCATTCATGGCTCATTAGCAGGTGGTGGTAGGGAGCTGGCTGCTCTGACAGAGGACCCGGGTTTCACTCCCAGCACCCACATGGCCGCTCACAACCATCTATAACTCCAGTTGCAGGGGCTCGGACGCCCTCTTCTGGCCTCCATGGGCACCAGCCTTGCATGTGGTGCAAAGATCCATGCAGGCAAAGCTCATCACATAAAATAGAATATGAAATAAAAACATCTTCAGGGAGCCAAGACAGGAGGACTGCTGCATATTTTTAGGTTAGTCGGGGCATACATAGTCAGACTCTTGTCTGTAATTTTTGGTTTCTTCTTAAAGGTGAGTATTGCTTATCTGAAGCAACTGGGAGACAAAGTGGGCGAGTTAGCAAACTAGCACCACACTGAGGATCAGCCTTGCCCTGGGGCCTCTCATGCCTCTGGCACAGTGATAGGGAGCCTAGAATCCAGGAGGAATTTTCCCATACTTAGATTTTTTTTTTTCATTCTTGTGCCATGCACCTGCGCTTTGCCTTCTCTGTTCTTGTTTTTAATTTTTGTGGGAAGCATTCCTGGATTTCCCAAAGTCTTGCAGTGTCCCTGCTGAGGTCAGGTTTGCAGGGCTCTCTCCATCCCCATTTGCCCTGCTCTGGAAGCCGCACCCAGAGTCAGAACAGAGGCGTGTGAGCACGTCTCCCTAAATAGGGTGTGGGAGAGCTACTGCGTGAGCGCGCTCTGAAGGGGCCGCTGCGGGGTGCAGCTGCTCGGCGAGGAGTTTGTCCAGCTGAGGCGGCCACCAGGGTGAAGACCAACATTACAGGTGTGTTGCCGGAAGGCTTAGCGCTGGATCTGCTGGGGCCGAAACAGAGAGCCGAGACCTGGACGGAAGGCGCAGGGGGGAGAAGCCCGCGAGCGTGTGGAGCTAACAGACAATGGAAGAGTGCACTGAGCTTGCCTGGAATCTCCGCACGAACGTCTAGTCTTTGTTTGTTTGTTTGTTTTGTTTTCCTTACCTTTTCCTTTAGAACAATTCTGCGTTTGCAGAAAAGTTGTGAAACCGTACAGAGAGGCCCCATCTGCTCATGCCTTCACACACGTTCCCTTTACTAACCTTGCACACTCGGCCCCAGCAATGAGCTTGTATTGCCCTATCATTACTAATTAAAGTCCGTTATTCATTTAAACTTCTTTTAGTTTATTTTCCTCACAAATCCCACTTACTGTTCTTTTTTGTTGTTGTTCAAGGTTTTATTAAGGGCGTCACAGTATGTTTAGCTGTCACGTGTCTTTAGGGTCCTTGCTTGTGCCAAATTTTCTATTTCTTTGTATTTATTATTATTATTTACTGTTGTTGTGCATATATAAGCTTGGGGTGGTGTGTGCACGTGGAGTTCAGAGGCGAACTTAGCAGAGTCGATTCTCTGAATTCACAGATACCAGTGTGCATTCTTGAACATTCATTTTATGCTGTGAGCTAGATTGTCATCACTTATTTTGTTGCCCCAGTATGCTCCGTCTTTGGCTCTTAAGAGATCCTTCAGTTGGTTCTTGTGTCCACCTGACACCTCAGCTGTGCACGCACACGTGAGGATCAGCTTTCCGGTTTCTGGCTGTGCCACATGCTCTGGGGTCATTTTCCTTTCTTCCCGATTCAGTCCCAGAATCAGGCAGCGCCTCCTGATTCTCTTATTGGAAAGTGTATTAAAGCCGAGCTCTGCTTTGGTGGGCTTGATGCTGTTGGATGCCAGCGTCCCTCTCTATGGTCCCTCAGCCGACACGTCACAGCAGAGCAGGTATGTCCGGTAACTCACCTAGGAGTAGGTTGGATTGAGCTGCTTGCCGTGCGTTGGAAGCCCACTTTCATTCGTGCTGAAACTGAACTGCTGTCTGAACGCTGTTGGAAGGTGATTCGGCCCTGGTGGAAGGCATTGTTGCTCTTACAGAAGGGCAATCTGGCCCGGTCCTTCCCACGCTCTGCCTTCCATCACATAATGATACAGCTGGGAGTCCTCTGCCAGATGGAACACCTCCCTACCGAGGGGAGCACCTCCCTACCGGGCTTCAAAGCATCTGCAGCTGCACGTCCTCTGCTGATGGCAAAGCACCCGCTGTTGAACGTTCTCTCACGGCAGCACACAAGCAAGATACTGCCTGTGCAAAAGCAGACACGAGGGCGAACCTGTCCTCTCGAACTCTAACCTGTTCCCACATGGGTGTCTCTGTTCTCTCCTCCTGGATCATCTATGTCTCCTGTCCAGCAGGGAGGAGCCAAATATGGTTAAATTGTTGGTTCTCACTATGCACAAATAGCGACATTAGAATTTTAGGCCTAGAGGGGAATGTAGGTCCTACGAAAAATGCAGCGCTGGAGTGCAGTTTCCTCTGCGATTGGACTCAGACTCTTCTCACATAAAGTACTCAGGTCAGCAAGCCTGTAGGGAAATGCTTTCATATGTTTACAATACAGACATTGTCTCTCCATGCCAGAGACTCGTCCTATCAAAATGACGTGTTAGGGGCTGCTGGGATGTCTCCATGGTTAAAGGCACTTTCCCCACAAGCTTGGGGACATAAATCCAATCCCACAAATATACAGAGAGGTGGATGGAGAGAAAGGATGCTACAAAGTTGTCCTCTGATCTCTGCATATGTGCTGGGGCACGTGGGCCATGTGCATGTGTCATGCACACAGTAAGAACAATAACGTATTTGTTATGTTCTTATTAGTCTATGTTTGAGAAGCACATGCATTCGGGTTGGTTCCTTGTGCTGGTCAGTGCGGGGAGTGCTGGCAAACGCGAGCTGCCGTGTGTCCGCCATGACGGCATGAAGCGGATGTTTCGCTGACCTAACAAGCTCTCGAAGGCTTCCCCTGTTCAGCCCCCACTCACCACCACAGGGTGTGCACGCACTGCTGTCTTTGCTTTATCAGAAAAAATGCTGAGACGAGGTTTAATCCGTTGGCCTGCAACCTAGTATATACCCCAGGTTGACCTTGAACTCACAGTTCTTCTCTTGCCTTATTCCCCAAATGCTAGGATTCTAGGTGTGGGCCTGTGTCAGGCCCCACGACGATTGTGGTAGGCTTCCTTATCTCCTTTCTAGAAGCTACAAGAAGCGTGTAGTAACGTGAATATGGCCGAGGAAAGAAACAGCGGCACTTCCGGGAAGCAGCACTGTGTGACCCAGGACCACTGTGATCCTACTCACGCTGCAAAACCAGAACAGATCTCAGTTATTCTTGGGGCCCCATTTTACGTCACATTGATTAAAAATATAATAAAAATGCTTACTGTGTGTCAGATACAAAAAGACAGTGAAGAATGGAACAGTCTTCTTTGTTGTTGTTTAACGGTAAAGCTTAGCACACTCCAACACCAGAACTGGCATGGAGTCAAAGCAGCAGGGATGGCTAGGTGAGCCCACAGAGCCTCACGTGGTGAAGAGGATGAGGCAGGCAACCTTCAAACAAGAGCCCCATGGCCTCAGACACGGTGAAGCCCAGAATGGCATAGGAGAAGAGGCATTGCTTGAGAGGCAAGTTCCTGGCATGGCCAATAACCTTTCAAAGAGCGAGAGAGAAAAAAACAATAAAAAGTCTAACTTATGATTTATTTTCTGTTCAAGACAATGAATGAGTTTTGAATGTCTTAGATGATTACATATGAATAAGAATTTATAGCGGCCTTTGATCTAAATGTTTGCCACCGTGAGGCCTATCTTCCTAAGAACCACCCTTGGCCTCAGATGGAGTCTGAGCCTCTGGCAGGCTATCCTCTCTCCCCATTTTCCTCTAACCAAATCAGTTGCCCTGCGGTCAAGCCATTATAGCCTCAAACACTCCTGCTTTCTAGTGGGCTCTAGATCCCAGCCCACCACCGGCATGTTCTCCCCTGAGAGCTCAGCCTCAGAGCTGCTTACAGACCTGTCTACTCTGTGCTGTTTCCAGCATTGCCTGAAGGGTCATGAATGAAGTGGAAGAGCAAAAATAAACCCAGTCTGCTTCGGGAATAACAAGGACCTTTGCCAGGAGTCAACAGAAGGTCATTAGCTAGAAAGGCTTTCCTGTTCTTTCTCTGCAAATTCCCATACCCACCCTGGCCTCCGGACCCCTAGGGCAAGCTCAGTTGGCCACTCGGCCACTCGAGCTGAGAAGCTGGGAATTCTGCACAGAAAGGAAACTGTAACATTTCTTAACAATGGGCCTTCCATTGTCAGGAGCTAGAGACTCTTCAGCGCTTTCTGTTTGTTAATGGATAGAGATCTGAGGGTGAGGCCCTTTACAGGATCCCTTCTCACTAAACTGCAGTTTCTGGCCCTTGTGAAGAATGGCCTGAGCTCCACAAGATCAGCAGCACTGGACCATATCATGAGTACTTTATCTACGCCCTCATTGACTGACCAGGTCCTTACAGTGAGAGGTAAGGCTCTTACTCCACCCAGAGGACCTTGTTAAGGACTCAGACAGCATGCACCTGTGGTTCTATTTCTAGTTGTCCCCTCATTTGCAGGGGTTCATGTCAAGCACGCCTCCCCTTGTCCCGTATCAGATTCCTTGTCTCTGAGCAGGAAGAATTCCACCACCCTTTCAAAACCTTTAGAACACAAATGCAGTAAAGTGCTCAAAAATATTTACAGTTAAAGGCATGGCGGTGTGGTTCAGTGGCAGAAATCTGCTTAGTTTGCACATAGCTCTGAGGTTAACTTCCAGCAACACACACACACACACACACACAGTGTTATTAAGTAGTTATTATTAGTAGTTGTTAAATAGTATGTGATGTTTCTGGCTTCTTCCCATTCATCATATAATTCAATGATGACACAACTTTGCAAGGTAGAAGCCGTTATTACTAGCAATTTACGGGTGGGGTAGCAAGTTAGAGAAGCTGAGCAGCTTGCCGAAAGATGGCAGAAGCGAAGGAACGGCAGTGGATTTGATTTTATTTTGGCTGGCTGATTGGTCTGAGCCTGGAGATGGCTTTAAATTTTTGCCGTTCCTATTCCCTGAGTGGATACCACACAGAAGTGAGCACTCTTGGATGCTGCCGTTTTACTAGAAAGTGTCATCGGGACGTTCTCAAATGACTCACACTGCCACGTGAGTTTAGAGCAGTATTTTTTGATGCCGCTGATTTTATGAGGTATTCTCAACATAAAGAATATCAAATGTGAAAGATGATGTGTATTTGGAGTTGACAAAGCTGGTAGGAACAGGGTGGAAGCATAGGTTTTCCCTGGCATGTTCCGAGTCAGGGGTAAAGTTATTTACATACATGTGTAATGACTGTATGTCACTCATGCATTTTTTTAAATCAGGCTGGGCATCATGAGTGCTAGGCAAGGATTCTATCAATGAGCTACATCATACACACACACTCACACACACACACACAAACACACACACACACACACACACAGTACCATCTAGCCTCTAGATGGGGGCGTGTTTCAGTGGGAGAGACTTGGTTCAGATCACACTTTTAAGGCATTTGGTTATCATAACTAATCTCTGAGATAAGAACCTTTATTATGTTTATTTTCTAGATGAGGAAACAGACAAATAGAAGTGAAAGAACTTGCTTTGACCCTATAGTAGAAGGTTCATGATTGGCTTTTGGCTGTATTGTTCCAAAGCCCAAACTCCTCTGCTACCATGGCCCTTTGGTAGAATAGGAATCAAACACACAGATATGGAAAGCCTTGAGGACAGAGAATACAATCCAAGACAAATCTCAGGAGCCAAGCTATACAGAATGGTCTGTGTGTGTGAATATGTGCACGTTTGTGTGTGAGTGTGCGTATGTGTGTTTAAAATGTATGTCTGTGTTGGAATGTGTGTGTATGTCTGTGTGTGTGCAGCTTGGCTAGGGAATAAAGAAGAAAGTAAAAAATGATTAATAATCCAAGTTATGTATGTTTTCATCAGTGTAAAACACTACAGAAGTTTTCTCATGGGGGCTTTGGTGCATTTTTCATAGATAAGAAAATCCACTATGAATATTTATATTAATTTATTTAACTAAATAATCATAATGTTAGACAACCAATGAAACGAAAGGGGATAAATAATCAGTATGAGATGTATTGTGGATATGTTTTGTGTGGAGATGCTCTAGCATGAGTTTTTGCTGTCTCGTCTTCATTTTGGTTATTTTGTGCTTTCTTAACCAAAAATACATTACTTTTACAGTCACAAAAATCATGGTGATACTGAACACTTGGCCTTTTCCTCAGCACTTACACATCTTGCGCTGTTTGTGACCTTTTCATAAAGATCTCCAGTTCCATCATAATAACTGTCTTGCATCTTTGACACAGCATTTTCCCTGGGAGAACTTGGACATCATGTTCAGACCTCATCAGAATCCTTGGGGTGTTCTTTTCTTCCACCAGGAGCTGGAGAGAGTAGACAATGGACGAGCTGGCAGATTTTTCATCCCAGTTGAGAAACTGAAAAGAGCCTTTGGGGGTTTGGCAGTGATTCATCCAGGAGTAAGTGGAGAGGCCAGGATCTGAGCTGAGTCCCAAGAAGGCCCGATTTCTAGTTGAATAGCAGATGTCTAGACATGATGCAGAATGTCCATCAGTGTACAATGACTACTCAGGGTTAGCCAGTCCACAAACACTGCCTCATTGGATGTAACAGAGAAATTATTAAAACCCCAATGCAAATGTGAAAAGTTGCTTAAGAATATTTTTCTGGGATCTAGTACGCATGTCTATTGGGAAAGTTTCAGTTTGATTGCGTTTAGCCCAGGAGAATCAAAGTTTCCTATTGTTTGTAGATTGAAATATACTGATATATCTGTATTTGTAGCAGGGATGTATCATAATTCGAAAAGTTTTCTTATGATTTTAGCATTTGAAAAATAGATACAAACTCTGTTGCAACGAGAAAACTGAAGCTTATACTTACAACTCCTCAACCATAACACTTCCAGCTTCATGGTGATTATATTATCTGCTACTTGCCAAGTCCCTGGGGAGGCTGTGTTTGACTCTGAATGAAGTGAGTTATGGTAGAATTTACCATGTGAATAAGTATATAAGTGGGCATTGCTCTTTTTCACTTTCCATTTGAGAAGGCTCATCCCAACACAGAACCACCTGATTCTGAACAGGCTTCTAGTAGATATTAAATGAATTAAGGTTATTATTACTTGCTACTTGGGTTTTATTTGCTTTTCGTTTGTTTGCTTGTTTTTTTATGTTTCATTTTGTTTTAGATGGAACTCATTACTTTTCTAGACAATGGAGGGTGAGGTAAGCAGATTTCGATAGGGACTTCATTTTGTGCTTAGCCTCAAATAAAGCATATTTTTTTGGGGGGGGGGACTGCGTGTTTGTTCTTTTTTTATTTCAATTTATTTACTTTACATCTCAAGGATGTTCCCTCCCTGCTTTCCTCCCAGTATCTCCTTCCCTTCCCCCCGCCCCCCAGAAGGAGAGCCTCTTCTCTTTTCCCCTCCCTCGTATCAACACTTCCCAGCAAGTCACATCAGGACTGAGCATATCCTCCTCCCCTGAGGCCAGGCCAGGCAGCCCTGCCAGGGGAAAGTGATCCCAAAGCAGGCAATAGAGTCCATGGAAGAAACAGCTCCCTCCCCACTCCACTCGACAGGCGACCCACAGGAAGACTAGTGGGTGGAGGGGAACAACAACCCACGGACAAAACCTTTAATCCAAAAATTACCCTGCCTACAAGAAGTGCAGCGATAAAGCGGGAACAGAGATTGAGGGGAAGTCCAAGCAATAATTGGTCTAACTTGAGACCCACCCCAGGGTAGAGAGCCAGTCCCTGACACTATTAATGATGATCTGCTTTGCTTGCAGATGGGAGCCTAACTTGACTGTCCTCTGGGAGGCCCCAGCCAGCAGCAGATAGGCAGATGCTGGGACTTGCAGCCAAGCATGGGGCAGAGCTCTGGGGGTCCTGTGGAAGTGTTGGGGGAAAATGGAAGGACCTGGAGGAAACAGGAACCTCACAAAAAGACCAACAGAGACAACTAACCCAGACCCATGGGGGCTTACAGAGACTGAGACATCAACTAAGGAGCATGCCTGGTCTGGACGGAGGCCCCTGCACATATGTGGCAGATGGGTGGCTTGGTCTTCACGCGGGTCACGTTTTGTTCTTATTAGTCACAGTGAGGAGCCTGACCCAGGCACTGAATTGTAGAAAACTGCCAAGGGCAGTTTGACTCAGTAGCTCGTGTATTTTGAGCAGAGAACATTCTGTAGCTCAGCATTTCCCCATTATTGATTACACTCTATTAGTGCTCCCGAGGGCCTCTCAGCCAGAATTGATGATGGAAAGGGACAGATTGCCTTAGGGTATGGGGATAATCTTATCAACCAATTTACAATAAAGCTGTAAATATCAGAACTAGAGACTCCTACAGTATAAGAGGCACCAACGGTACCATTTAAGTGTTTTTTTTTTTTTTAGCAGTGTGTACTTTTAGAACGGGGCTTTGAAGGAAGAACAGTCTGTGGCGCCCAGCAGACATGGAGGCTTTCTGCAGTGCCTTCCCCAGATCATGGGCAGAGCAACGCAGCTCCTTCCCAGGCTGAGCGGGGACCCTAGCTGCACTGCCGGCGGGGAGGCCGACCCTGTGTCTGACACCTTCTCCTCCTCCTCCTGAGTCATGCTTGGGTCTTCAGCGTTGAGTGTGTGCTGGGATGCATTTTTCACCATGTTGGGAACATGCGCCATCCACGTTCACAGTCCAGGAACTGAGGCTGCTTTATGAACATGTTTCGTGAGGTTGCAACTGTAGAGCAGACGGCATGGCAACGTCTGAAACACATTGCAGTCTGAGGCTGTAGTTTGCAGTTAGGGCTTTATGGATTAGAGTCAGTGACCTGGGGGTGTTCAATCCTAAGTCATGTATCTATCTTCCTTGGTAGAGAAAAAATAACTGTCCTTGAGCACCCACCTGTGTTGGGGACTAAGCTAGGTACTGGTGAGGAATAAAATGCCTTCTGTCTGTTCTGTTGGGCTGGTGGCTCCATAGACTGCCATGCAAGTCACTGAAAAATTCATAGCTAGGGAGCCCTAAGAGGTGGCAGGAGCCTTCCCTAGTAAATAATGACTGAGGTGAAATCTGAACAAAGATGGAACTTGGTGGAATTTAACTAGGTGAAGGGAGAGGTAACTCTAGACAGTGTCGCCTGGATGTTCAAGGTTCTGGGAGAAGAGAAGGTACAATATGGCCCAAGCATAGTCCTGACTGTGGAGCACGGCTCTCAGTGAGGTTGGAAAGGCAGACAGGAACAAAATCAGGCAGGGGCTTTTGCTCAAGCAAAGGGTCGGGTGTTTGTTTACAAAATGACAGAGAGCTTCTGGAATGTATTGGTAATGAAAGAGGGTGGGAAAATGATCAGATTTGTGATTTCATGAGTGTGTGTGTGTGTGTGTGTGCGTACTCATCTATATATGCACATGTGAAAGCTAAAACTAGATGCTGACCATCTTCATCTATCAATCTCTATGAGTTTCTGGGACGGGGTCCCTCCCTGAACTTGGGGTTCTCCCTTTGGATGAGTGGGCCTCCAGGACTATCCATCTCTCCACCTCACCCCCAGCGCATGTCACCATGCCCAGCTCTTATTTGGATTTGGGGATCCTTATGCTTGTACAACAAACACTCTACACACTGAGACCTGTCCCAACCCAGATCTGTGCTTCTCAAAAGACCCTCCAGTACCAGTGAAGGGCAGAGGCAGAGTACAGGCATTTGTAGTGAGTCAAGTTGGAAATTCAAGCAGCTAGGGAGGGTTTGACTAAGATATAAGTAAATTTCTCCTACAAGAAGAGAGATAGAGTGCTTGGAAGGACCCAAATTAACTCCACAAATACTTTATTTTCATCTTTTCAGGTCCCCTAAACATCATACTTTTTGTTGATAGACCACTTTTGTCTTTAAAAAAGTAGCTCAGAGAACTGGGGGCTCTGGCAATGGGTCAGAGGTGAAGAACACTTGTTGCTTTTGCAGAGGACTTACATACAGTTCTTAGCACCCACTTGCCATCAGCAACCATGTGTAACTTCAGTTCCAGGGAACCTGACACCCTCTTCTGTCCTCTACCAGGCACCAGGCATGCACAAATGCACATACTTACACACAGGCAGTCCTGGGTAATATGGTTTGTTGTTGTTGGTGGTGGTGTGGTGGTGGTGGTGATGGGGTGTGTGTGTGTATGTCTGTCTGTCTGTCTGTATGTATAAAGGTGCACATGGGAGTGTGTAGCATGAACCCGTGTGCATATGTGCAGGAGCTAAAGAGCAACCCCGGGTTTTACTCCTCAGCAGGCACTCACCGTCCGTCCCCTTGCCTCCTTTTGAGACAGGGTCCTTCATTGACCTGGAAAATTCCAAGAAGACTAAGCTGGCTGGCCAGTGGGTTCCAGGGCTATGTCTGACTCTACCTCTCCAGTGCTGGGATTTTAAACACACACCACAAAGCAGGTTTTAGTGAGTGAGTTGGTTCGTTGGTTGTCACTGTCTTTACCGTGGGTTCTGGGCATCTAACTCAGGTCTTCGTGCTTACAAGGCAAACACTTTACCAATAGGTTATTTCTTTAGCACTGGCCTATATTGCTTTACAATATGGAATTGCCAGGTGAATATCCCAAGAGAGCTAAAAGGTGTGCTGTTTTGTCATGTCGCACCAGGCATGATACACTCTTGCTTCTGTGCTATTGCACTAGTCAAAATTGCCACAAAGACTTCCAGTGAGGGACGTGACCTGCACCCTTGGAAGGAACCTGACCGCCTGCTGATGAGCTTAGGACAGGAAGTGGTTTCGCAGGCGCTGCTCAAAACATTGTCAAGCTTTCCTTCCACACAGCTAAGGACATCGTTTTTGTTCGTTTGGTTTTTGAGCCAAGGTTTCTCTGTGTAGCCTTGGCTGTCCTGAACTCGTTTTGTAGACCAGTCTGGCCTCAGACTCACAGTGATCCACCTTCCTGCCTCCCTGAGTGCTGGGATTAAAGGCATGTGTGCCACCATGCCTGGCTGTGACATCTTACAGTTAGAAAACTTTTTTTTTTTAATTAGGTCAAGTTTACCAATCTTTTCCTTCATGGTTAATTCTGTGTGTGTGTGAATGATCTGCTCATGTTAGGTTTACATTATGATGCTAGCATGATCCTATAAGGCAGCTGGCATTTGCATATGAACCTCAACTTTTATAGAGGGACTGGAAACAGAGAAGGAAAACAGTTGGTCCAGAACAGACTCTCAAGGTCACAGTCTCTACCCTGACTCTCATGGCATCCTAGCATGTGGCATGTACTCCTCTTTCTAAGAGGCCTGTGACCACCAGATTGACCCCCATGGGCCTCTCTCAGGGCTCTTAATCCCTCTGGAAGCTACTTTGCCTGTTATATGTTTTGTCTACTCTTCCAGAACCAACACGTGGTGGAAAATGGGCTCAGGTTATAGACCATCTTCTGAGAAGGCGTGAAGAAGAGGCGGCTTTTAGATGACAGGAGTGAGAAGACATCTGAACTCAAGGGGCTCAGGTTGTGTTTCATGTTCTTGTTGTTTTTATTGCTGTTCTTTTGGGGTTTGTTTTTTTTTTTTTTTGCATATCAGTGTAGAAACATAGGGTTCAGGAGGGAGAAATACATGTTTACAGCTTAAATGGCCCTAAGAGTAGGTTCTGGCTTGGGCATCAAATATAAACAGCTGTTTTAAGCATAACAATTAACAGGGCTGTACAGCAAGACCAGAAAACCACCCATTCCCGACTTTACCAGGTTGATGTGAGGGAAAATGAGCTGATGGACAGTAGTCAGTGCCAAGAGAAGTGAATGCAGTTCCCCTCTCCCTCACAAAAAACCAGCAAGGCCTCGCCACGAGGTAAGTCGTCAGATGACACGGAGAGACGTTCACTAAGCAGAGCATAGTCCAGGGAAACTCTGTAGTCCGAATAATGTCATTGCATCACTGGCACGAGGAAGCCTGCCAGCCTCCTGCAGTCATCCCTCCCTCACACGGACTACCAGGTGATTTGCATGAAGTGATCCATTAGTGGGCGGAAGAGGGGACTTAGACTCTGCTACTTCTTTTTGCAGAGTTTCTGCTGAAATGAGAAAGAGGTAGAAACTATGATTAGGTTGTCATTTTAAACTGCTATTTGGACTTTTATTTTATTGTTTTTTTTATTTCCATACCAGTGAAGGAAGCACAGACTAAACCCATTCTGTGAGCTGGGTGAAGCAACGACCCCAATCCTCATGCCCTCTCACGGCCACAGTCTGAGTTGTGTCAGCCTTCACTCAGACGCTGCTCTCACCCATCTTCAACCACACAACAGCAAAGTAATGGAAGGCAGAGCTTGTAGAAGTGCTTACGTTTCTGCTCTTTCTCCTGTTCCTCTGCCGTAACCATGAAGATCATCCCGTACTAACAGCTGAAGAATGAGGCCCTTGTAGAATAGAAATGAATCCTGAAGCCATCTTAACCCAACCATCCAGATATCTGTAATGGGAAAATATAAGTGAGACCAGCAGAGTCTGGCCCAATTAGGTCAGTAGAACCACCCATTACATGAAAAACCAATGAAAGACAATAAATAGATGTTGTTTAAGCTACTGTTTTACTTTTATGATTGTACTATCAGTGATTGGATATATTATCTTATATCCATTCAAACAGCAAAATAAAGACACCTGAGAAGGTCAAGAGTTAGCCAGGACAGAAGGCAATGCTGAATACTAGCATGCTAATGGTCCAGACTTATCACCTGGGAAGATGGTTCACCATTACTTTAAAAACTCAGATTCTCCATGGTCCAACAGTGCCGTTCCTGATGTGTGTGTGAGAATGCAGCTTGGAAAGCAGCGTATTCCAGTGATGTGTGTGAGAATGCTTAGAATAGTGCTGCTCACAGAGGAGAGACATGCACACCACCCACCCGGCTGTCAGTGCAAAGAACAGATGCTATACACCATCTCTATAAAGCAGTAGTAAAAGGCGAATAAACCAAAATGCACCAATATGAATTCATCTTACCAATACTATATTGAGTGGGAAAAAATAAATAAGAGACTGAACAATACAAGCAATGGGATCTCCGTATGTAAAAATGTAAAGGAATAAAACTAAACACATTGTTTAAAGGTACATATAGGTGTACAACGATTCTAATAAAAACTATACCCCGAAACTTAACCTAGTGAATACGCTGAGATAAAAACAGAAAACCTTCAAAAGTGCTGGTAACCCTGACCATCTGGGCTGATCTGCACATGTGTATTCATTTTATTATTCTTTATATCTTATTTGCCACACGGCCCTTTAGAAGAATCTGTCTGTCTGTCTGTCCATGCATTCATTTCTTTTAAAATATTTTTTAAAATAGGAAGGTGAGAGGGAGGGAAGGAGAAAAAGATAAAGTGAGGGAGTAGGAGAGAGACAGAGAGACAGAGAGACAGGGAGGAGAGACGTCCTATCCCATGTCCTTATCACTGCTGCCAGAGTCATCGAGCAGAGAGAGCAGACCTCTGGGATTTTGCTTCCGCTGTGTTTCTCTGATGTCCTTATCAGGGAGAGATGATGAGTATGTGCTTTGTTTCCAATACCTCCGCCCCGCCACTACCCCTGAAATCAGCAGCTTCTGAAACATTCCACTTTGGCCTTAAGCAGGCATCATTTTATTGTAACTTTATATGATGCTATTTGAAAACAAAAGCAGGTCTTGCTTCTGCAACAACACTGATGTGGAAAACACTTAACTGCTTACCAGTTGGAAGGATGCACAGAAAATGGTAGTGTACATCAAAACCAAGAAAGCTACAGTTCTCCACGAGTCCAAGGTTCTTGCTGCTGTAGAGTCTTGGTCTCCTCTTTGGTGTTTGTTTGTTTTTTTAAGATTGATTTATTTTCATTTTATGCGTTTGAGTGTTTTGCCTGACTGTATGTCTGTGCACCGCATGCACTCCTGACACCTGCAGTGTTCGGAGGCGTCCCTTGGAACTGAAATGACAGACAGTTGTGAGTGCCACAGGGGTGCTGGGAATAAAACCCAAGTTCCCCCAAGACAGCCATTGCTCTTAGGCATTTACCCATCTCTCTAGCCCCTGGGGATCAGGTGACTTTTAACTTAGAATCAATGAATTGATATCTCCACTAAGTCTTGAACTGTATTTAATGATTAGACCACAAGAGAATACACATTTGTAGCCTAAAGAATGAAAGTATATGCCCACACAATAACTTATACACAAATGCGCATAGCAACATTATTTACAGTAATTAGAAAACTAACCAACACAAGTGTTTACCAACTGCAGAATAGACAGAAAGTGAGATGTCTGTACATGGTATTATTATTCACTCATAAGAAATGAAGTACTGGGAGGGTGGGACTGGGAGGGGAGGAGGGAGGGGCTTATGGGGGGATACAAAATGAATAAAGTGTAATTAATAAAAGTTAAAAAAAAAGAAATGAAGTACTGATGAATCAGAAACATTAAAAATGAAAGAAGACAGAAGCATAAGGTTGTGTGTAATGTGATTCCAGTTGTATAAGATAAATGTCCAGAACAAGTAGGTGGGTAGCAAGAGGAAGTAGATTAGTGATTACTAGGAGTTGGGTAGTGAATGATGAGAAGGATGATAATGGGGCCATAGTTTCTTTTTAGATGATGAAAATGATTTGGAATATTGGTGATGGTTGCACCATTTTTGAATGCACTAAACTTCTGAATTGCATTTTTCAAAAAGGTCTGTCTTATCAGCGTAAAGTAGAACTGAAAGAACAGATCTGTGCAGACACACAGCTACTCAGACTAACCTTGCGGTTATGATGGTCAGAGGCTGTGACTAGGAAAGGGCACGAGGAAGGCGAAAGGTGTTGCTCATGTTCTGTCTCAATCTAGGTGTTGACTCCATGAACTTTTGAGTTTGAGCTGTGTTCTTCATCTCTGGCCATCCATCCATATATCTATTATCTATCTATCTCTATGTATTCTATCTATCTATCTATCTATCTATCTATCTATCTATCTATCTATCTCTAGTTATAGGTTTAATTGAGTCCCACTAAGGAAATGTTGAACTCCTAACTCCTAGGACCTTAGAATGTGACCTTATTTGGAAATAGAATCATTATTAAGATGAGGTCTTAATGGGGTAGGCATTCAGTACCCTATTACCTGGTTCCCTTATTAGGGGAGAAGAGACAGACCAAGTTAAAGGATTCCTGGGAGTGCCAGAGACTGAAAGAAGCCAGGATCCTCTCCTAATGACTGTGGAGTGAGTAGAGCATGGTTAACCTTTCTGATCTGTTTGGCTGTCAGGCCAAACAGTTAGTGCCATTTTGTTATAGCTACTGTCAGGATTTTAGAACCAAACCTGTTTCTGGGTTGCCTAGCAACTTATGATGTCATCATGTGTCGCTGGCCATGTGGCCACACCTGGAAGGAGTGGTTACCTTGCCCCTTAAAG
Source organism: Rhombomys opimus (assembly GCA_010120015.1). Lineage (NCBI taxonomy): Eukaryota > Metazoa > Chordata > Mammalia > Rodentia > Muridae > Rhombomys > Rhombomys opimus. The sequence continues at coordinate 1,665,476 of REGO01000357.1, forward strand.
GTACAATCCGAACCTGGTCTCTCTCTTGGTCCTTTCTCTCTCAGTCTCTCTTGCTCTTGGCCTTCTCCCATTTCTCTATTGGGCCTCTCTCTCCCCCCTCTCTTTCTCCCCATTATGTCCCCCTCTCCTTTCTCTCTCTCCCTATCTCTACCTAATAAACCTCTTCATAAAAGATCTGTTATATGCCTAATCGTCATTATTTAATATGTCCCATAACATTACAGGTACTCTAAGACATTGATATAAAATTTTAACATTGGGAAGCAGGGAACTTCTGAGACACTGTATATATTCTATATATATTAAAAATGGGAGTTACTTTGGGTTTTCATTAGACACACCATAAATTTTGAGGTTCATGATAGAAAGAGCCTAGATTCCCTTGGAGAGATGGCAGGTAGAATGATGAGCATTGAAGGTTCTTGATGAAGACTCAAAGTGATGAACACGTTTTTGGGTAACCAGGAGGAGCATTGATTCTCCTTATGAAGTAGCAGAAAAACGTGAAATCGGTTTCTGTACTGAGTGGAAAGCATAACATATAAGGAGTTAAATTATCTGAGGAAATATCTACATAAAGAATGGAAGGTTCCACCTGATTTCTCTTTGCTCTTTATAGTAAAACAAGTGACAAAGTGACAAATTAAGGAATGCACTGTTAAGGAAATGGGGATTAAGCGCTTGATGGTCTGGAAAATTTTCACTCAGTCCAGATTTCCTGTTGTGGGAACAGAAAACTATGTGGTTTAGAAAACTGTTTGCTGCAGAGATTAAGGTGTGACTCAGAGCCAATCAGCCTTCTCAGCAAAAGCCAGAAATGCAGTCATTCAGGAAAGCTATGTGGGACAGGATTCCAAGAATGCACCTCCAGAGGAAGGCCTCTGGTGCGGATCGACAGGGACAGACACAGAGGGATACACAAGAAGAACTCTGAGGCTGGAAGCATCGAGGAGCCTGGCTGACAGAAACGCCACAGAGTGAAAGGGCAGCTTCATTGCCTGGGTGTCAGAGAGGGCAGAGCACTAAGCAACAGGAGTTTGTTCTCAGGCCTTGAGATATAAAGTCAGTTTTCTTGCTCAGAGGATGAGCATGGGTGGGGTGGGTATTTAGATTTGCCCAAGAGTCGTTCCATCTCAAACTACCTCAAAAAATCAGCACAATCTCTTTCATTTATGTCACATACACTTTCTTAAAAGTCTTTAAATTGGCCTGGGCATGGTGGCATATGCCTTTAATCCCAGCACTTGAGAGGCAGAGGCAGGTGATCTCTGTGAATCTGAAACCAGCCTAGTCTACACAGTGAGTTCCAGTACAGCCAGGGCCAGAGGGAGAGGGAGAGAAAAAGAGAGATGGGAGAGAAAGGGAAAGACAGACAGACAGAGAGGAAGACAGAGAACTTGACTAAAATAATAATAACAATTTTTTGTCTATTGTGGCAATTAAAATCACCATGACTTTTGTAAAGTAAAAACACCAGATGTCTAGATTTTTAGGATAGCATTTGTGTATTGTTATTTATCAAAACCAATCATCAAACAAAATAATGGTTAGGGGAGAGATGCTGTAGGAAAGTACAGTAAACAAACAACAGCATTTAACATGCTAATAATTAGAGATTCATCTAATAATTAGGTAAATCACTGTAGGTAAAATGCTTCTGGCAAACCCAGGCACACTCAAACATGCTCTGCTTTCCACTCACTGTACTGTCCGCCGTGGCAGCCACTAACCTCATTTAGCTTTAACCGAATAGAAACTAAAGAGAATTTGACATTGCTTTCTCATTCTCACGGTCTTATTTCAGATGTTCAGTGGCCATGTGTATGTGGCTAGACACTACAGCTAGTGTGGACAGAATGTTTCCATCCTCACAGAGAACTGCCTGGCAAGGGTTAGTCAGTAAGAACAGGAATCTCTAACCCCACCCTCACCCCTGACTTTCAAAAACTTTTTGTATTGAGATAGGATACTGTTAGGTTTCTCAAGCCAGCCTTGAACTGAGGCCTCTTGCCTCAGCTCTCCTCTGAACCGAAATCACTGACCTGCATTACCAGCTCTAGTAAGATGGACACTTCTTGAGGGTTGGGCTCCAGAAAGACTGAAGGAAAGAAAACAGTTGAAACAACGAGACAGCCTTTGGTACTGTTCCCAACACCATGACAGAGGCCACCCCTACCAATGTTCTAAAAGCTCTCGTGTCTCAGGGCATCCATGTTAAACTGCTTGAATTCGCTACAGAACAGAATCAGGACCTTAGCACAGATTGGGGGCTTGTCTAGCTACCTTAGGGTCGTTTGACTAAACTTGAAGTGCTTATTTTAACCCCTTTCATCACATTCTGCATTGGAACTGTAGCTCAGTGGGTAGAACAGTAGCCTAGCATGCACAAGGCCTTAGGTCCAGCACTGCATCAGCCAGGCAGGATGGTGACGGCTGATGCAGTGGCCTTAGGTCCAATTCTAGCACTGCATCAGCCAGGCATGATGGTGACGGCTACAGTCCTAGCATTCAGGAGGTGGAGGCTCAACCCGAGGACCTTCTCGTGTTACAGAGGTCAAGGCAGTATAAACACAGCCCTGGATACAGGAGACTCTCAATCTTTTTTTTTTTTTTTTTTTTTTAATTAAAAATTGTCAAACAATCATCCAATGTTTTCTCCCACTTAGCTGCCAACTGCCTTAGAAAGGTCCAGAACAGATTTCCCCGGTGGCATTCCAGTCTACTCCCTCCCAGCCATAATCAAACTGCTCTTTGCTTTGGACAGTCTTTGACTACAAGGGATGGAATAGAAAACAAATGGTGCTGCTTACAGATGTCAGTTTCGAATATAAATCTTTGTTAGGAAACGTTGGAGCTAATATTAATTATGCTCCCAACTTGGAGACCATGCCGAGGTTCATCTGGAAGAAAGCACCGCCCACTTGTTTTTTTATATTACTACTTTTTAAGTCAGTACATGGGAATGGCTTTCATTACGGCATTTGTGTGTGTGTGTGTGTGTGTGTGTGTGTGTGTGTGCGCGCGTGTGTGTGTGCGCGTGCAGTTCTTGGCATAATGATCTTGGCTTAGATTGTCATCTAAAGTGACATGTGTATCACAGGACTGTTGAATTTATTCACATCACAAAGAAAGTCAGATACTGGTAAACACATTTATTGAAAATGGAACAAGCTAACCCCAGGGGCTGTGTTCATTACCAACAATATTGGGCTAGATGTACCCAGTGTCAATGTTTTTAACCTCTTGTTTTTCCCGTAAATAAGCTGACATGATACAGGGATGGGCCCATTTTTGATCCCTGGGTGAGAGAGAATTGGAGGTGGGCAGGAGAAGGTTTAGATAGTGTACCCAATATATTTTTTATTTTACTTTATCTATTTTTTTACATTGTTGCCATATTGGTGATAACTGGAGCCCTTGAAGATTATGGCCGGTTTTTCAGGATCCCTGGATCCCCAGCATCTCTAGTCCTTGAGTAAATGTTCCTCTAAGGGCAGCACTTACATTCATGATGGCAGCCAGGGAGAAGTCCTTCATGTGCAGGGCTTCAAGGGCTGGGGTTCAAGGCATCTGACTCTCAGCATCTCTTCAGCAGCCCACCAGGAGCTGCGGTGTGGAGACAAGTTTCCCTACTGTACGCCTTCCCAATCGCTGCGGTAACAAGGTACCACAAACTCCTCAGCTTCAACAGCTCCCATCGCCTTACAGCTATGTAGGATGGGAGCACGAAATGGTGTCAGTTCACTAGAATCAAAGCACGTGTGGGCTGGCTTGCAGTTGTTCCTGGAGGCTCGAGGATAAATTGGATTTTGTGCCCTTTCCAGTTTGCAGAGGCCTCCATGTCCTGGGGTGGGGGAGGGCAAGTCTCCCCCCTTCATTCTCAGAGTCGGCAACACTGTCTCTCAGTGTCTTTCTTCCATGTTATCCTCTTGCGGCTTGGCTCTTATCCTTTTTCTACTTTAAGCGCCTTTCTGATCACGTTGGCCTAGCTCAGGTAATACAGGACATATTCCCTACTTTGAACTGACTGGCACTTTAATTTGCCTCACCCACATTCACAGGTTCCAGGGATCGGGACACGGACAACTCTGGGTACTCCTCTCGACCACACCAACCCACATCCTCTCTTCCTGCAGAAGCATCTTCATCAGGAGGCGCATCACATAGCTTTATTAGAGAAAAGAAATCATAACATTCCTGAAGTGTGTAAGAAGTCAGATCTCGTCACCCACATGCTGGATGTGGGGCTTGTTCCTCCAGGCGTAGAAGATGAAGCAAGCCCCGGAGTCCGCAGATGGGAGAATGAAAGAGATGGCTGGAACAGATATCCGTACTCTTTAAGCAGATAGAGAGAGGTCGTGTCTCCTAGGACAAGGAGCAGCCGGTATGTGGATGTGTCTCCCAGGGAAGTTTTCAGGCAGTGAAAACTTTCTGCTTCAAATGCCTTCCTCTACGGCTGGGCTCCCACAAGAGTAACACGGGCAAATGCTCTCGCTCCCTCTTCTTTCCCTCAGAGCCCTGTGAAAGTAACAGCCACAAACACAAAATGGACAGACAATAGGGTGGGCAACAAGTAACAGAAGGACGTGGCAGAGAAGGAGAGACAGAGACTGGGCTCCTCAGGTGCGGACTCTGAGAGGGAGCTTTCCGGAGAGGGGCTTCCCGGGGAGGGCTCTCCCCTGTGCGCGCGGTGGGACAGGCTGTGTCTGCGTGGAGGAAGACCGTTAGTGGGATGCGCTTGTAAGGGGGAGGCCTCAGCCTTTCCCATAAGGCAGTCCTGGAGCTGAGTGACCCCTCCTAAATCTAGCCTTGGAAACGGGTGCTGCCTGCTCTGCCAATTAGCAGCCACTACCTGCGAGCTAGCCTGGGGAGGAGGTCTGACCTTGGATGAGCCATCTGACCTTTCCCCGGGGCCTCTTCAAGGAGTCACACAGTTGATAGCTTCAGCATTTTGGCTGGTTGGTGTCCAACTGTCTGTCACACTTGGTGGCAGCTGCTCCTTAGACCAGCCTCCTGCCTGATGTGACGTAGGCGGAGGAAAGGAATTACAAGATGACCAATGTCTCTTGACAAACAAGTCAGGGTGACTTTTGCCCAAGTTAAGAAGCTGCTGCAATAATGGATGTGAGCCGGGCAGAGGCTTCACACTGAGGTCACAGCAAACTGAAGAGAAGAATGTGGCTGCAAGCAATCCAGGGCTGCAGCCTGGAGCAAAGGTGGAGAAGGGATCTCGACACTATACCTGCAGTATGTGGGCATAGCTCACCCCGGTTGTGGAGTAAGATGTGCTTGTCACAGGCTAGAGAGTGTTTCTGAGGTAACTGTTTGACTTCAAACAGCCAGGAGGGTTCCTAGAGCAACCCAAAAGCCATAGCGGAATGCTTGTTTACAAGACGTGGTTGTGGGTAGATTTGTCTTTCCACAGTTGAACATACAAATCAAACCATTCAGTAAGCAAAACATTATAGTAGACAGAACAGCTTAGAATTCCCCTGCCATCTTGGTGTGTCTTACAAAAGAAAAGACCAATTAGAATCTCGATGTGGCTGCAAGCAATCCAGGGCTGCAGCCTGGAGCAACTTCCATGTTGGGTTCTTAGGTGAGAAGTGGTACACAGAGCTTTGAGGGGAAGGAATGTAGGCTGTGCTTTCTCTCACCTGGCCAAGCAGGTTACTGGTAACCAGACTGCTGGTCTCCCTGGGCCAGAGCCTGAAAGCTGTCTTGAGTCACTAGCTTGTGTTGCTATATCTTCACTGTGTCTTCGGACACAGAGTAGACAATGAAAGCACAACAGCAGCCCCAGGCTCCTAGGGCCTGTGTTAGGGCTGAGGGATAGAGAGGTTTTTGTAGGCCTGACTCTCAGATAAAAACAGAGGTTACAAATCCAGAAGGGCTTGGTACTGCTTCCAAGAAAAGACTTGCCTCTAAGCCTGAACGGTTGTCAAAGACCTCCTTTGACGTGATTGGCCCAAATTCATACTTTCTATGAGTGCAAAGTGTCAGATTTTGAAGGAAAAACATGACAAAAGAAAATGTTAAACATTTCATTATTAATTTTAAAATTTGTTTATAGGTTATAATATTAATATTTTGGGTAAACAGGGTTAACAAATTATTAAAATGAATTTCAGCTATTCTTCTTTAGTGCATCTATGAGAAAATTTAAAGCTATACATGTGGCTCATACTACATTCTTTTGATTTAGGGTATGCGTGTGTGCACATATGTGGGAGACAGAGGTTGAGGGATCATCTTCATCAATTGCTCTCCACTTTATTTGTTGATACTGTCTCTCACTGAACCCAGAGCTCACCAATTTGATGAAGATAGCTAGTCAGCAAACCCCAGGGCCCTCTGGTTTCCACTTCTCCAGCGCTCGGGATACGGATGTGGGAAACTGTGGGCAGCGTCTTGCACGGGCGCTGGGAATGCAAACTAAGGCCCTTATTCTTGTGCAACCAGCACTTTGGAGATATAGGCAGAGGCGAAGAGGCAAGAATGTGGCACATACATTTCCCGCTAGAGCCCTAGAAATCCCTGTTCTCTGACTGGAGCAGATCTGGCCCTACTCATCCTATATTTCTACTTACAGAAATAACAGTTATTTGACATAGAAATATCTGGTAGCATTAACCCCTAAGACTCACATAGTTCTGGTCTGGCCTAGCCTACTGTTGTAAGGTGCTATTCACTGAGCCAAACTGCCTCCGTCTTCATGAGAGTCTGTCACCATTACTGTTGTCATTTCCTTCTAGACTGAAGGGGCCAGCCAGCCACAGCTTTCAGATGTTTGTAATTCCGCCTCAGTTGCATGTGGCTCTGGGTTCTTGGAGAGGTGCTAAGGTGTGCAGGGTGGGGAAGATTAGGGGAACAGGTTAGGTGGAAGCCAGCTCCATGCTGAGTTAAAGCCTGATAGTGTGCCTGCTTTGGGTCATCCATGTCCCTGTCAATAACCCCTCAACCATACTCTGTAAATAAGCCCAATAAATTCATGATTCCCCAAGGTGAACTTTGGTAGTAGCATGTGTAGGTTTGTCATTTGAACCTTTGGTGGGGGTAGACGTTCACATGTCCATGGTGGGGATAGACATTTTCACATCTCCACAGGGAAGGGACTTCTCTCAACACCTACTCAATCATTGTCAGACTCTGTAATTTTTGTAACTTTCGTACCATCACCTTCCCCTCCCCACCTCTCCTGGCTGTTCATAGTCCTTTCAGGGAGACCCTTGGGATTCAGTGGGTCCTCCTGCCCTCTTTTTGATGTGACTTCATGGAGGTAGGCCTTGTGAGGGTGGGTGTGATGGTCTCCATGGAGCTTGTGTCTACCCATAAGAGGACACAGTTTGTGGCAGTAGATAACCAGTGGCTAGCGAAGACTTGCTGATAATATTGAGAAGACAAAGGAATTCATGTTACTGCTCTGAGCCTTGGCAGCCAGAATGGCTCCTATGGGATTCTCAGCAATTCAGAGAAACCGACAGTTCCCATCCTCTGCTCTCTTAAACCTTCCACCTCATGACCTCGCTCTCATCTCTTCAGTGCCGGACATTTCCATTCTGACCTCTGAGGCTGAGTCCTTCTGTTGTCTAAGTCCTCCTGAAACTTGTCACCTTCTTAGCTTTCAAAAATGGTGAAAAAGGTCCCTCCTCTTCCCTCCCCAAGTATCAGACTTCTTATAGGAAAACACCTCTGCTTCTCTCCATTCCTACACTGCTCTTACGTCCTGTTATGCATGAAAACAGAGCACCTCACAGCTCCTCAGACTGGCCCATGAAACGCTGACGGGCTGCAGGCCAGATGTCTGCTCAGCCCTGCACAGTGGTGCACATTGGGCAGAGCCAATCACCTGTAGCAGCTGGTCAAATCTCAACGGCTTTCAGCAGTCTCTGTAATTAGCGAGATGCCCTCTCTTCCAGCTAGTTTAATAGAATACTATATTGATCAGTCTGTGTAAATCTGTCTGGTGGCCAAAGGGTCCTAGAGGGAAGTGTATGTGCTCATATTTCTACCTCCCACCTCTGCCTGGCACTCTACAGTCTCTGCATTCTGTGCTCTCTCTACCCCACTGCCCAGAGCAAAGTGAGCCCTTTTCAGGTAGCAGAGATAAAAGTCAAGGATGCCTAGAGCATGGTTGGCATAGGCCCCAATGCATGCACACACATGTACATGCATGGCTGCATATGTGCCATGGACAGTACATATTCCATGACTTATACTATATTGTCTGTCGGTGGAAGGATTGTGTCTTCTGTCCCTGTCTAGGATTAACAGCTATATTCAAGCCCCTGGCAGGTGGCTTCATGTTCTTCTGAATTAAGAAAAACTAGTTCACAGTTATAAAGGTCATGGTCAGAGGCTCAGTGGTTAAGAGCACTGGGTGCTCTTCTAAAGGACACAGGCTCAATTCCTAGAACCCACATGGACTCTCACAGCTGTCTATAACTCCTCTTCTAGGGGATCTGAGTCTTCCACACATGGAGGCAAAACACCAACGTACATAAAATAGAAATAAACAAGTAATTTACAGATCATGATCATTTTGAGCTAGGTTTGAGCTAGGTGGGGAAAAACCACGGGCAGCTTAGCTGGAGAGCGTGAGGCCTAGCTCTGTTCACACCTGTGAAAGTTTCTCCTTTCTGCCATACAGTCTTTGTTCTTTAATGAGCTAGTGTTTATATTCCTCTTGGTGGTGATCTAGAGGAGGTGTGCTCAAGAGAGTACCTTGTGCCGTCTATCCTCTGAAATGCTCAGTGATAATCTGCTCGCAGTCTATCCTCTTAGATGACCACCAGAGCGATGGTATGTTCCCTGGACACGAGGCAGCCAATGGTCTGAGCCATTTACTTGCAACACTTAGGAGACCATATACCCATGAAGGACACCTGTGGGAAACTGGACACAGTTGAAGACACCATTGCTAAATAACATGCCCCTGGCTTCTGTGGAGCATGCTGGCAAAAGGAAGATTGACCTATTTGAAGTCTCCTGATTCACAGTGTGAAAAAGAATCTAATTCAACACTGGGATTTTTTTTTTTTTTTTTTTTTTTTTTACCTAAACTCTATTTTGGAGGTATGGTTATTTATTAAGTAGATGACAACTTTTGAGGCATTCGAAACTGTGTTCTCTTTCAATCAGCGGTCGTGCTCAGTGTGACTCAGTCATTGCAGTCCTTCCTCTTCGCACCACGAGTATTGCATCACTGTGCGTCCACTGCTTGCATTCTTAGGCTGTTCGCCACCTTCCACTTTCCTCCCTTCCTCAACTCCGGCGCCACACTTCCTTCACAACTCAGCTCAGGTTACAGCTGCTCCACACAACTTTATGAGCGTCCAGCGGCAGACCAGCTACTTTTCCTGGAATTTCTCTAGTTTACTGATCTTCATGGGAGGAATACTGCTTCCCATTCCTACCCCAGGGATATCTGGTCACATCAGAGGCAGACCAGTTGTCACAACTGGTCTGGAAGCTATCTTATTTCATTTGCTTGTTTGTTTTTAAATTTATTTTATGTAATGTATATGATTGCTCTATCTGCACATACACCTGTGTGCCAAAATAGGGCAACAGATCCTAGTATAGATGGCTGTGAGCAACCATGTGGTTGCTGGGAATCAAACTCTGGACCTCAGGAAGAAGAGAGAGTGCTTTTAGCCACTGAGCCATCTCTCCAGCCTTGGCATTTATTTCATACCTTCCAGAACACAGCACTAGCAAACACACAAAGTCCCACATGCTGAGAACCCTATAGTCTAGCCAGCTTCTGGAACTCTATTATTTGGCTGCTCATTAGACTGTAGAATCACCTACAATCTAAGATGTCTAAGTGCCCACCCTTAGACATCATCTAAGGAAATCATCCCTTAGAAATCATCCTGTCCCCCTTCAATTGTACAGGCAGGCATATTCATCTAAGAAAAGCTGTTTGGCTCAGGGTGAGTCATTGTGAAGGACTAGGAGCTAGACAGATCTCTGACAGGCAGACAGATAAAGGGACCGCAGATAAAAAAAAAAAAAAAAAAAAAAAAAAAAAAAAAAAAAAAAAAAAAAAAAAAAAAAAAAAAAAAAAAAAAAAAAAAAAAGGCCCAGCAGGGCTTTTCTCCCCCAGGAACAGGGCCGCACTTCAGTGAAGGCTGACCAGGTATGTTCAAAGCCTGTCCTGAACATGTTTACCCAAAGTTGTGGGCCTGTCAGCTTCCCTTTTCTTTATCTAAGTTGTCCAAACCAAAATCAGGGAAGAAGGCCCCTCCCAGGCAACCAGAAACACTTAAAACACCAGCCCACCAGGGATAAAAAGAACCTTGGTCTCCTCTCTGCTCCACCAGGAATCTCTCTCTCTGTATCTCTGTATCTCTTTATCTTTATCTCATCACTTGTAATGAAGTTTACTACTTCATTACCTGCTATGTCTAAGATTCTTCCTGCCCTTTGATTTTTTTAATCATCAGAAACATGGACTCCAATGAAGACAGTAATTCCAGCCAGGCTCCCTCTTGTCACCCTGAGGCCTTTGACCTTTCCTATCCAATCTGGTTGTTGCTTTAGGAATTTCTAGAGGCACTGCTAGGATCTTTTGATAATTTGCAGCAATTCTGTCCCGTAGCCTCCCTCCCTCAGCGTAGGCAATGCGTACTTGCAGTTAGGTCAAAAGATCTAAATTTTAAAAGATACTATTTTATTCCCTCGTTGTTCTAATTAAAAAAAACTGTAAACTTATTTTCTGGATGTGACTGCTTCTAGGGACGTAGGACTACATCTAACAAAAAAGACAAAACTCTACCGAGAATGCTCAGTGTTAATTAAACACCAGTCACCAGACACTCATGCATTTACATGACAGTGATGAAAATCACCACTTAGCAGTGGAGAGGTAAACAGGAAAGGTTTCTACTAAGGAGAATGATTAACCAAATTCTCACAGAGTAACTAGAAAAAACAAAACAAAACAAAAAAAAGCAAAACCCAGAGAGGACAGTACATGGTATAAGGTTTTCAAATTCATCCCATGCATTCTGACAGAGGACTCATTCCCACAATTAAATCAATTCTTCCTGAAGAAAAAATGTGTGAAATAATGGTGGCCGGTTTTATATCAACCTGACAACGCTGTAGTCATCTGAGAGGAGGGAACCTTCGTGGAGAACAAGCCTCCTTCCGATAGCGCAAGTCTGTGGGACATTTTCTAAGTAGTGACTGCTGGGGAGGCTCAGTCTCTTGTGGGTGATTTCGCCCTGGTAAGGCACTCTTGGGTTCCATAAGAAAGCAGGTGAGCCGGTCATGAAAGCAGACAAGCACGTAAGCAGCACCCCTCCGTGCCTCCGCATCATCAGCTCTGGCCTGGAGGTTCCTGCCCTTTTTGAGTTTCTGTCTGGATTTCCTTCTATGATGAACACGTGGAAGCACCAAATAAGCCCGTTTCTCCTCCAGTTGCTTTTGGTCATGGCGTTTCATCACAGCAATCATGGGGCCTTGAGAAATTTTGTCTTGGTGTGTTGGGGAAACTAGGCAATGTTTACTCTCCTCCTGTGTAAGCGATGAACTAAACACTCATTCCGCATGGACACTGCCTTCCGTAGCACACAGATGGAGCCTCTTCCTCTGAGAACACCGGACAAGGGCAGTCAGGGCAGGATTTCATACATCTGATTGGGGGAAGGAGCAGAGTACTCAGGCAAGGGTCCAGTGACTCTTGCCACACCCTCTAATGGGAACCATTAACAATCAAAAGGCCAGAGTTAATTCCACCAGGCAAGAATAAGACCACTATTACATTTTTTTTTTGAGCCAAATTTGAAGCAAGCTTTATTAAATACTGGTTAGAATGACAACAAACACAGGCTAGATACATACCCAGGACTCCCAGAGAATGGCCACAAGTTACATTAGTCAGGTGTGTATAAAGAGAAAGCTCACCAGGGTATGGGCTTCCTGCCTGCGTGCAATGGGGTGTGTACATCCTGACTTACTTCCTGCCCACATGTGATTAAGCACATGCTGTGTACAGTTGGGGCAACAAGCTTGCTTACAGAAGTGAAAACACACGGCTTGTTATCCTACATGCGCAGTCTCCAGCATTCTAGAGAGTTATCTCTCCTTGGGCACGTCATACAGGTTAAACAAGGCATTTTTGTTTTATAGAGCTCTCTCTTCCTTTTAAATATTTATTTATTATTATGTATACAATGGCTCTTTCACATGTACACCTTCATGCCGGAAGAGGACACCAGATCTCATTACAGATGGTTCTGAGCCTCCATGTGGTTGCTGGGAATTGAACTCAGGACCTCTGGAAGAGCAGCCAGTGCTCTTAATCTCTGAGCCATCTCTCCAGCCCTGCTTTAAAAATCTGTTAAGCGCAGTAATTTTAACCTAAAACATGACATAACTTCAGCCCTCATACCAGCTGTGATGATCCCATGAAGATGTTGGCTGTTTGGTTTGAAGAATAGAGATTGGGGAAAAAGTTTAAAAAAGCCCAGTTTAAAGATGCAGTGACAAATTTAAGAGACTTTCTACCGGAGAAAGAAGGGCTGAGAGATCTCTGCATCTCAGAGCTGACTGCGTAGAGGTTAGCAAGCCAGGTGAGTGGATTTGCATCCTGGCGGGGCCAGGCAGCTGCTGTGCTCCTCGGGTAGACGCTGTGCTCCTCTAATTTCGAAACTCTACAGCTTCAAAGTGAGGCTCACTAACGACACCTCCCCAGATCAAACTTTGCTGTGAGGATTTGCAGAAACGAACACAGGAAAGAAAGCGTTTTCCACAGCCTCTTGGCAAGGCCACGAGGTGAACAGAGGAAGGCTGTTGTTACAGCTATTTCTAGATTTAATTTTGTTGTTAAAAAATCAAACAAACCTGGGACCACTTAGTTTTGTAATGCCAAATTTATGTCATCGGGAGTAATACAACTTTTTTTGTAAGACAGAAGGGACCTCTGCTACGTTTGAGTCTTCACATTTAAAGCAAAGCAGTATGCTTTCCGACATGCATTGGTGAACCTTTTTCCTCGAGTAAACAAATCTTGAGGCCTGGGGGGCTGGTGAGGAGGCGAGGTAGCATGCGTACTGGTTGCTCTTGCAGAGGAGCTGGGTTAGAGCCCCAGCAGCCACCAGCAGCTCACTACCACCCATTTCCAGGCGGATCTGATTACTTCTCCTGACTGCTACAGGTACCAGCCACACACACACACACAAACACACACACACACACACACACACACACACTACACATAGACTGAAGAAAGAAAATCTGATTTAAAAAAACAGTAGTTTTAAAAAAAAAATCTATTTTCTTAAAAAAAAATGGAAGATAACTTCAGTTTCATTTTATTTATTTTCTCTTCTTTTTTTTTAAAAAAAATGTCCTTTCTCTCTCCCTCCATTACCCCTTTCCTCAAAAGTTATTCAAATACATGCATATGGGTTTATGTAAAAATTAGCTACGGAGAGTGGCTAAACATTATTGGGAGTCTAATAAGGAAAGTTTCAGAGTCTTAGCTTCCAGCCTTGGCTCGTATTAAAGATGATTTGTCAGACAATACTCCTAACTCTGTCCCTCACCCCTAAAATAAGGAGCTTAGTGGGTGATTAATGGGCTTACCCCCAGTTTTAGGTTCTGCATTTTGTTCTCGTTTCAGGAGAGCCATAAGCAGACACCCAATTCAAATACTAGAATTTAATCAAAAGTTAAATGCTATCTTTTTTTTAAAAAAAATGGTAAACTCAATCTGTGAGGGAGAAAAGTGTTTTGCATTTTGAGTAGACACCAGTGCAAGCATTTACAGTCTAAATTTCAAAACCAAGTGTGTGATCACATGTTTGGAGAAAGCCTGAGAAGTGATCCGCTGCCCTTGAAATCCTTGGTGATGACTGAATGAACAACCCTGCATATATTTTTACTAGCACGTATTAACTGCACAAGATATTGGCTTTCTATATGACATTTCCATACATACGTACGGTCACAGTCACCCCACCAACCTGGTCCCTTTCCACGCTCATGTCCTATTTTCCTTTAACTGTAGAGTCCTCGGGAGAGAAAATGCAATGTTTGGTTTTCTCACTGATATTCTGTTTTCTCACTGATATTCTGTTTTCTCACTGATATTCTGTTTTCTCACTGATATTCTGTTTTCTCACTGATATTCTGTTTTCTCATTGATATTCTGTTTTCTCACTGATATTCTGTTTTCTCACTGATATTCTGTTTTCTCATTGATATTCTGTTTTCTCACTGATATCCTGTTTTCTCAGTATTATTTTGCTTAACATGATGGTCTCCACTTCCACCCACGTTTCCTGCAAACAACATAAATTTGTTCTTCATTATTTGGGAAATGTGGTAAAAAATATACTGTCTTTTTTACTCAAGGATTAAATTAGACACATATTCATCAAGACATTGTAAGGAAGCTGCTTAGCAGAAATTCAAATTCCTCCAGGGTCAGCATTTCTTGAAGTCAAAGTATGTGCTCAGGGTTGTGCTCCCTGCTGGAAACTGCATCCTGCTTAGCAGCTTTGTCACGTTACGCTAGCCAATCACCCCCTTCAGAGTGAGGCACAGGACCCCCTTTGTTTAGGAAAAGCCAGCAGGGTGGCCACTGGGGTGTGCCTGCCTGCTTGATCTGGGGTGGCTTCCCATCCTTCTGCAGAGGCAGAACTTTTTGCCTTGCCAAAATACTTTGGATTGTGTGCATTTTCTGGCACCCCAGAAAATTTGTAACAATTAGCTGTGTATTTTCCATGTGCATGGAGTCCAGCAAATGATGTAGCTGGTTTGGAGATTGTTGATAATTTGCCGTTCATTTTCCAAGCCCGGGAGGCTCTTCTTTAATAGATGACCATATGAATGTTTGTCCCGTTGCTTACTTTTTAGGGTTATTTCTATTGCTGTGATGAAACACCATGGCCAAAACAACTTGGGGACTGTCTTAGTTAAGGTTTCGTTGCTGTGAAGAGACACCATGGCCATGGCAACTCTTACAAAGCTAGCCATTTAATTGGGGCTGGCTTACGGTTCAGAGGTTTAGTTCATTAATCCTCATGGTGGGTCGATGGCAGCGTGCAGACAGACACGGTGCTGGAGAAGGAGCTGCGAGCTCTACATCTGAATCTGTAGGTGGCAGGAAGAGACAGGGAGCCACGAGGCCTGGTTTGAGCTTCTGAAACCTCAAAGCCCACTTCCCAGTGTCACACTTCCTCCAACAAGGCCACACCTCCTAACAGTGTCGCTCCCTGGTGGCCAAGCATTGGAACACCCGAGTCTGTGGGGGCCATTCCTATTCAAACCACCACAGGGAGGGAAGGATTTGTTTGGCTTACGCTCCACTTTGCTGTTCATTACTGGAGGGAACCAGGCGGGGAAATCAAGCAGGACAGGGACCTGGAAGCAGGAGCCGATACAGACATCATTGAGAGGGCCTGCTTACTGGCCTGCTCCTCATGGCTTGCTCATTCTGCTCTCTTAGAGAACCCAGGACCATCAGCCCAGGGGTGGCCCCACCCACAATGGGCTGGGCCCTCTCCCATCAATCACTAATTAAGAAAAATGCCCTCCAGGTTTGCCTACAACCAGATCTAATGGAGGCATTGTCCCAATTGAGGTTCTCAGATGACACTAGTTCGTGTCAAGTTGACATAAAACTAGCCAGCAGAATGTCTTCCCTTTGCCTTCATTCTCAAGCTTCCCCCTTTGATACGAAAGTAGAAAAGACTTTCTTCTAAGTTAGCCAGTCCACAGGGTGGGCCTCAAACTGGGCCCAGGACCGTAGCTCCCGTTTTTGGCTTCAAAGGGCAGGGCCTCAAGCCTGTGGCTTCAGCCACCTGTAGCGTCTGTCCCTGGTAGTTCTTACACCACGGCTGGCTGCGTGTAACAGGGGAGCGGATTGCAGGGTGGATGTTAGAGAGAGATAGCTCCCCCTGAAACCTAGAGTAAGTCGGTCAGTTTACCGCAGGGGCTGAAAACCATTCGTGCCTTGCTTTTGCTCAAGGCTTGCTCAACTCTTGTCCGTCAAGTCGGGGCGTTAAGGACCTTGTGGAGTCTCCGCGGGTTATTTCAGACAGAGCCGTTCAGGAAAGGGCTCATCTCCCTTTAACAGCCCCTTCTGGCCGCTTGGCGCATGCTGTGCTGGAGCCGGGTGCTGGGGCTGCGGCGGCGGACCAACAGCGGAGGGAAGCACAATGGGCATGGTGGCCCGGGCATCGCGCCTTCCCTTCCTGCCCGTGAAACGGCCCCGACACCCAGCTTACAGAGTTGATGTGGGGCTACGACGACGTAAGAGGTGCCTGGACAACTCGAACCGTTTCAGGGCAGTGTTTGCAAGACACAGGCGAGCAATTAAAACCCAACCCAAGCAATCGACCTATCAGAAGCCTGTCAGTTATTCCTGGGAACGTGTGGGGATTTGTTCCTCAACAGAAGTAGCTGAGCGGGAAGCAGCGACGGAACAATTGAAAGCTTTTGCTCCCCTCCAACAACCAACCACGACTTTGAGCGCAGCATTCCTTCCTTGACCACTAACCAAGGCTGGTTAGCTGGCCAGAGACAGAGAAAAAACAAGGCGCCGTTCCGAAACCCCGGCCCCGTCTGCTCTCCATCCTGGGCTCCCCGGATGTCTTCCTCTTCCCACGCCTGACCAGCCCCGGGACCCGAAGGAGCAACCCGCCCCTGCCCGAGGCTCCCGCGCAGCCCCGCCGCTCCGGCGGGCGGGGTTTGGAGAGGAAGCGGGCGCAGCCAGGGCGGGCGGGGCGGGGCGTGGGGCGGGGCCTCGGCGGGCGGGGCCTCGGCGGGCGGGGCGGGGCGTGGGGCGGGGCGAGGGGCGGGGCCGCGGCCCACCGCGCCCGACGCGGCTCAGGGCTGGGAAGAGGGCGGGACAGGCCGAGGGGCCGCCGGGGCTCGGGGGCGGGACTAGCGCGTGGGGGCGTGGCCAGGCCCCAGGGCCCCGGGCGCGGCGGGCGGGGGCGGGGCTCCCGCGCGGTGGGCGGGGCCTCGCGGGTCCGGCCGAACGGCTCAGGCGCTCGCCGCGGCCGAGCCGCACCACTCCGGCCGCCGGGCTGCTGTGGAGCCGCGCGGTCTGCCCGGTCCCGAGACGAGGAGGGCGCAGGACGCGGCGATGGCTCCGCGGGGACCCCCGGCGTCCGCCGTCCTCGCTGCGGCGGTGTTGGCGGGGGGCGCCGTGAGTTCGCCGCTGGTGGCGCCGGGTGAGTGAGTGCGCGGTCCGGCGCTGAGTAGGTCTGCAGGCGGAAGGCTGCCCGGCGGGGGTCGAGCCCGCAGCCCCGCCGCGCCCCGCGTCGCGCGCGCCCTGCTGCCGGATCTGGCGCCCAGCATCTGTGTGTCCCGGGGTGGCCCCGGCAGGGTGCGGCGCGCGGCCGGGCTCGGTCCTCCCGCCCCCGCCGGGCTCCCGCCCTCCCTCCTCCGCCCCTCCTCAGGACCGCGGGACCCCAGCCCGGACTCCTCGGGCTGTCGCTTTCCCGGGGCGCGTCCTCCCCAGCCGCGCACTCCTTCCTGCTCCTCAGAGGCCGAAGATCTTGACGCCCGGGACGGATTCTGCCTCACCGCCCTTTCCTCGCGCTCCTGTTTTCTGCTTTCCTTTTCATTACGCTAAAGCCTCGAGAGCGCCCGTCTTTGCAGGTGGTTATGGATTCTTGCAGTAAGTCAGAATTTCGTTCTGCAATTCCTGGATAAATTACGCCGGGGAAGAGGAAAGATACCTCTGTAAAGTACACTGCTTTTTCTTTGTATCAAATTCTGTTATCACAAAAGGAGCCCTCTGCGGTCGGGGTGGAAGCCGCCAGCTGAGGCGCCGAGTGCTGTCCTCAACCAGGAGCTATCAGCGGGAGTTCTAACTGAAATCTAAGAGGTCCGTCTTTTACTTGAGGAAGCCCTGCCTTGCACTCTTGTTTTTATAAAGACACACACCAGAGATTCTTAATCACTATTTCCCCCTCTTAATTGCCACCTCACTGCAGTAGCTTAAAAAAAAAAAAAGTTAAGGCTTCCTGGCCATTTGGGGTTACCACAGGCTGATTCTTACGTCAGCAGGCTCTGCCAAGGTTGCCTTCTGGGGTGGCTCCTCTTCAGGCCCAAATAATAAACAGCTGGAAGGCTTCCAATAGCGACTGTCTCTTCTCTAAAGTATACCTACTGCTCTTCTTTCCTGAGAGCATTCCAGGCAGTTAGAGCTTTGAGACTGGCTTATCACTTGGCCTTTACTTTTTCACAGGAATCAGAACATGCTAGGAAGGGAACAGGATAGATAGATTGTGTGTCTCCTGAGTATTTATTAGTATTTCCTTCAGTTGTCTACCCAGGGGAAAGGGAAGCTAGTGACAAGTTTTATTGGATGGGAGATTTTCATGTGCATCCTGTGTTTCTTTGTTGGGACTTGTAAGTTGAAAATAGGTTTGAATTAGATTGGAGGTTGCAGGTTATAATGAGGCTTGCATCACTTGGTTGCAGAGTTTGAAAAACAATGCTTGGGAGGCATATTGTTACAGTCTAGTACAGGAGGAACGTAGTCAGCCATCATCAGGAGAAAACCATTCCTAGAGTAGATTTATGTTTTCCTTGGTTTCTGAACAACACCTGGTTATCAGGCCTGCAGTGTGACTGAAGAAAGGCTTTCCTGGCTTCCTGTTAGTAACCTTCTTGGTGGAAGTTAATGCTTAAGAAGAATGAAGTATCTAGGATGGAAAGGATACAAGTTCAGATTTGCTGGCAGTGTTTGGAGCCTATATCAGGAGATGAGCTTGGAACAGCAGGCATCTGATCTCTTGGAATCAAAGCAGAGAAGTAGGAAGAGATGGGAACTCTTGTAGGCAGCCTGCTGTGTGCTTTAGTTGGGCACATTTTGCGTATTTTAAAACTTATTTCTGGGGCTGGAGAGACGGCTCAGTGGATAAGAGCACTGTCTGTTCCTCCAGAGGTCCAGAGTTCGATTCCCAGCAACCACACGGTCACTCATAACCATGTGTACTGGAACCTGGTGCCCCCTCCTGGCATGCAGGTGTACACGCGGATACAACACTCCTACATGAACTAAATAAGATCTTTATTATTCCTCATAACACAAGATATATTTATTTTCTGTAGAGTGACTGCGGCCTGCCATCACATAGGTATTGCATCACTAGGAATTGGATGAGGGGAGAGAGAGAAAGCGAGAGAGAGAGAGAGAGAGAGAGAGAGAGAGAGAGCCTGCTTGATTTTAAATTCATTTTCTTTGTACTGTCCCCCACTGCTTTCCAGAGGAAATAGAGCAGAAGTCAACTTCAGCAGCCTGACTCAAATTGTAAGATGGTTCTGAGATATCCAAACTTCCCATCATGAGCTGTAGTTATCTGAGCCGTGCAGCGGAGAGGGAAAGCTTCCCAGTGGGTGGGTGGCGGTCTCTCTCACTTCCGTTTTTGTAAACTGTCTAAAAAGTGGCTTTAGAAACTACTCTGCCAGCATCAGAGATGCTTTTCCATGTCTTGCCTTATTTATGGGCTTACGTTCTCTGGTTACTTGACCTCTGAGCTTTTTGGTTTCTCTGCGTTCCTATCAGTGGGCACAGCCCTTGAGTAGAAAGAGGTGGGTCAAAGAGTTCCAGGGCTGGTGCGGTGGGAGATGCCCTGTCCCTGGGCTCTGTGGGCATCCATCCAGCCTCAGATTCCTCACTTAGATGCTGAAGATAGGCTTGATTAAATTCTGGATTCTCCTTTGGCTGGGTAGCTGAATGCCCACATGACACAGACATTGGGTGCAGTGTCCTCAAAAAATACACTGGTTGGAGCTTACTCCAGATTTAAAGAGGAAATGAAAAATGTCACCAGTGACTGTCATTTCTCTCTCTCCTCCGTGTATTTTCTAGCCCTTCAGAAAGGAATGAGGCAGGGACACTTTGGGAGGAGTTGGATTTGAATGTGAGACGCCACAGTCCAGGAGACAGTGTTCTGTGTTCTGTCTGAACAGAAAACTTTCATTTTTACCGTCTTAAAGACTAGTTTGGCTTTGATGTTGAAAGGACGTCTGTGCAGTTTTTGTCTTTACTCCAGGAATTATAATATA
Organism: Rhombomys opimus; assembly: GCA_010120015.1. NCBI lineage: Eukaryota > Metazoa > Chordata > Mammalia > Rodentia > Muridae > Rhombomys > Rhombomys opimus. The sequence continues at coordinate 1,685,522 of REGO01000357.1, forward strand.
TGTCATTTATATATCACGTTTCTTAGATTTAATACTGTGCAGTTTTAATGTATGGAAGATGTCATGTACAACAAGGAGTTGCTAATAGTTTGGGGGCTGCTAAGCCAAGAAAGTAAAAAATCTGGTGTAAGAATATTTTTTTAACATGGGCATGGTGGGCCACACTTTTAATCCCAGCATTGGGAAGGCAGAGGTAAGCTTATTTCTGTGAATTTGAGGCCAGCCTGGTCTACAGAGTAAGTTTCAGGACATCCAGAGTTACATAGGGAGACCTTGTCTCAACAAACAAATAAAAACAGGTCAACAACAAAAAGATTTAGTGTAAGACTGAAGGACTGGAATGCCAACTAGGAGTGGGTGTTAGTGCATTGTGGCTTCTGCTGCTTTTGGAGTGTGGAGTTCAGGATGGCAGGTAGTGGTCTTTGCACTCAGATCACTTAATCCATGCAATTCCACAAGACTGCTTTTACTCCTGTGTTTATGGCTGGGGAAAGTCACTCGGTGTTGCCTGGGCCTTGCCATTGTGTCCTATCTGTTCAGTTCTGAAGTGCGTTCTAAACTGCTTTTTCCCCCTCTTCGGAAAGGAAATTCTTTTCCTTCTAAAATGTTTATGGAGAGTCCCAGCAGCGTCACTCCCTCTGCAGCGTTCCAGGTTGTTTTGAAAAGTCCCTCCCACAGTTTGTGTGGGAAGACAGACAGAATTACCCTTGATCTCTTACCTAGAGGCACTTGCCTAAGTTAGCATACCATTCTGGTCTTTCTTCTTGCATCTTGACCTTGGATAGTATCTTAAGGGAATGCAGTTTTACTGGCCTCTGTCACTTTTACTTCAGTTACAGGCAGGCTCCCTTTCTGATACATTGTAAAGGTATCTAGCAGGCTTCCATCATGTAGCTTCACCATGTTTTACCTCAGTGTGCCTCCTTTTGGGGAGGTTGTAGTTATTAGTAATTGTTTTAAAATGAGATTTGAAGCTCCATGGTTTCAGTGAACGCCTTTGTCCACAAGGCTTGGTCTAATCGTTGATTAGTTGTGTAGAAAATGGTTCTTGGAAAAGCAATTTGCAGCTCAGTCCTGTTCCCATTGTTAAGCCCGTTGTTGATAACCGCACTGTTGGTCCTAAGGTAGTCCTGGATTGCACTTTTACAGCAGTGGTCTAAAGCGCTCACCTCTCGCTCTTTTTTTCCCTTCAAAATAAAAAAAAAAGTATTTGCTACCATCTTTTTTTTTTAAGACTGGCTGTTTATTTTTCTAATACCCTTTATCAGGTTAGTTTTCTTTTCACCCCCTGGTATCTGAGGCATTTGTACATTGCTGTAATCCTTTATGGACTTTTCTCAAATGCAAAATGCTCTGAGAAACGGGGATTTGTGATGCGCTCTGGTAATGCACAGCCCGCCCCAGTGTGAGATGTTCAGGCGCACGTTTGATGTCACGTGCTTTGCCCCAGTTACCCAGCACCCTCGGTTTCCGAGGGACACAGTGTCTGCTGAATGGACTCTGCTGTCTTTCTGGAACCATGCATCTGTCTCCAGGTTTTCAGCTCAGGCCCTGCTCATGGTCCTGCATTTCCCTTCTCCTGACTCATCTGTTCATGTTTTCTCACATCTGTTGGGAGTCAAGTATAAGCATCCCATACAGACATCTGAAGCATCCGTGGAGAAATAGCAGGAACTCTGCAGAGAGAGGCTGGGAGAAGACTCTATGGTTAAGTGTGGTGACTGCTCTTACAGATGGCCTGGGTTCGATTCCCAGCACCCATGTAGTTGCTTATAACCATCTGTAACTCTAGACCCAGGCATGAGCACGATACATATACATACAAAGCAGGCAAAACACTCACACTCATTAAATAAAAATACACCTTAAAATCTTACAGAGGTTTGATAAGTGACCAGTAGCCAGCTAAGAGTTTTAAGAACAGCCAGATGTCCATGAAGATGCCCAGCAGTGACCCCTCTGATGCCCAGCACTCCGGCAGAAGAAAGGCTGCCTGGACAGTCTAGAGGGGGTTCTGATAGAGGCGGTGTGTGCAGCCGGCGTTCTGTCTGTTTGGTAGCTTGATGGGTGAGTGCTCGGTGTAATGGAGCCTTGATGGTAAGTAGAGAGCTTGGCTGGCTCCCTTCTCTGCCAGCTCGTGACACGGCTCTCTTTGTAAGAGAAAGAAATTGAATCCACCAAAGGACATTTTGGAGATACCCCAGGCAATCTGAGTTGCAGGGGCCGGTCCTCTTATCTTGAGGATCCTTTGGCCAGCCTCCTTGAACTCAGGAGACCCAGTTTTCATTCCCACTTGCAATACCCAAAGCCTCCTGCTTATTGTCTTTCCTCCGTTGGCACTGTCATGGGATCCAAAAAAGACAGTTCCCCACCCCAGTCTGGGCTCGCCTCTTGCTGTGTCACGTGCCAGCCTTCCCCTGGAGCCCTCCCCTGGGCTCCCTCCCTTGGTTTGCAAACGCCTGGGTCTAACTACATTTCAGCCACTAATAAAAGTGCCTGTTGTGCAGAGAAAACCAATCTTCAAACCACGTTTCTTACCTGTGTTATGGAGGAAATGTGACCAAGCTGCCTCACATGCTTATTATCGAAGTTATGCGAGAGAAAGCGTGTGAGTGCTTGGCACAGGGTTGGCAGTGTAGGTGCACTAAAAAGGTTTGCTCTTATTTCACATTGAAAGGATGAGGCAAAGTTTTTAACCACTCCAAAACTGGACTTAACCTGCAGCCCCCAGCACTAGGAGACTGAGCCTGGGATTGCTGTTCAAGGCCAGCCTGGCCGGCAGAGTGAGTTCCAAGTTAACCTGGGTCGTTAAGCAAAACAACAGCCAAAGCAAAGCAGCCCAACCAACCAACACCTTAATCACTCCAGAAATGTCCTTTCTAGTTCTCTGCCATTCTCAAACGTCTGTCCTACACCACGGAGCTATGGGTTGGAAGCAGGATTGGGCAGCGCCTTCACCCTACGGGAGGGAGAATAGAGAAGGAAAGAGAAGGAAGAAAGGAAACCATTACCTTTGTAAAGACAGACAGTGACTTTTTTTGGAAGAACTTTGGGGGATTCATCAGTGCAGCCAGCCAGCCTGTAGTTGTAGGTAGAAACACGTGTCTGTGTTTCCTTAGGACTTGATGTAATTATCACGTTATATGCTTTGGTCTGCGAGGGTCACATTGATTGCTGGGCTTCTCTTTATGCTCAGGCACATATTTGGATGAAATAAGTTTCCTGACAGGGAAGCAGACTCTGATATTAGGGGCTGGAAGGATCCGTGGTGACGTCCTCCGAGTGTTTAGTGGAGAGGAAACTGAGCTGGCACCACCAAGCTTTAAGAACGTTCCTCTGCCCCTCTGCGACCCTCCTGTCTTGTTGCAGTGTCCTCTCATCGACACAGCTATCTCTGCTCGCCTCAGGCTTCCTCCAGCCACACCTGCTCTGGCACTCACTGCTTCCGCAGCTCTTTGATGTGGGATAACCTGACTTGAGAAGAGTGATGGCTATTATAGGAGCAACTGTTCTTGGTCAAATGCATTTAAAGATGGTCATCTTGTTATTAGTCCCTTTGCTGTGCATATGGGGAGACTGAGGCCAGACGGACACTATGGCCGGCAGGAGTCAGGGGCAGCACATCGTTAGCAGCCATTAGGGTGACCTCATGTGTGGGGCTTGCTCACTGCGGAGGCCCAGGTCTGAAGCCAGACCTGGAAGAGCATAGGTTTTTAAACTGTGAATGAAGATAGAAAGCCAGAACTGGAATCTAGGCTTTTTTCTTTTGATGTCTCTTTCTCCTCTCTCACTCTCTGTCTCTCTCTGTGTATGTGCGTGTGTATGCATGAGTGTGTAGGTGCACGCATGCGCTAGGCATTGGATCCCTTGGACCTGCAGTTGTGGGAGGTTGCGAGCTGGCTAATGTGGTGCTGGGGCCTGAACTCGTGTTCAGGTTAGACATCTCTCTGGCCCCTCTTTTTCTCTGTGTTGGGCTGGAAAGTTACTCTTCCCAGCATCCACTCTCAGATCTTAGCAGTGAGTCCCCTCTGTCCTTCCCTGGATTGGTGAGAGACTGTTGTCCACCAGCATCTGTGGGTTCTGAACTCTCTCCAAAGTGGCCAAACTAGTTATGGAGAGAGGATGCCAGCGACAAGGAGAGCAGGGGACACTAAGACCTTAGGAAGGCGTGTTAGTGAACATTTTCTGTGTAAAGGTTTTCAAACTCCAGGTTTACTCATGAATCTCTTTTCAAATCAGAGGCAGTTGTATTCCACCATGCCAGCTGTGTGTGTATCACATGTTAAATGTCATGACACATGCCATGTTTAAAACCGTTTATCTCATGAGTATCCTGGTCTGCTTTCTCTTGCTGTAGCGGAGTGCTGGAGACTGAATAGTTCTAACGACTGGAAGTGCCCCTGCTCTTGGTTGGCAGGCTGAGGGGCCCGTGGGCATGTTGCTGGGTCTGCTTGGCGTCTGGGGAGGACCCCCAAGCTGCAAGCTTGCCAGTGTGGGTCTCTCTTTCTCTGCTTATAAAGCTGCTAATGTCATGATGGAACCTAGCCTTCATCAGCTCATCTCAGTGCTCTCAAAGGCCCCACCTCTGTGCACCACAAACATGGAGTTCGGAATGAAGTCTCAACTCAGTCAGACCATAGCAAAAGCTTCGCTTGATTGGTTTCATCATTCCCTAGAGACTAGCAAAGCACCTTCCAGCACACAAGGACACGGGATAAAGTGATGTGAACAGGGAACGTCCTTGCCGCTTGAGGCCGTCTGAAACCATGAGTGCTGTTAGCAGCCCGGTAAGAAAGAGAGGCACAGGCCTGGAGTACCCAGCTGGGCCGGCGGTGGGGTGTGTGGAGAATTGAGAATCCAGGCCAGGTTGGGCAAGCCTTCTGGAGCAAATGAGGTTTAAATTTCCACTACACAGTGGTTGGCGTTAGCTGGGTGAAAGGAACCGGTGGTTGCCAGAAAGGTGTATATGAGAGTTTGGATATGCTTGAGTGTGTCTGCTAAGGGCTTATGTGCTCACATTTATTTCACATTGTAAGGCTTAGAAGGCTGGAAATGTCCTGGGTGAGGTGTTTAGAAGAGATTAGCTTTAATAAAGCCATTAGTGTGGCGTCCTCATGACAGGACTACGTAGTGAGACACCCCCTTCTCCCCAAAAAGCTTATGATTTTAAACATTTCGTCTTGATAGAGGTATGAGGGAAGAAAAGTTGCTTTTAATTCAGCAAAGGACGCCAGTGTGTAGACAACCTTTCTCACCCAGCTAGGTCAGTCTGCGTGCTGGAAACTTCACAAAGAAGCCGTGGGGCACAGCCGCCCAGAGCCGGAGAGGAAGAACTCTTCAGTCCTGATGACCTGCCGAGACACCTCCTCTCCTTTCCGAGATTCCTCTATGGAGTGGACTTTCTGCCTCACGGCATAAGGAGGTTCGGAGAGGAGGGGCACCCTTCCCACTATTCTCAGAGCCCTCCAGAGCTGGAAGTCCCCGGCACAGCCATGTGAATTACCCACGTTATAGAAAGCAACAGCTGTGACTTCCTGGCATTAGCAAGGTGGCTAGCCCCAGACATAGCTTCGTTTTCTGCGTGTGTGCTCTCTGTTAGCATGGCCTGGGTGCTTGCACGGCTTCCCTGGATCTTTGCACTTTCTTGTTTCTGCTAATGGCAAAATACAGAACTGCCACCAGGGCAAAAGCCAAGTCCTTGGGCAGTGCTTATACAGTTGGGTGATTGAGCAGGGAAGTTTGGCTTTTCAGGGGAAACATATTTCCCACCCGTGTTTGCCAAGTAGGTGTCTGATAGTTGTCGCAGCCGAAACTTGCAGATAATTTTGTACACACAGCACACAGTTAATTAAAGCATGGGGTTTTCCTTATTTGAGATACTCCTGGATAGCTATTGTGTTCGTGTAACAAGTGGACACCTAATTTAGTTTTTATTCTGTGAAACTTATAATGGAGAAGGGTAGATAAGCCATGAATGGGAGTCCTTGTGCTGTAATGGAAAAAGGGTTTTGGTGTAATCAAAACCACAGACTAGGTGTTGTGTGGGATCCCAGGAGGAGACTTCCTATTTGAAGTGGAGGACAGAAGGAACTCCATAGCCTGCCTGAAGTTCCACAAAGGGAACCGTAGTGGACTTCACATACCAATCCCATGGAACAGCCTGAGCGAGGGCACTGGAGCTAGGAACAAAACAGTTACTGCAGCTCACGTGGAACAGAGCTTCTCAGTGAGTGTTGTATGATGGGAAGCTTTCTAGGGGAGACTGAGGTGAGGCTCCTGAGCTCTTGAAGTACTGTATTGTGCAGGCAGTGGAAGGAAGCCCAGGCTGGAGAGTGGAGGATAGAGGACAAGAAGAGCCCTAGGCATTGCCCTGTGACAGAAGGGCCCAGAGAGCCAGGCATGGTGGGGCACACCTGTATTCCCAGCGCTCAGGGTTCCCGGGGCAGGGGCAGGTAGATCTCTGTGAGTTCCAGGACAGCCTGGTCCACAAAGCAGGACTAGGACAGCCAAGAGAAACCCTGTCTCAAAAAGACAAAAAAGGAGGAGGAGGAGGAGGAGGAGGAGGAGAAGAGCCCCAAACACCGATATGAATAGGACCTGAGTTTGTAACAGGTCCCATACCGTCAGTGAGTCTGCTAGGGTGCTTTTCCTGCATCTTTGTAGGAAGGAGAGCCCAAGGAAGCCCAAGTGCAAAATAATAGTGCTTGTTTTTTTTTTTTTTTTTTAATACATCTCAGAGTGATCTGCAGGATCAAGTGAGTAATGCTATCCTTTGTAAGTGACACAAATACAATCTCTATAATACAGTAGACTTTATGTGCTGTGTGGATAGGAACAATCTCTCAGTTTAAGGAATGCAGGGAAGAATGAAGTCAGTGCAGTGGGCAGAGTCCTGGCCAAGAAGCAGCCATGGCACCCACCTGTCTCCATGTAATCACTCCTCAGAAATCATAGGAATCAGCTTGCATACAGGATCATTATCTGTCAAACATTTATTTTTGGAAGCCCATTGGACATTTGCATTTCTCAGCCCTGCTGTTTTTCAAGCACACATTGTTTGCTTCTCCTTCTGGGTTGGAGCGCAGTGTCCATAAATAAAACAAAAGTCAGCATGGGGTGAATGAAAACCTTAGCTTGGCCAAGGAAGGGCTCCATCTCTGTCACTTCCTGCAGATTTGTTTCTGTGCTCCTCAGTGCCTTGTAATGTCACTGGACAGATCTGAGAGAAGGGCAGTTTGAGAAGATCTAGCGAATGTTTGGTGTCTGTGTGCTGCATCAGCAGACCTTAGACAGATGGTGGGCTCCCTGTCTGGGATGGAATGGGAGAGGACTTGAGGAAGGAGGGATAACTGTCTTGTTGAAGGGAGTGAAAGGAGAATTGACCTTCTCTGTGCTAAGGCCCGTGCTGAGGCAGCGCAGTGCCTGGAAGAGGAAGAAGTAGAGGCCTTGACTTCGGGCAGTTCATTGGTCCATGCCTTCTGTCTCTGGTGCAGACCTCTTTCAAGAGCCTTTTGAATTTACTCAGCTATAATATGGAGTGTAGGTGTATGAGTCTCTCTTGTACTTAAAGAGCCCCTTTGACCACACTTGAGATTTTATTGAGTTGACTATAGGCAAGGCCCTACATTGCTTCAGCGTGGAGCTGGTGATGGTCAGAACCAGCCATGTGGGGGGAGGGCTGGAACTTTCTGTTCTTTCCTTGGTCTCTGGGGCTCAGTGGACATCAGCAATGATCAAGTCAGCCAGGCTTCCTACAACCTGTGTACTAGGGCAGAGAGGGGTCTTCTAGGGGTGAGCACAGAGCTGTGCTGGCAGGTGGTCCCCTCTTTGCCTTCTTCTGCACCCTTCCACTTGGCTGTCCTGGCACTATATCCTTTGTAATAAACCTGTGGTCATAAAAGACAGCTTTTTGAATTCCGTAAGTCACTCCAGAAAATTACTAAAACTGAGGGGACATTGTGAAAACGCTCAAATTTGTAGCCAAGAGACCTCTTCAAGGCTGGCCTCTAAAGTGAGGGCCGTCCAGGGGGAGTAGCTCTTGGCTGAGGGTCTGCACTAACTCCAGGCTGTTAGCATCAGAACTGAACTGAACCCTAGGACACCCAGTGTTCGAAAATGAAATAGTTGAATCTCATTGGGAAGCCTTTTGCCCCAGCATTAAAGCACAGACTAGAATCATCTCTGTAATTACACTTGTATTCTAGAGAAAAGCTCAAAGACATTTGTAAAATAACAGGAAAGTGAAAGTTGTCCGGCCATTGCCTTACTGTTCATATGCTTGCATGATGCTTTGTTGTGTATGAAAGTGGAAGGTACGCCTCTTGATTTTCTTTAACCGTTGATTCCTGTGGTGTGACTCAAAGGGCTCATCACATTGTCTCTGCTTTCAGCCTTGATTATCCCTAACATATGTTTTAAGAAGTACAGAAGGAAAAAAAAAAGCACATCAATGGTCCACTAATGAAAAGTGGATGTTAACTAAATTGAGAAAGTATTGTCCAACACCTTACTCTTTTCTATGAATAACTGACTGTCTTTGTTTTTATATTTAAGTTATTAAGTGGGGTTTAAAATAATATCTACTTCACTAGATTATTATCAAGGCCGAGTAATGTGTTAATTTCTATAACGTGCTGGTGTAGCAGCAGTACAGATAGCGAGCAATATGTGATGGTTACAGTGTTATTTCCATGCATAAGTGCTCGTAGGTTTTCTTTCTTTCTTTCTTTCTTTCTTTCTTTCTTTCTTTCTTTCTTTCTTTCTTTCTCTCTCTCTCTCTCTCTTTCTCTCTCTCTCTTTCTCTTTCTTTTCTTTCTTCCCTTTTTTTCTTCTTTTTTTTCTTTTGACTTTGTAGCTCAGGCTGTCCTGGAACGCACAATTGTCTCAGTCTCCGTGCTAGTCTTTCAGAGTTCCCACTGGGGCATCATGCTAATGACCTTCATATGTATTTTCTCTCATCTGTGGTTTTCCTGATTGCCCCCGCCTCATCTTTCCAGCATTCTTTTCCCTACGTGATCTTTGTTTTCCCTCTTGGCCCCTCTTTCCCCAGAGGTCATAGAGGGGATTTCACATCAGGTGACTTCAGCGGGCTCAGAGCCTTGAGGTTTCCTGGCTGTTCCTCTTCACTTCCCAGTTCCCAGGTTCTCAGAAGCCAGAGCCACGTGCCTGGCGTGTGGGAACGCTGCCTGACTGAACAGGTGACTAATCGGAATGCCCTCTGTTTAGGACTTTTGTAGTTTTCTGTTTAATCATTTTCCCTTTCCTGTTCCTGGAAGGAAGAGAAGCCGGGGCTGCGTGTGACTGTGACGTGAGAGCACTCGGGAGCCTGCCTGCTGTGGCTTTGCCTCGTGTGCCGTGGTCTGACTGGCCACCGTGCTCATGGCTGTGCAGCGCTAACTGTGAACCTACCTAGCCTGCAAGCTGTGTGGCAAAGCCCGTGGCTGCTGTTTCCTCATGCCGAGAGCTCATGTTTTCTGTACCTCACACAGAACAATGGCCCTTCTAATCCCCGGTGTCATTGTTTTTCTGTGTGTCTGGCTTTGTCTGTAGCTGCTGCTAATAGCCACATCACCAGCACTGAGCACACACTGGGGTAAAGCCAGATCAATCTCAGAATACTCAGCAACATTTCAACCTTTCTTTGTCCACATTTTACAGATGAGGAAACTGAGGCACAGAGCCTTTATCAACTGGCCCTGGGCTCTCGTAACCTGGGGAGAACTGAACGTAGAGCAAACAAGAAAGACTTGGTCTCTGCTTCACTTCCTTGCTTTGCTGGCAGCAGCTTTGGAATCTGTCTCACCTGCAGTGATCCTGTGTTCAGTCTCCACCCAGCCATTCCCCAGAGGAGCCGTTGCTTTCCACACTTTATTTTTTATTACGCCCCTCCTGAGATGGGTTTAATAGTGGCATCTCCTGGCTGGGTGAGTCAGTGGTAGAACACTTACCTAGTGTATGTAAGCCCCGAGGTCTTTGTTCTGTTACAGAACAAAACAGCCAACCAACCCCCACAGAAAGTGGTAACTGTGGGCCAGGAAGCGGCTCAGTTTGTAAAGCGCTTGTTTTCTAAGCACAGGACCTGGTTTGGATCCCTAGTACCCACCTACACAAACAGCCAGCCGCCATATAACTGTGGTTCCATTGTGTGTCTGAGGCAGGGAAAAGGTGGAGACAGGAGGAGCCCTGGGGCCTGCTGGCTGGTCACTCTAGCGAAGTCAGTGAGCTTTAGCTCAGTGAGAGATCCTGTCTCAGAATACACACACACACACCCTCGTTCACCTGCACAGCATACATATTCAATAATACATCTTTCTCCGAGTTGTGGGCATTAAAGAAAATTAATGCAAGTAAAAATCCTGAAGTTGTCCCTGAAGATGGGTTACTCTTAACAGTTGGTGGCAAAGTATTTGGGTACCCCAGGGCTCAGAGTGTAGAAACCACAGACCCTAGAACTTCCTAGGCCCTGGAACCTCTCTCTCCCTGCTGGTGGGTGCTGGGCCAGCTCCCTTGTGAAGCTTTTGCCCTGCCCCGGGCCCTCGCTTCCCTGTGTGCCTAGTTCCTGCTGTATGCTGTGCTTGCTGGAACGGTTTGGCTGATTCCCAACCCTGGCAGGGATGTTGCACACAGAAGCCGGGAGTCCAGCTCTCCACGGGTTGGTCCTCCATGTGTCAGCCCCTCTGTCTGTCCCAGGGGGAGTCACTGATTTGTCCAGGAATACCTAGAGCTTCCCTCCTGAGGAAACAGGCCATCTGGGCCTGTCTTCTGCTTCCCGTTGGATCGTTTTTTTCTGGCTCATACTGCTTGGACTTCCTTTCATAGCTTACGTCATTTCCAGTATAGTTTTGCCTGGCTTCTTGAGAGGAACGTGAACAGATCTGTTAGGATTGCAGCCTTTTGAAAAGTGGGCAGTGGCCATTGGGGAGGTTACATAAACTTGGACTTAGTGTCCCTGTAGGGACCTGGCGAGTCATAGAGAGTCCTGTGACCATCAAGTTGAGGGCCAACTCCCAAAGCTGGTCGAGGCATGTACTGCTGTTTGTAGCCCTCTCTTTCATCCTCCTAGACTGGAACTTTGTGTTGGTGTAGATGAGCCCAGAGCACCCTTTGTACTGGTGTCTTGCAGGTTAGCAGTTCAGCTTTGAACACAGCCTGCTTAGTTATGTTTTGGGAACCACTGACATTTGGCAGATGGAGCCTAATTATGCCAGACCCAAATACGTTCGAAACAAAACCACCCGTCAGATTCGAGTGGAGGTGGGTGCTCCATGGATGACCTGGGTCCTTCTCAATGGCTGTGCTGTCACAGGCTGCATGTGGCTGGGGTTCAGGGTGTCCTCACTGCATCCCAGATCTGTGAGTGGTATCTCCCCTCCACATGGCACACAGAAGTGTTGACTTAAGTTGAGGGATTCCTTTGCTTCATCTGAGTTTGGAACATTTGATCAGCGTCTCTGTGCTGTGTGCTGGTGTGGGGAGTGGGTGGGGCAGGGGCCAGATGTCGCTTTCTAGCATCACCACAGTTAGGCATGGAATAGGATTTATTTACCAGATGAGGATATAGGTAATGACCCTGGCTATCTCCTTGCCACTTGGAGTCTAGATCCAGTTTCCGAGGTGGAAGTGCATTAAGCAGCACCTGTTAACTGGGTAGGAGCACTCATAATTCACATACTGTGTTTCCAGTTAACGTGCACGACTGTGTTCCCTCCCGCCTTTCCCACCCTTCCCTCATTTCTTCCCTCCTGAAAGTTTTCCATGCCGTGCCGTCAGCACAGAGGGTCCCAGTCGAGTCTGTAGCAACCAGTGCATGAAATGCAAGAAGTTAGTGGCTAAAGTGCTAACTTAGTCACTAGTGGGGATGGGGTCAAGCAAGGTCTCTCATCCTCCTTGCCTCCGTGATGTTTGCGAAGAAGGACATTGGTGTTGTGCTTCTGCACGACATTTCTTTACATAGTTAATTTTGGAGGTTTTCGTGATGCTGTGATTTTCCCTTTTTAAAGGAATGCTGTCAGTGCAGCACCGTCTCCTCACAGCTAAGCTCTCGTTAACATGATTACGGTGAAGGAAGATGCTGGACATGTGGGCCCACTGGGAGGGAGGCGTCCCAGCCGCCAGAGTGGCAGCGGAGAGGCACCGGCTGGCGTGTGCTAACCACGGCTTCAGGACATCTTTGGGGCCAGTTGATAAAGGTTTAGCCCACCTGTTTTCGGTTTATTTTTATTTTGTGTGTGGAGTAGTGTGTTTGGCCTGTCTCCATGCGTGTATACTATGTGTGGTCAGTGCTCAGGAAGGGCAGAAGAGGGCGTTGGCCCTCCTAGAACTGGACTTCCAGATGCTTGTGAGCTGCCACGTGCTTGATGCGAACCAACGTGGTATTCTTACCTCGGAGCCACCGTGGCAACCCCCAACCACCTGTGTCAGAAATTAACCCCCAGACTACCCCTCCCACGCCTGTGTGTGCTTTACGATCTGAAATGCTCACATAGATTTATAATAAGATTCTCTCTACACTTGTCCTTCAGCCTCCCAGCCCTGTCCTAGAAGACAGATGGGGCTACCAAGAACTAAAGATTTACAGCTTCTTCCCCTGAACAGCATTGAAAACAGCTCAGAGTGGGCAGGCATGGGGCCGGGAAGAGGTCAGGACAAGAAGAAGAAAGAGAAAGAAAGAAAGAAAGAAAGAAAGAAAGAAAGAAAGAAAGAAAGAAAGAAGGAAGGAAGGAAGGAAGGAAGGAAGGAAGGAAGGAAG